>CM014086.1:14803077-14805577 GCA_004119915.2 Collichthys lucidus | reverse complement strand
TTGTTGTTGTTTTTTTCACTCTCCTTTTCTCCTCCCGTCCCTTTCCACGACAGCTACCCTTTTTTTGCAGCGAAAACATCTTGCGTCAGAGAGGTTCTTTGCTCTTCTCCTCTCCTTCTCCTACTCCTCCTCCTGTTCTTGCTTCGTACCACGTTCGCTCTGTCCTTCTTCATGACATCCGGCCACCTCCTTCGTGTCCGTTCTCCTGTTCCCATCATGGTCCTCGTCGTCCTTTCCTCTCACGTTCGCTTTGCCCTATCCCCTCCTCATCGTCGTCGTCGTGTTCCTCCTACACGGAGTGTGAGCGAGGTTCGCTGGAGCGAGCCTGGTCCCTCCCGGGACCGTTTCGGCGACGGCGAAACGTGACGGCGATGAGAGGTCGTTGCTGTCCATCGTTGCTGTTTCTTGTCCTGTTCGTCGTTCCTGTTCCTTGTCCTGTTCGTCGTTCCTGTTCCTTGTCCTGTTCCTCGTTCCTGTTCCTCGTCATCCTTTCCTCTCACGTTCGCTTTGCCCTATCCCCTCCTCATCGTTGTCGTCCTCCTCCTCCACGGAGTCTGAGCGAGGTTCGCTGGGGCGAGCCTGGTCCCTCCCGGGACCGAAAACATCTTGCGTCGGAGAGGTTGTTCGCGGCGACCGGTCACCTCTCACTCTTATTATCCTGCTCCTCCTCTTCTTGCTTCGTACTCACCTGTCATTCTTCGCACCACGTTCGCTCTGTATTTTCCGTGAGGAGAGGTTCTTCGTGACGACCGGCCGCCTCATCCTGTTCCACGTCCTCCTTTCCTGTCGCGTTCGCTTTGCCCTATCCCCTCCTCATCGTCCTCCTCCTTCACGGAGTCAGAGCGAGGTTCGCTGGGGCGAGCCTGGTCCCTCCGGGGACCGCTTCGGCTGCAGCGAAACGTGACGGCGTTGAGAGGTCGTTGATGTCCCTCGTTGCTGTTCCACGTCCTCCTTTCCTGTCGCGTTCGCTTTGCCCTATCCCCTCCTCATCGTCCTCCTCCTTCACGGAGTCAGAGCGAGGTTCGCTGGGGCGAGCCTGGTCCCTCCGGGGACCGCTTCGGCTGCAGCGAAACGTGACGGCGTTGAGAGGTCGTTGATGTCCCTCGTTGCTGTTCCACGTCCTCCTTTCCTGTCGCGTTCGCTTTGCCCTATCCCCTCCTCATCGTCCTCCTCCTTCACGGAGTCAGAGCGAGGTTCGCTGGGGCGAGCCTGGTCCCTCCGGGGACAGCTTCGGCTGCAGCGAAACGTGACGGCGTTGAGAGGTCGTTGATGTCCCTCGTTGCTGTTCCTCGTCCTCCTTTCCTGTCGCGTTCGCTTTGCCCTATCCCCTCCTCATCGTCCTCCTCCTTCACGGAGTCAGAGCGAGGTTCGCTGGGGCGAGCCTGGTCCCTCCGGGGACAGCTTCGGCTGCAGCGAAACGTGACGGCGATGAGAGGTCGTTGATGTCCCTCGTTGCTGTTCCTCGTCCTCCTTTCCTGTCGCGTTCGCTTTGCCCTATCCCCTCCTCATCGTCCTCCTCCTTCACGGAGTCAGAGCGAGGTTCGCTGGGGCGAGCCTGGTCCCTCCGGGACCGCTTCGGCTGCAGCGAAACGTGACGGCGTTGAGAGGTCGTTGATGTCCCTCGTTGCTGTTCCACGTCCTCCTTTCCTGTCGCGTTCGCTTTGCCCTATCCCCTCCTCATCGTCCTCCTCCTTCACGGAGTCAGAGCGAGGTTCGCTGGGGCGAGCCTGGTCCCTCCGGGGAGCTTCGGCGGCTGCAGCGAAACGTGACGGCGTTGAGAGGTCGTTGATGTCCCTCGTTGCTGTTCCTCGTCCTCCTTTCCTGTCGCGTTCGCTTTGCCCTATCCCCTCCTCATCGTCCTCCTCCTTCACGGAGTCAGAGCGAGGTTCGCTGGGGCGAGCCTGGTCCCTCCGGGGACCGCTTCGGCTGCAGCGAAACGTGACGGCGATGAGAGGTCGTTGATGTCCCTCGTTGCTGTTCCGTCCTCCTTTCCTGTCGCGTTCGCTTTGCCCTATCCCCTCCTCATCGTCCTCCTCCTTCACGGAGTCAGCGAGGTTCGCTGGGGCGAGCCTGGTCCCTCCGGGGACAGCTTCGGCTGCTGCGAAACGTGACGGCGATGAGAGGTCGTTGATGTCCCTCGTTGCTGTTCCTCGTCCTCCTTTCCTGTCGCGTTCGCTTTGCCCTATCCCCTCCTCATCGTCCTCCTCCTTCACGGAGTCAGAGCGAGGTTCGCTGGGGCGAGCCTGGTCCCTCCGGGGACAGCTTCGGCTGCAGCGAAACGTGACGGCGATGAGAGGTCGTTGATGTCCCTCGTTGCTGTTCCTCGTCCTCCTTTCCTGTCGCGTTCGCTTTGCCCTATCCCCTCCTCATCGTCCTCCTCCTTCACGGAGTCAGAGCGAGGTTCGCTGGGGCGAGCCTGGTCCCTCCGGGGACAGCTTCGGCTGCAGCGAAACGTGACGGCGATGAGAGGTCGTTGATGTCCCTCGTTGCTGTTCCTCGT
>CM014086.1:14498093-14802977 GCA_004119915.2 Collichthys lucidus | reverse complement strand
GTGGAATCGCCTAACGAAGGATCGCTTGGCACAAGCAGCGCTGATAAAGGAGCTCGGTCTTGAGGGCGCTAAGGCCAAGATGCGCCAGCTGCAGCTTCACGGCGCGTCGGAAAGGGACAAGTCCGGCTCTGTCATGTACCGGTTCGAATGTCTGATCGATAGGGTGTTTGAATACTTCCAGGTGAAAGGCATGAGAATGGAACCCTTTCAGTTGGAGCTCTTCAGGGGGGTGGTGTTAGGCGTTACGAGAAGTCAGTTTGGCGACGCTCTCTTCAAGTACAAGCACGGTCTTCTAAACAAGCTGGGCTTAGCCCCTCTGGGCTCTGAGAGTTACGATCACATCAATCCCACTCTCAGTCACTTTTACCACGTGGAGAGAACGTTCTCGCACTACGCAAACTCTTACACCCTGTGCCTAGCCCCGAGGAAGTGTGGGAAAAGCTTGATGATGAGGCTGTTACTGGCGGCCGTGCTACTACACTTGGACATCAACGTGATGGTGCAGGCTCAGAATAAACACATGTGCACAACTTTGAGATTGGGAGTGGAGAGTACCATGGAGGAACTGCAGCAGCTGCCATCGTTTAGACACACGGAGAACCCGGTCAACATCTGCGGCAACCCAGAGAACAGGGTCTACAGATTCAACCCTGGTTACAAGGGATCTTCTTTCGCTCACTTCTTGTCGTCCAGTAACGATGTGAGTATGTCTCTCTGTGTATGTTTGTGTGTGTGTGTGTGTGTGTGTATATGTGCAAACAGTACAATTTTGTACGTACTGTCTCATCCTGACACAGAGAGACAAGTTTCCATTCTGTTACCCCACTCTCCCTGCTCCTTCTCATTACACCTTTTACTTTCACCGGGCCTGTCCCGGCACGGGTAAGTACCATCAGCAGACCGCAACACGACTTCTCCTGAAACCGAGTGTGGAAACGGCCGACCCGAAGTGGAACGAAGTCCAACCGTAGCGACTTAAGCCATGCGGTGGGTGAAACGTTCAGTGATGGAACAGGATCTCCGAGCAAGTGTGTGTGTGTGTGTGTGTGTGTGTGTGTGTGTGTGTGTGTGTGTCCTGGGACTACAAAACCCACCCGGGTGTCCCTAACAGGTATCCGTGTATGCGCACTTTGCATTTCACTCCAGGCCTTGTTGGGTGCATTTATTTGTTCTTTCTTTCTAAGCAGGCGGACCTTGTAAGCCATGGCCTGCATCGCTACCAACAAAGCACATGGGGCCAAGCGAAGGCATCCAGCCACGAGTAGTAGGAAAACCCCCGCAGAGCCAAGCGCTACGTGCTACTTGACCAGAGGGAGCTCTGACAAAGAGTGGTACGCATGGAACACCTCGAGCGAGGCCCTTGTTTTGAGAAAAGGAGATTCGCTGCGTACCCTCCTAGTCACCTCTAACTTTGAAGACACAAATGATGTCTCTGTACGAGTACTTCGGGATTTCACTATCTGCGGTATGGGGAGCTCAACCTGCAGACTGCAGCGAGAGATAACTTTCCCGGAGCCGATCGACGACTGGCCGCGATCGGCCGCTACCCAGATCGATCTAAACGAAATGTGTACGTCAAAGGGTATCGAGTGCGCCACCTTTTTATCCCAGTACACACACAAGCCTGTGGACGAGGAGCTACTGCTCGGTTCCCGGGTGCACGCTCTCTTTGTCCAAACGGTGGGTGAAATGCTCCGCAGAAAGTACGACATCATGCACCACTACCCTCTCTTCAACCGAGCTCTCGGCCTGTACTACTCGGATAAAGGTTCCAGTTCCGACCCCCCGGGGGTGGTGGAGATGATAGCTCAAGGGGGACTTCTGGACCGGAGTGTCGAGGAACATCAGACTCTCCACGGAATCCCGTTGGTGGGAGCAGATCACACCTTGTTTTCGCGGTGGAACCACCCTGGCAGCAGAGAGGAGCGTGAGGAAAGTGAAGCGCTGAGAGAAAAGGAACCCTCAGGGAACCCTGATGACGAGACTCCGGACGATCGCTACGATGTACTAGGCGATGCGGCCGAAACGGTAATAAACTCAGCCACGCAGAGCGATGAAGACGGAGCTAGCGCCAGCAAGCCGAGGTGCCCCATCCCACATCCCCATCCGCCTGGGGCAGAAAGCGACGATGAAACGTTCACAGCAAACATGTTGAAAACTTTCAACAACCACCCTGGGACTCTGACAGATAGACCCGGGGCATTTCCGTACATGTTCAAAATGCACACGAGCGGCGATTTGAAATTTGACGATCTGGTGAATTACTGCATTACACGCAGCGCCCACGCAGAGTCCATCGGGGTTCTACCAGCACGTAAAGACTGGGGTTCCGTAAACCCCGTGCTCCTCATGGAAGACCACGTCGATCCTGCGACAGGTAAAACGGTGCGCCGGTACACGGTCACGTCTCGAGGACAGTTGAGCACCATCGTCGCAAACCGGGACGCGGTCGACCTCGGGTGTTCCAAGTGCTACAACGAGGTGTTTCTACCCGGCAGGCCTGTCAGCCGGTTGAATCTGGACGTGGACCTCAAGTGTTGTCGAAAATGCAACGAGAAATTTGCTACCCGATCCGAGCGTTCTGTCAAACATAAGGTGTCTTCGGCCTTAACTACCAGTCTGATCTTGGTGATAGTGGAGTCTTTGCTGAGATGTGCAAAAGTGAAAGCCAGCGAGTTTGAGAGTGACTTCTCTCTCAGAGAGTTGGCCATGGTTGTGGGCAAGATCGCCGTGTACTTCAGGGTTTCCACAGCCAAGTCGAAGTTGAGTAAATGGTAAATGGACTGTACTTATATAGCGCCTTTCTAGTCTTCCGACCACTCAAAGCACTCTACACTACATATCTCATTCACCCCATTCACACACATTCATACACTGATGGCCTTGGCTACCATGCAAGGTGCCAACTGCTCATCAGTTTGAGGACCTAGCCATTCATACACATTCACACACCGATGGCACAGCCTTCGGGAGCAATTTTGGGGTTCAGTGTCTTGCCCAAGGACACTTCGACATGCAGACCGGAGGAGCGGGGGATCGAACCGCCGGTCATCTGATTGGTGGACGACCCGCTCCGCCTCTGAGCCACAGCCGCCCAGAGTCTGAGGCACTCTGGTATCTACCGGTAGAACTGTGTTGTTTCGAGGGGATAGAGGCGTACAAACCTTTACTCAACATGATGGAGAAGGTTTCTCTCAACTACGCTCTTCTGTCTTACCCGGACGACGGGGACTCATGTGGGCTCTGCGAGGTGGGAGATGCGGTGGAAAGATCGGGACATGGTAAAGTCATCCGGGGGCCCAGTTGCCTGAGGATCGACCCCTCGCGTGCAGCCAACAGGCTGGTCACGTGAAGAGTGAAGCTCGAAGACTTGCCTCGCTCTGGGGTGTCCCGGTGACTATCAGGAAGACCGGATCGGGGCTCTTTTGCGTGCAGGCGAACGAGAAGTCTACAACGTACCCTTGTCCCATACACAATAGAGTGCACTCCACGTCCAAGCTGGGTGTTCTGGTGTTTGCTAGTCACACTAAACCAAAGTGTTTTGTAGCTTGACTCGTGTATGTGTACAAGTCCCTTTGTGAATTGATAAAATGAAATAAATGAATAAAGAACCAACACAGTGATGTCTTCAGTTGTGATGTCTTTATTGTCAACTTTTTTTTTTTGTAATGTCCTTAAATCATCAAATGACATACATCTAGAACATACATATACACCACCACAACAACAACAACAATAACAACAACACTGCAACAGTCACAGTACAGTTACGGCGGAGTCACATCGGTCTCAGCCAGTGGGAATAGCGAGGGCTCAGCTCGCTTGGGCCCGACACCTTGTCTCTTACAGTGGACGGCTCCGTCGACGTGCTTAAATATCGCCTCCACCAGATCGGCGGGGTAAGCGTGCAGCTCACTCAAAGTGTGCATTCTCCTGCCGGGGCACGCCGTATCGGTGTCCGAGAACTCACGTGGCCCTCGTTGAGCCACCTCAATGTGCCTTCCGCGTAGAATGTTGCCGCAGTTCTTTTTGCACATTAAGCCGCCGAAGGGGTTGTTGGTCATCAATCTGGTCCTCTTTCTGTATTTGGTGCCGTATTGACAGTAGTCAAGTCGAACGACGTGCCTGTCCTTACAAGACTCCTTGAACCCCCGGCTCCTGACCTGCGAGATCCTATGCCACGATTTCCTTTCTCTGCTGATATTCATGGTCTCGACAAAGACGCTTAGTGGGTGATTTGCGACATCTTTGTAAAGCCTGTGCGAAACCCATCTTCTCCAGAGCATACTGGAATCAGGGTTTTCCACGAAAAACTGCATTGTGGGGTTCATGGTGTGGAAGTACTCTATGACGTCTATCGTCTATCGTCTTTCGCACAAGAGAGTCGGCGAGTTTTAGGTCACGGGGTGATTTTGCTCGAGTCCTGGCCGAGCTGTAGTTTTCACAAGGCGGCCCTGCGAATATAACGTCGGGAGCCGGCCCTGACCAGTGTACGGCGGGGTCCCAGTTTCGTATGTCTACGACGATATCGGCGCCGCGGAGACCGTCGATATCTAACCTTCGCACGTTCCAGCCCGCTCTCAGGAAAGGCCCGCAGATACTGCCTGTGCCGTCGAAGAGACTGAGGAGCGTTCTTTGCGTGGGACGTTCCATTTTTTCACCCGTAAACCTATTCCAAAAGATTGTTCATTCGTTAATCGGACAGTTTCCACCATCGCTATGGGACTTACGACAACTCTGTTGCTCGCGGCGCTATGGGTCTCGGGCCGCGCGGCGCCGCGAGCCAGGGCAGCCACGACACTGTCCGACGAGAGCAATCTAACCAAGTGTCGCTCCGATGTAGACTACTGCTCCGCTGCCAGCGCAGACGGCCTACGCCGCCTGCTACACGTACTGGTGGGGTGCACGGATGAAGCCGAGAGGACACGTCGATATCGCTGTCCTCTGGGGCAACCTCTTGTCCAACTCGGACTCAACAAGGGAGGGCGAAGGTGTGCAACCAAGTGCCCACCTGGATATTTTGTAGGAGACTACCTCCATCGTGAAGCCTGTGTGCCGCGCACACGCACCTGTCCCGACGGACAACGCGTGATTCTACAAAGTACGATGTGGCACGACACGATCTGCGGCTACCCTGAGGATTACGTGACGTCGCCGGGCTTGCGGGACAAGCTAGAGCCGGGCGTCTTACAAGAGAAGCTCAACGACCTGACTTTGATCTGGATCCGGGATCTACCCGAAGAGGTTGCGATGCAGTTGTGCGAGCACTTGTTGGAGGAAGAACCGAAGGAGGAATGCAAGTACCATCTCGAGACCTTTCTCTTCGATTTCCCTTCGCCGGTCGAAACGGTTTACTGCGCTTTGAATAAAATATCCGCCTTTGACGCGGCAACCTTGATGTACAAATCTGTCGTGAGACCGTTTCGCAAGCTGACAGACGGGGAACCTTTGGTGTCTATCCTTTTCGAGCAAACCAACCCGTGGTGGGTAGGGGACGAGGGCACGATCGTCGTACGGACCAAACTCTCTATCCCCGAGGGCATGTTGGAAAGATACGTACTCAAAGAACTTCTGTGGAGCAGAGGCACGAGGCGTAGCCTGGCGGTTAAGACGGTGCTGCAAGCGAACGACACGAGCGTCTCGCCTGTCGATTCACGATACAACCTCGTGCGTGGTCTCGAGTGGAACAAAAGTCACACGCGTGGCTTCTTTGTGCAGCTCTTCGACATTTCGCTAGTCATGGAAAACTTCTACTGCGGTCTGCTGGAGACCGTGTATGTCACCGTCTTTGCCTATGACAAGCATGCGAAGATCTTCCACCGGGGACAGATGAGCAGCGGTACTTGACAGTGGCTGTCCGATCGCTATCGCACGTGGGCGATACAAAAACGCCAGGATTGTACATACCGGTAGCTGCCCGCGACACTCTTGACGCCGTCATCCGCCAAGGCTGGGGGGGGGGAAATCGGAATAAAGTTCGACTTCTCACACTCCAGCCGAGCCGCACCCCGACAGGAAGACCTCGCCGCTGTGCTCGACTGGATATCGACGGCGCAGCACGCAGCAACCGCAGTACGGGTGGTTGTCATCGACGTGGACATCGAGACCGTAAAGGCGTCCGACTTTGTTATGCTCAACAACCTGTACGGGTCAAAGTTTGAATTGATCCCCGGACTGTCAGCAAACGCGCTGGCAGATGCGATGCGGGCCCGAAGGAACACGGAGTACAATCACTTTAACTGTCGCAGCAGCAATGAAAGGTGTGTCAGACTGGCAAATGTGTACGATAGATCTGACAAGGTCCTGTACCGGCGAGCTGTTGACTCTCACATCCCGGAGTGTCAGGAAACCCCGGTGTCGTCCCAGCGCTGCGTGGTGTGCTGGGATAGAGTAGCGAAATTCGTCAACCTCATCCTGACCTGCCCGAGCAGTTTTCAAGTCGTACGCATGGAGGACGACAGAGGAGCGTTGTTGATTTACAGATCTCACAACACTCCTCTTCAATGGCACAATTGCACGCAATTTTGCCCTCTGTCACCTGAGCAGCAGCGAGCGGAGACTGTGCTGCAGGAGTTAGGTCTGCTCGTATCGTCACACGGAGCCTTTCTGAATCTGGACACCATATCCGCGTTCCCTCCTCAGAGCGATCTGAATTGCAAGCAAGTGCAACCTGCTCGTTGGAGCGTAGGAGAGTACACTGTTGAAGACCCTTACGCCATTAGGCTACCTCGTTACGAAAATTACCCGGAGCGGACGGGACTGTTGGTCTTTGAGGAGTTATGCAGGAGATCGAACAACCGTGGAGGAATAGTGGTTTCTATCCCCTCCGCAGACTACATCCCTGGCCCTGGCTGCGAGACAGTGCGGTTGCTCAGCAGACATGCCAAAACGGGCCCCGCTGGGAGCACAGACGACGATGACGACGAGGACGACGACGACAACAGGGTTCATTATTCTATGCACAGTCTCACCGGAATCATCTGGGATATGGCAAAGTGGGGAGTGTGCAGGTACTCCTTGGGATACCTCGACTACACCTTCGGTAACTCGGAAGGTGCGCCGACCTTTGTGGAGCTCTCACGTCTAATCAACACGGCTGCTACCAGGATACGGACTCTGCATTACCAGTACACGAGGAACTTTGCTTTCGGAGACGGAACACACTCTTACGCTCACGTGGACGGAGTGTACAAACTGGAGGGGGGTATGTTTTTCCAGCGCGTGACCGAGGAGACGGCGCTCACCAAAAGCTTCGTCCAGGTCCCCAACGTGCCCAACCTGAGACTGGGTATTTCCTCCGACATGAACGTGGGCGCCCCGTTACCTCCCATCAGCGAACTCATCATCCAGGACGCCATCGAGACGGTCGATTCCATACCACCCGGCGCCCACGTTGTCAGCTTAAATTACAAAGGCATGGTAGCGTTCGTCAACAGGGACACGGGCAGTATCTGCGTCCATTCGCCGTCCACAGCGGTCGAACGGAGGGACAGTCCTCTGAGATTACCTTCCTTTGGCGTACAGAGCATAAGTCAAGAGGGCGAGAGCCATCACCCAACTTGCCGCAGCTACATCAGCGGGGCCAGGCATCGCGCTAGGGTCTCGGTACCAGTGCCGATCACCTCAGAATCGAGAGACTTTGTTCTCCGGAGTTTATCTGATACGAGCCACTGGCTCGGTGTGCCCATGTTGACCATAGAGGAACGAGACTGGCTTTCCAGCAGCGAGGCCGTCGCCCGGGACAATCGCACCTCACCTTCGACCCTCGACAGCATGCACTTGATATCGAAAACGATTGAGTGTGTCAGAGGCTCCTCTTCGTGCATGGACTTGCGAGACTACGCGAATAACAGGTGGCCCCAGGGAGGGACGGGGTACCTGATCGCCATCTCAAGCGTCTCAGAATCCTCTGATGAAATCTTGGTAAAAATGATACTCCATGTCAACCACGGAGCAATACGCGTCAAGATTCCCTGTGACTTGAAACCCTTCTCCTTTGAATCGGAGCAGCGTTCTTCTCTTCATCTCGCACAGGGATACTACACGCACACAGAAGAGACTCAGATCAGCAAGGCAAGAAGGTACGTGGCAACCGCGGGACCTCTCGGCACGGAGGTCGTGCAGCCAGTCGCTCGACTCTTCTGTCCCGACGCGGACCGGAGGCTCGCCGATCACCAACCCTCCTCGGAGGCGTACTTTCAAAAGACCCACGATTGTGTGAGCGCAGCGAACGAGACACTTTGGGATTTGCGAGAGGTGTTCTCGCGACTGGGTTCGCTGAGTGGAGAGAACGGAGAGACGAAACGCGTCGCGTACATTGCACATCCACGCGTCTCCGCGCTGTGTCTGACTGCCATTGTACTCACTATACTAATCAACGTAACCTTAATCTCGAGCCTTTGTTGCCTGCGTCAGTCGGGTCCGTATCACCAACGACATGTCAGGAAAATACAATAAAAAAAAGAACATCATGATGATTACAGGCACGATTGCAACCTCACGCCTTCCTACTTGTATGCCACTACTGGTAGCCCTGTTTCTCTGTCTTTGCCTCGTCCCGTCAAGTCAAGACTCTTCATCGACCGCTCGCAGTCACGAAACCCCCGGACCCGGTCTCGATCCAACACTGGCCCATGAGGTCGGAGATGATGACGCGCCTGTCGACTCCCAGGATCACAGGGTGATACTATACCCCGGCAGGTGGAAGATACGCACACCGGAAACACGCCACACGTATGTAGCGTACCACTTCTATCACTTCTCGACTGGACTGAGATCGATGTCAATTACCCCGAGTGCTCTCAGAGCGCTTGCGTAGGCTTGCCAGACTCTCACCGAGGCTGCGATCACTTGTGCTCCAGCGAAGCCTGAACAAAGCGACGCGTGAGTACAGCAGGGCCTCGTTGAGGCTCGACGCGACCTTTAGCGATTTGGCAGCCCTCATGAACACACACATCGTGAACCAGGAAAGGGGTGCACCCGACCCAGCGTCGGCTTCAGATCCTCTAGTGGTGGATGTGTTGCGGCACCACAGGGCTTTCATCACAGAGGCCCTGAAAGATATGGCAGTGCACCACACTACCTTCGATGTGTTTGCAAACAACCAGCTGCTGGCGCCGAGGTCCAATGTCACGAGTAAGTTCAACAAGTTGCTGGACACCTGGAAGAGCAGCGCGTTGAAGTTTACCGTCTTGCTCAACGCAGCCACGTTTGCCTTGCAGGGAGTTCGACAGCGGTTGCTCATGTGCGCTCAGGGTGTACAGAGAGCAGATATGACGGGTTGTGAACCTGACTTCATCACAGAGTTCTACACCGACATACCCGTCGCGAGCCGTGTCCTGTCATCATCATCATCATCATCATCATCATCATCATCCACTGGGCTCATGATGATCGCCGAGAGGATCTGTTGGTGTCCAACCGTACTCTCCCGCTGGTATTCGCCCTTCATAGACTCCCCCAACAGCAACAGGACCTGTTGGCTAGACAGGCCTATGGTGAGCGACATGCACAGCAATTACAGGGCACCCCTGTGCGACTGGAGGGGGTTGTGCGAATCTCTCGAACGCGACGACGAGACGTTGTCAGCGTGCGAGGTGGACAAGAGCGGCGAGATCAGTTTGCGGTGCCCCGTAGTGTGTGGCATGCCATGCTTTGGTCCCATCTGCTACCAGTCCGATCGAACACGTACACACCGAGGACAGCATCCAGTGGAATGCATGACCTGGACACAAAAAACAACCTGAGTCTGGTCCAGGTGACCAAGAGTCCCAGGATATTGTCTAAGGTGTACTCTCTCTCCGAGACGGACATACAGGCGTCTCTCGCTGGCATTCGTAACAGATCTGCTAGGGCTTCTGAGTTGCTGGAACGAGGACGGACTCTGTTGCAGACCATCAACACCATGGCTGTCACTGCTCGGAACTACATCGACAGAGCGCAGGCTGAGACAGCGGCGGAGCAATCTCGAGAGACTGCATGCATCAAATATGAGCGTGTGATAGGTCAAAATCAGATCATGGCTGGTGCTTCAGTTACTCTGTCCATCCTAACTTGCCCTCTACTGATTGTCATAATCTTAAAAATGAGATCTAGCAGGGAGTCGGGAAATGTTCCTGTGAGAGCAAGGTAGAGTAGCATAGACATGTGAGAAAAAGGATTCCCGTATCTGCCTGTCTCCCTCAAGGATTAGAAAGATTTGCTTGGTTGACACACACACACACACACACACACACACACACACACACACACACACACACACACACACACACAGAGAGAGAGAGAGAGAGAGAGAGAGAGAGAGAGAGAGAGAGAATCCCACACAAGTCCCCCCCACACACACACACACACACACACACACACACACACACACATACACACAAAATCCCTGTAGCAGAATATGTCCAACCAAGGCCAAGTCCCCCACACACGCACAAGAAAAATCCCATGCGCAAGAAAAAGTCCCCCACACAAGAAAAAAAATCCCCTGTAGCACAATATGTCCAACCAAGGCCAAGTCCCCCACACACGCACAAGAAAAATCCCATGCGCAAGAAAAAGTCCCCCACACAAGAAAAAAAAAATCCCCTGTAGCACAATATGTCCAACCAAGGCCAAGTCTCCCACACACAAGATAAAGTCCTACACAAAAAAAAAAAAATCCCTGTAGCAGAATACTTAAGCGCCTCCAATGTTGGTCTGAAGTCACAGTCGAGTTAAGCCATGGCATTTCCAAATATACCCTTGTACTGTCTACTTGCGGCACTGTCTGCACTGTCTGCTGCCACTCTCCTGCCAGAAGTGCGACACCACAGTGTTGATGAGCCCACACCCAGCACTACATGGGAGGGTGGTACCACGCCACCAGTGACACCACAGCATCTCGACGGAGCTGACTCTACACCCGACAGTACCTCTGAGGATTTTAACGTGGTCCCAGGGACACCACAGCATCTCGACGGAACTGACTCTACACCCGACAGTACCTCTGAGGATTTTACAGTGGTCCCCGGGACACCACAGCATCTCGACGGAACTGACTCTACACCCGACAGTACCTCGGAGGATTTTACAGTGGTCCCCGGAACACCTCATTGGGGTCAGCTTCCCCACGCCTCTGGCACTCCTGGTACGGAAAAGGTCAATGTCACAAGTGCACCAGCAGCCCAGCCCGTGGATGTAATATCTGGTGCTACTACACCCATAAAACTAGTTTGTCCACGAGAGAACCCTGACCGCTATATCAGCACTGCGTGGTATGTATTAAAAGGAACATCACTCCATGGGCTATATCGCAGCGACATGCGTGGTGTAGTCCAGGAATATTCAAAGGAGGGACGTCCGGACATGAACGTGAGGCTCAACTTGACTGACCCATATACTATCACAATCTATGACGACGTATGCAACCACACTGAAATCTACTGCTGTATGAGATCTGCTCAAGTGGGATTTCAAAATGAACAGTACACTTTCCGTGTAGACAACTGCACCGTGGTCAAAGGAGACCCCAAGGAGACGGCTGTGACTTTGGCAAATGCAGCACCGGCTCTGATCTTCACGTCCAGTCTCATGATCACAACTGGAGCTGTGTTGCGCTTATTTTCTTCCTATTAAACGCTCCATCCAAAGCCGTGCAGTTTCGTTAAAAAGAAACAAACTAAAATCGCCTCATTTTTTTTATTCTCTTGTGCCTATACATATAGTTGCATTGTATATCCACTTGTGAACGCCATGGCTTCTTCCAGAATCAGAGCCTCCGATAAGGGCGCACCACAGAAACCAGCCCCTTTGATCCCCGAGTACAGAAAATACATCTACAAGCCAGCTCTGATGACCACAGCCGCTCAGGAAATTACGAAGAGTGCACGCACAAAGAAAGTGAAGATCAACGTCCCTACAACCCCGTACGCGACTACAAAACTGGTTCACGCTCTGTGCTCTGCTGCAAAAGCCAACGTCTGGGACGCTGAGTGCGAAAAGATCTTGGCGGAGCGTCTGCCTTTGAGAGAGCACCACAAGGCCTTCCTATCGCATAACATGTTTGTGACCATGATCGGTGCTGTGGTAGCCAGAGCTCTAGAACAGGGGACCAGGGGTTGCGAAGACGCTCCGGACCTGCTGGCAAATCGACACTTTGTGAGAAGCATCGCATGCCACGACTCTAGCAAGACCAGTACCATCGAAGCGGCTGCGTATTCGGGCATCATGGCCGTGCACCTGGAGAAAGAGGCCCTGGTGTCGAACGCAAAGAAACCACACGGTCAGAAGGACGCCTCCTGCTCGCTGAATAAGCTGTACACGGACATCGAAGCTCTCACGACAGCAATGGCCAACTTTGGATTCAAGCACCACTACGAAAATAATCCCCATCACCCTGAGCACTTTCACGAGGGCGAGATGGGTGATATGAACCTGGTCGAAGCCATTGTGGATGGCTTAGCCTGCATATTCGAAAGAAACAAGACACACACTGACGTGCACTCTTGGTTGAGCCTGTACTACATCGACAGATTCAAGGGTCGCAATAAAGCCAGCGCGCGAAAGATCATGGAGGCTCTCAAGCTTCACATAACAGGCGCAGATTATAAAGCCCTAGAGGACTTCCGCAGGTCCATTTTCACTGTCATCGGAGAATCTGTCCCGTGGTCCCGTGTTGTGATGACGGAATGCTGCGATCCCAGAACCGGTCGAGATCACCTCAATGCACCTGCTTGCGATTTTTCATCATGTTTTTCACACAAGTGATTCACCTTTCTTTTCTCTCAGCTTCTTTGAGCTGTGTAACCCGAATGCTCAAAAAGCTCTGTGTGTGTTGTATTATCTGTACCTTGCTATGTATCTTTTATTTTATTTTACATTTGTATCACAAATGAATAAACACATTTTAAAATGTGATCTGTCTTTCTGTCTTTCTTTGTGTTATTCCCCTCATATCATGATATGAATGGATTGCATGGACTAAAGTGTTATGGATGAACCGATGGCTTGTTGAGATACCACTGTGGTCGGATACAACATACGCAACTGAACGATTAAATGTATTTTTTTTTTTTGAATAAAAAATAATAAAACGGCTGGTGATATAAACCGGTGGTCAGACTCATATATAAATATATGTGTGCTCGGGAGAGTGGTGCGAATAACAAAAGGCCATTTTCCTCTGTGCCATGGCAGAATCTGACGTGTTTGTTTTTCCCAAGTTGGACTTCGGTAGGCGAACGATGGACGCGAGTGAACTGGAGCAAGCCCTGGTCCCTCAATTGCGTTTGCACAGTACGAACGAGACCGGGAAAACTCACCCTAACCCTCAGAAGGCCAACGGCGATTTGTTCGCCACAGACTATCAGACATGTCGGCTTGAGGCGGTTGCCTGGCTTGCTGAGCTCGTGCCACCCCATCGGGAGTTCAACAGGAAAGGCCACCCTGTCTTCATGCCGGCTGTGAATGTAATGGACAGGTACATAACTGTCTGTGTAGACTCGGGCGAGGACCCGCGGCAGCTGTTGAAGGACATTGGAAACATCCGCTTGGCGTGCTTGTCGCTCTCCCTCAAGATGAATGCTGTGAACACGGAAATCAATCTGAGTGCGTTGGCCGAACGCAACGGCAGCCAGGCGAGTGTACAGGGGGTTGAAGAGGCTGAGAGTCGGATACTTACCAAGCTGCACGGGGCCTTGTTCCCTGACAATGCGAAAAATATGATCAGTATACTGTGCAAGTATCTAATCCTAAAACACATCAGCAGGAGTGTGTCGCGTTCACCACTATCCGATCTGGATCGAGGCGTCGCACATAAAGCTGCTGAGGTTCATACAAAGATCGCGCTGGACCTGAAGCTGTTACGCTTCCAGAGGTGGAAGTGCATCGCTGTGTGCTGCTTGCTCGGTGCGATCGACGTGTGCACCAATGACCCCTCAGAAATGATCTATGGAAAAATCATGGAAAAGCTGAAGCCTGGCGAGTTTACACGTGAGGAGCTACATGACCTGAAAGGGCTGCTGACTGTGGGTTGTGTGGTGTGCAGTAGTTCGTTCCACAGAAGGGTGCGGAGGTACCTACTCGACGTATCGTCCATGTCATGCACTGAGTGTCGGATTGCTGTCCCAATGGAATAAAAACAGCCAAGGATAACCGGATAATAAAGTTTCAAGCAATTCTGACTGACTCAATGATGTTCATATTTTGACGAGTGGTAATGACACTCTGTGGCTATGTAACCCCATGTTGCTCTGGCTGTCTACCAGCCTTTTTCATTCACAAACAGTACACTCGTGTCATTGCTTTTTGAACAAGGTTTATTCAGAATGTAATAGTGGTGTCACGATTTATTTTATATTTTACATTGAATAAAACATACAAAGAAGGAGGAGATGTTCACCCCAGCTCGGTTAGTGGCAGAATGGTCTGATCTCTGGTGGGACAAATGAAAGTTTCTGGTCGGACAAATGATCTCTGGTGGGACAAATGAAACTTTCTGGTCGGACAAATGATCTCTGGTGGGACAAATGAAACGAGCCCGTGAGTGATATTGTATACATAGCCACTATAGACACGTGTCGTGGTTAGTTGTGCTGCAAATCACAGGCTCATATGTTTGGGAAATGTCAAAAAAAAACAAAAAACGTCACAGGCCCATGTATTGTTGCAATTTGTTATTTTGCTTATTTGTATCTCATGACATATTATCTCTTACATTATTAACAATCTGATATTGACATTATTATTATTTATTATTATTATGATGTACAACTACAAGACAACTTGTTTTTAATTATGTATTTTAAGTAATAAAACACTCACATCTTCATTGTACATATCTTTATTGGTGCATGGCGCAACTATCACACAACACAAATACCAACCAAGTCGAAAGTGACTGCATGTATACATGAAACTGAATACAAAACACAACACGTGCAATTCCGGTCTGACCCAGACAGCCAACTGCGAAAACTTAGCTAGCGTGCTATTAGTCTGAGTCTGTGTCGTTCGTGTTTGTTAAAGCTTCGTGGTGCATGTCGCTGTGCCATTTCATGTGTGTCCAGTGGTTTCCGTGGGAAATACAAGAGGCTTGTTGATAATATGCCATAATCATGTAGTTGAGGTTTTTCAAAAGATTGTATTTCACCTCTGGCACAGGAACCATTTTCCTAAAGGTGTTTTCTTTTCCGTAGCAGACCATCACCATACAATTTTCCCCCTTCATCCACTGCGAAGCTTCGGTTATTGCTCTTCTTGACAAAGCGTCAAGGTCTCCATTGAGTGCTTTGACCTTTATCCTGAACTCTATGTTTTGCACAACGATAAATGACAACACACCCTCAGGAGCTAGCCACTCTTTTGGCGGATTACGAAAATCGATGTCCATGTCCACGTACATCAATGCGTTGCCGGTCAGCACAGCCGCACGCTCTTTATCACACTTGGTCCGTACAACCTCTCTGAACCTGGTGGCTTTATACATGACGAGCTGCCGCAGGTAGTCCATGAAGTACATAGCGTTGTATTCTCGGATCACGTATTTGTACATTTCTTTCGGAAACAGGTCGGGTAGATCCTCGAGACACATGGCGATCAGGTTTCGGTGTTTGACTTGATAGAGCATTTCGCTCTCGTTCTTCATGTTCCACCGAGAGTAAAACAGGAACAGGAACATAGTCGGTCAGTGTCGCCGCTTGAAGCTTTATTTTGGCCACGTAGTTGTGATCTTCGCCGGGCCTACCAGCGGGCACGGGACGGTTATAGGCAGTTACCCACGTATACAATATTATACCCGGCGTCAGAGGGATAACGTCTTCGGGAATGTTGAAGTCAAAATGGTGAGCCATGAAGCGTTTTGTGGCTGCCTTTCCTCCAACGATACGCGAAGACATGATGCCGTGACTTACGCAAGTGTGCCTGGTGTGGTAAATGAAGTGAACATTCAGTCTTTATAAAAGGGGGGGTTATAATTAACATATCACAATTATAATCGTAACAACGAACACCCATGCTCTGCACGGCATGTACGTCTCCTGTACACAAATGATCTCTGGTGGGACAAATGAAAGTTTCTGGTGGGACAAATGATCTCTGGTGGGACAAATGAAACTTTCTGGTCGGACAAATGATCTCTGGTGGGACAAATGAAAGTTTCTGGTCGGACAAATGATCTCTAGTGGGACAAATGAAACTTTCTGGTGGGACAAATGATCTCTGGTGGGACAAATGAAACTTTCTGGTGGGACAAATGATCTCTGGTGGGACAAATGAAACTTTCTGGTCGGACAAATGATCTCTGGTGGGACAAATGAAACTTTCTGGTGGGACAAATGATCTCTGGTGGGACAAATGAAACTTTCTGGTCGGACATGACCGCTGCCTAGTGCAAACTGTGTCGATGATCACGGTATCCGTTTGAAAGTCCAGCCTGTCTCGGTACCTCCAATGTCCTTTTGTGTGTGAAAAGTTTCTCATCTCAGATCTGCGATTTACTCCTCCTTTGGTCTTTTCCACCGTGATTCTAAACACACCTCAAAGAAACTTTCCGGTTCGTCCCTCGGTCGGTCGGACGAACGAACCGACATCTTGCACCCGATCCTAAACAGTCTCAGCTGACCAACGGGTGGTTTCCGGGTTACCGTCCTCGCAGTGCGTATAAAAGTTACATTGAAAACCACTGCATTTGAACGAAGAGGGGTACTTCTCTGCAAAAGCCTGCTGCTGATGCAACGGATAGCCCCGCACACCTAAGCTTCATCCGGCAATGGACCCATACAGCAGACCATCGTTCATAGCACTGACCGTGTTTTTAGCCTTGGTGTCTACAGGTCTGACCCAAGTACAAGACATGTTATACTTCACAGTTTGGACAGGCAACGGGGAGAATCTGATGTCCCACATTGAGGCTATCAAGGAACAGGCCAACTTCTTCCATAAGAACAGACTGGTCGTGGACATCGGGACTAAGGAACATCTGCAGAAGACCGGGGCTCTGGAGAACAGCAAAGTTGTCCTGGAACTGGATACGGATGCGTTTGCTAAAGCTAGAGCAAAAATTGCGAAGGTGGGAGATCCCACATTGGGCCAACATTACGAAAAGTTCTACAGCAGGCTGCAGGGTGAGTACGAGAGCTTGAGAGGTATCGGGTTTTACGCCTCGGCCTCAGATATCCTGCGTTATGTGGCTTTCACGGCGTACTCGGATCAAGCCGAACAGTTGGTGTATCACGACGCTGACGTTCGCTTCGAACGACGGCAGCGTCAGACGACGAGTCTGGGATCCGGTGCGGACATGAAGTTGGTCATGATAGGCTTCACTCAGCGTCAAGGTCCGTCTATTGCAAATCAGCTATCTTTCATCGAACCGAGTTACTTCTACGAACGCAAAGTGAGTGAGTATCCAGAGTGTGTCCAGTTCAACACCGATTTGATCTTTATGCAGAAATCCGCCGCAACGCACTCCGCCGTCGTAATCGGGGTCGAACAGCTGAGGACTATAGCCGCGTCTCAACAATCGCTCGTTGAGAAGGTCGTGGGGAACGAAAAAACTAAAATGACTTTACACGACGCAATTCAGACGACCCACCCGGAGGAGGCTCGCTTTGTGGTACCTCGTGAAACCGCTCGGCTGCTCTACAGAAACAAACTCGCACACTGGCAACCCAAGTACACCCAGGCGAATCTGAAAGCAGCTTACACGGCCACTGTTGGTCTGAACCCCTTGGATGGTCTACTTCAAAAAGAGATGGATGCCAAGCTCAAGGCTGCGGGGCCGCAATCGTCATCATCCCATGTAGAGATCGGAGGTGAGATGTACCTCAGACGAGAAGAGGCCATACTCCTTCGCACCCTTTTGGTCAAAGGGGATAGCGCGACGGTAAAATCTTTCATTTCTGACTCTGCGCTCAGTCCTGCCGACGTCGGCGCGGTATCTCGACAAGACGGTCAACGCTGGTTCGACGTTACCCTGGGCGCTCTGTCGGACGTGCCTGATGTGCCGGTGTACACTCTCGAGGAAGAAGCCGCCCTCGCGGACCCGGACGCGGGCTCCCCCGCGTCGTCCCCGGAAGGCTCCCCTTTGTCATCCCGGGAAAACTCGAGACCCCCGAGCCCCGAGCTGCCCCAGGACGAAGCCGGCCTCGCTAGACCCTCGAGCCACGAACTGCCCGGCGACGTGGTGGACTTGAGCATGCTTCGGTTCGGCAGAGAGCCTCCTCTTGTCGACCCGGCGACGGAACCCGAAGCCTTTGACAAAAGCATAGCCGCTTGCATGCGCAAGAACAGATGCAGGAGGGAAGCCACGAGCTGTTCCTTGTACGAAGAGGAGAACTTCTCTGCCAGGCAGGACGGAGAGTATGTGTTTCAAGAAAAGTGGCCCGTGACATTCACGAGAGAGGACGGGTCTCTGAGAATGATAGTGGAATCCGGCGTGAACGCAAAGAACGTCAAAACCCGAGTGGTCGCCGACGTCCCGAAGGTCCTAGTCGAGGCTCTTGCGCGGAAGCGGGCAGAGATGGTGCAGACGGCTCGCGCTCAGTTGGAAGAAATCATGAGCAACCCCGCCGTGGAAGCCGCCGTGAGCGCCCTGGGGTCTGATGCGCACCTCTCCATCCCCAGCGAACACGCTCGAGGCGTGAAGCGTATGGGCGCTGCGTATGCTCACGCGGTCACGAGCGGCCCCAAGTTGCGAGGAGTCGTAAAGACGTGGGTCCTCGGGACGAGAGCCTACGGGTTGTTCGCCAACATCGGCGCCCCCGTCACCAAGACCTTCGCCGCCTTGGACCTCAGTCAAACCGTGAACGGTTTTATGGCTCACAAGTTGGCTCAGTACGCAAAGACACAGGATCTGGCCAAGGTTTTCAGTGCGTTGGCCGACAACCCCATCCTGAACATGGCCGGCGTAGCGGCTAACATTTTCTTCTTCGCTCAGAACGTCCGTAACGTCGCAGAGGGACACCGCAGTCCTGCCGACTACTACTGGTTGACGAGATCCTCGATGCAGATGTTGACCCTGGTGTTTGACGGTCTGAACCCTGTAATGTTACCCATGGTCTCGGTGGACGCTTTAGTGATCCTCATAACGCAGGGCGAATACGCGACTCACGTTGTGCGCTCGGTCGCCAACAAGCTGCCTCTTAGCACCGGGGACGTGTGGAAATTGGGAGCGTCGAGTTTTTTCGGATCTAGGTCCTGGTCGACCTACTATGAGAACGTGGCGAGCCTGGAGAGCATCAACGGCCGACTTGCACAGTCTTTGGTCGAGGTTTTGCACATGGTGAACGTCGCGGTCGGCTTCCCCGTATCTACGGTGATCAACGAGTGGCACAATCGCAACGGCAAACTGTGCGTGGAGGGGTCTGTGGAAGTGTGGCCGATGATAACGGACAGCGGTCATCGCGCCAGCCTGGCCGAGGCCGATTTTTCGATGGAGAGCAGCGTGCCTCTGAAAGAGGTCTACATCGGGAACTCTGAGACCCAGCAGCTGTGCTACCTAATGGCAAAGGCAAAGTGTTCCTCTCCCGTCCTAGGCTGGCTCAAAATGTTCGCCGATTCTGTGGCTATGAGCGTGGGCGCGTTGCCTACCGACTCCGAGTGCCTCTTTTACGATCAAAGCGTACCCAACGCCACCGACCCCTGTGGCAACATGCGCAAATTTTTAGACGATGCGGTGGAGAGAAAGCGGCTTATACCAGTGACCACAGAATTCGGCGACCCGCTGCTAGAACCGCAACTCAGGGCCGCGACCGTTAAGGCGCACAAAGCCAAGATGATTTCGCGACCTAGCGGATGGATGAAGGAAAAACGCAAGTGTTCCCGATTCCTTGCAGTGGACAAGAGTCGGCCGGCCTTCCTCGAAACCAGAGCTCCAGACGCTAGCGTTTTCAAGGCCTCAAACTGCAGTCAACTGAGACAATTGTTTACTCGAAGGTATATCGGCACGGACAGGGGTGACGAGGTCCTCAGACCCTACGTGTTTAGGAGAGCAGGTCCCGCGAGTCGAGAAATGGTGCTGTACGCACATTTTTGTGGTCTCCGAGTGCACTAGAGCTCTCACAGTCGGCGGCGTCGGGACGGACACCGTGATCATCGGTGCGCCAGAAAAACTCTTGGTGGCACAGGACACCACGGGTGTGCTGGTGAGCGCCAGCGAACATTTGGACGTGGACTAGATCACCTTGGTCGTACGACCACAGACTAGCTTGGTACCTCAGCCGGCGCACGTAAAGCGCGCGTGTTCGGCGACAGAACGCGGACTGTCTTTGCACGGAGCTGTGCTTTTCGAGAAGGGCGGCTCAGCCGTGTCAATCGACCCCGAAGGTGTCATGTTGACCTGCAGCGTCGCAGCCAACGGGGGAGTGTATCGAAGCGCGTACAAGGACCTGAGTGTTGAGGAAGGAGAGCGGTTTGATTCGCAGGACTGGAGGGGGAAACTCGAGGCCCTGGTTCGTGCGGGTCTGGACGAAATGACTTTGACCACGCCACAGGGGGTTAAAGTCGCAGCCTCTGCGTCCCAGCAAACGGTCGTCGTGCTCAGCGGCAACGTCACAAGCGTTCACCAGAGCTTCAGTCGGAGCGCGATCGAGATGGATCTTGTCGTGGATCCCGACGTGACTCATTGCGACGTGTCATTGTACGGGTCTGATTCCAGTAGCACATACTGCTGTTTGGGTTCCGATTGTTTCCACATGGGCCTTCGGGACGTGAGTCGCTGTGACCTGATCATGTCTGGGGTGTCTCTTGCGGGTTTCGGGTCTACCGCACGGGTAACAGTTACAGCCAAAGGATTCGGGATAGCTGCGCTCAAGAACAGAGAAAGTGGTCAGTACGAAACGCCAGAAGGCTTGGAACTGCATTCCACGCTTGAAAGTGTCCATACCGTTCGAGTGGTGTTAAGTAAAGACGTGACTGTTGTGTTCAAAGATGTGTTATCTGGAATGGAGAGGGTCATACCCGCTCATTACGGGGAAGTGTTTCTGAAGAGGGGCTACGACAAGGAAGACTTGTTGATTCAAGGTGTCGAAATGATGATTCCTAGTTGGTAGCAGAGAACTTGCTCGACCGCGTGTGATGCTGCTGACACTATACTGTTGTGATTGTGTATTATTTCATGTATTCTGTCAATAAATGTCGATGACATGACTCTAACCCTAACATGGTCATTATTTTCTGCGCATCATGCATCTGCACACCACATTCTAGACAGCTACGGGGTGGGATAGATAGACCAGCCCTTGGGAGTATGAGAGTATGAGGAGGAGATGTTCACCCTACCATGGAGACCGGTTGTGCGCTGGGAGGAACAAGGGAGTGCGGGGGGACAGCGAGAATGGCGAAGATGAGAGGGGAAAATAGGCGAAGAAGTAGAAGGACGAGGCGAAGGACGAGTGGAAAGTGGAGGAGCGACGCCTCGTCAGGTCGCGGTGGTGCGCTGGGAGGAACGAGGGAGTGCGGAGGGACGGCGAGAAAGGCGAAGATGGGAGGGAAACGTAGGAGTAGAAGTAGAAGGACGAGGCGAAGGACGCTAGGAGAGTGGAGGAGCGACGCCTCGTCGGGTCGCGGGGGCCGGTGGTGCGCTGGAAAAATAGGAGTAGTATCAACCAATGTACACCTTATCTTTTATGTATCTTTATCCTGTATGTATCTTAACCTTTGATGTATCCTATTACAATAAAATCATTAAAATGTATTATACCTTATCTTTTATGTATCTTTATCCTGTATGTATCTTTACCTTTGATGCTATTACAATACAATCATTAAAAGAAATAAATGAGCGATCCTACGGAAGCGTATTGCATTCACTTGAAAAAAAAAAAATAACTCCTGTTTTTCTGAGTAATTTTTTTTCCTCCTGTTTTTCTGAGTAATTTTTTTTCCTCCTGTTTTTCTGAGTAATTTTTTTCCTGTTTTTCTGAGTAATTTTTTTTTTCCTGTTTTTACAAGTTATTTTTTCCCCCCTGTTTTTACAAGTTATTTTTTCCACCCTGTTTTTACAAGTTATTTTTTCCACCCTGTTTTTACAAGTTATTTTTTCCACCCTGTTTTTCGTGCTAATTTTTTTTCTAAATTATCGAGATACTTAGAACGGAAGCAAACATGGCCGGCTTGTTTAGTTTAATTAGGTTTTACTTTGATCTGGGTTTAAGACACTGGGAGATAGTCCTGTCTTTAAGTCATATAGATGGTATTACTATTAGTTTGTCGACTTTACGCAGGCACCTGAAGACTTTGCGGTTGTTCAGAAGGAAAGCCCATTCAGATCTCATAGACATAGCAATGTTTCTCCAGGATCAGCTGGATATATATGGCATGCTCCATGGATACAAGATGATGCATTTGAAATGCATTCAGGCTGGCTACGTGGTGACTCAAGAGACGATCAGGAGACTGCTGAAAATATTGGATCCACATGGTGTGCAACTGAGGCGCCGGAATCGCCTTCGGCGGCGTATGTACCAGAATCCAGGCCCAAACTTTTTGTGGCACGTAGACTCATATGATAAACTTAAACCGTACGGGATCTGCATCAATGGTGCAATAGATGGGTTTTCACGAATGGTAATATGGCTACATGCCTACCGTACAAACAGTGATCCCAGGGTTATCGCGCAATACTTTATTGATGAGGTGTCATCAATGAATGGAACTTCTGCCCGAATTCGTTCGGACCTCGGAACCGAGAATTGTTACATTGAACAAATGCAGATGTTCTTGAGGCACGATCATCTGGACAACTTTTCGCACAGATGTTATCTGTATGGATCAAGCAATCACAACCAAATAGAGAACTGGTGGGGCTTTTTAAGGAAGCAACACGCACAGTTCTGGATGAACCTGTTCCAAGATTTAAAAGACTCAGACTCCTTTTCTGGTGACTTCCTGCACAAAAGTCTCATTCAGTTCACATGTCTTGAAATAATAGAGGTAAGAACTGCAATACGTTTATGTTGTTTTTTTTCCCCATAGTGCTATATTATGTCAGAATAATACTGTGACACTTGCTCAGCTTAGTGTTTAAAGTATTCAGATGTTTTACTTCACAAAAAGCAGTAGATCCACCCTGTGTAGTGGGTTACTTTTAGTGTGGTACTTATATCATAGGCCTACTGATATTAGTGAAAAAGAGCTCACTCCATGTAGGCTATATTCAAAAACTAAAGTAAGCAATGAAGTCAGCAGTATATAGTCAAAGTACTTAAAGTATGAAACGTATGAAATGCAATAAAATGGGTTAGGGTTAGTGTTTTGATGTTTTTAATTGCATAATACAGTTTATTATTGCAGATGAGTTGGAGCTGATTTGAACTACACTACTGGCTAGTTTAAAGATCATGTGTAAACTGATTTTCTTTTCTTTAGAGAGAACTGCAGGAAGTTATTCACCTCTGGAACACTCACAGAATTCGCCCATGCAGAAATGCTGTGTCTCCAGGTGGGCGCCCAGTGATGATGTACACCCTACCACAACTTTTTGGTGCCAGAGAGTACCTGAAAGAGGTGTCCCAACAAAAGATAGAAGCCTGCAGAGAGGAATGCGTTCAGAGAGGTCCGTATCCCTGTGACGATACAGTGTTTGACATTTGCTGCCTTGCCATGGCAGAAAACAGTCTTCATCCACCCACCTCTCCAGAGGAAGCCATTGAGCTTTACATGTTCTTACGTGCTTACATACGAGCTCAAATTTAATGATCACAACCTGCTCTACTGGATCAAATGACTGGATGTAAGCCTCCACATAAGGGTAAAAAATCTTATGAACCATGAATTTGTAACTGTGAACTCTTTACTAATGGACATCTCCCAGTTGTGCCATCTTTGTTGTATATCCTCTTTGTATTCATTATGAAAAAAATTACACATCATAATAAGTGCTGGCATTCTGATAGCTGCATACGAAATATCACATCACATGTTACATGTTGTGAAAAAATGGAAAATCTGTGCATTGTAAAAAGAGCAGTCTACAAAAAGGAGTCATTATCAATTATAATTCAAACAGGTTATAATATCTTGTCCTTAATGGTGTGTATGCTGAATTTCAAATGTAGCTCTTGTAGATACAATGCTTGTTACTGAGCAGTGAAACCTTTTCGCTTTTGATATTTAGGTTGTAGCATTTAGGAAATATACCTTCCTGTTTTTCTGTTTCTCTCATCAAGTTACTGTGTGTCATTTGCAGCCAAACAATTACATGTAACAATACTGGTGAATATGTGTGTACCTAAAATTTGTTGGTGATTATCATGTCATCTCTTAAACATATAAACAGTTTAGATATTCTTATGTGTTTGAATGAAATGTCACTCTATAGATTTATGTTGAAATGCAGTAGTCAATAAACTTTCAGCAAATGAAGCATATTATTATCTTTTATTAGGGCATGCATCTTTCCTTGAGTTTACACATTTGATAACTTTAACATTTCACAATAGAAGCACCCCGTAACAAAAGGAACATGGCCAATTTTATGGCTGATATATCATGTCTCACAAAGCAGAACTCCTGAACTACATGACTCAACAGTAAAAACACAATCTGTTTGAAGACAGGTGTACAAAAGAAGACAGCAAGCTGTGATTCTATTTGTAAAAAAACACCTCAAAGTACCTTTTAATGCAACAAGCAGATTCACAAACACTGTCAGTATCAACATCTGACATGAGGTAGAGATTCAAATTCTATTATGGCTTAACAGTGAAAATATAACCGAAGTATTTTTAATGTCCAAACATTCTTATCCTAGACTGATAACATTGTCTTAAATCAAAGTAAATTGTTAACTGTTTCTTGGTATGATAGAAAGAAAATATCCAAAATAAAAATATCAATCTGTGCCCACACAGCCCCTGAGCTAGTCACATATTCTCCTTACATGCTCTGATAACAAAAAGTGTCTTAAAGCAAAGTAAGTTATTGTTTCTTGATATGATAAAACCAAAATCTTGAAATGTAATAAAATAATTTTGCACTAATTAAACAGCACCTGAGCTACTGTAATCACATTTTCTCCTTACATGCTCTATCCCGTATTCACACAGTCTAAACCTACATCACTGGCACTGATGGGGAAAAGAAAAATGTGTATGTGTTCATACGTCACTTATACAATGTCCATTACATAAGTGTTGCTGGACAGTATAGCCTCCATTTCAGCTCGAAGCTCAGGGTAGCTGTTGTAAGTTGATGGCAGCTCCACAGTTGGGCCACAAGTATGGGCAATTGGCCGCTGCGCTAGCCCTTCCAAAGAGGTGAATGTGACTTGAATTTCTTTTACACAGATGACATCAGACCCCGTCAGAAATCTCATCAGCTTCCGGAGACCTATTTCATCTAATCCCCTTATGTACTGATGTAAAAATCGCAAACTTTGGTTCTCTGCCGAATTAGCTGGAGAAGCTGTTATCATCTTAATCACCTTTCGTGTTGTTGGTTTAATGTCCTCATACAGCTTCTTCATATCCTGCACACTTGGGAAAAACTTCCTGAGTATTGGTCCTGCAACCTCTGCAATATTATCCAGTGCATATTTTGGGTGCTGGATCATTTGCTTGTGGGCAACCTGGACAAGCACGGCCCTCAAATTATCTGGTGTTGGTACTGTTCTTACTCCCATGCGATCCATAAGATCAAGAAGCTCTTCCTCGTCATCGCCGACAACTGCCTCATGCAAAGCAGTGGACAAGAGATCACGCTCAGACTGACTAAGATACAACATCAGGGAGTCAAACAGTAAATCAGGTGAAACAGAGTGTTCACCAAATATGACTGCTGCTGTAAAGGCTTGTGCCAGCCGAAATGGAAAATACCCCTGGTCCTTCAGTCCCTTGGCCAATATCCTACCAACAGACTTCCATTCCTCCTCTTGCCATTTTGGGGATAGTGATGGCACCCTCACATCTGCACCTTCTGCTGCATGTTGTGGAGAAAACCTTCCAGAACGCAATGAAATAACAACACAGAGACAGCTGCTTGCGAATCCGAACGAACCTTTACTTTACTTTTCACAACCTTTTATACCCATTTTTACGTCATTCTTACATCAGTGTTACATAGTCAAATCACCAGATCTGGACACAAATGTCCTGTACTTTCTTATAATCATATGTCTGTGTTCTGAGCGTCACATGAACGTAATATTGTCTATGTGTTTCCCATGAGCCTGCATGGTGTGTGTGTGTGCTCGACTCCTTAATCTTGGTCAAGGCCAATCTGAAAACATGCTGACTGAATGTTATCTGGTGGCAGAGAAACATTCAATACTGTCCTAGCTGTGTAATCTGTGTGCTTGTGCATTTAGTATGTCCTTTATGTGTCTATGTGTTTGTGCATTATAGGTGCGTATGTGTGTGCCTTTATCATGTTTCAATTTAAAAGTCCATATGCGTCACGCAGAACACCACATATCCCTCCTCTGGGGATATCAAATCCCCACCAATAGTTCAACACCACAGCAATGCAAGTAAGGGCGAAAACCCACTTGGGGAAAAATTCCCTTACGACCCCCGGAAACGCTTTTTGATTATATGGTTACCATGGGCGATCACACAATGGCCTGCATTGGTGGTTACATTATACTGATTATATGTAGAATAAGACAAAACTAAAATTATGTGTCAAACTAAGTCCAAAAACAAAATCACAATATTATGAGTATAAAACAATAACAAACAAAATGAAAACAACCTACAAGAACAAATCAAACTTGTGTGTAGCAGAGTTAAAGTCAACCAAGAACAATATTATGCGTATGTGTGTTGTATAGCAAAAATCGTTAAACAAAATTAAACAATCCTGATAAAATAAGAATCCAGATTATATGTATCATTAATAGGTCAAAGCCATGTGTAATAATAAAATAAAACCAAAATTTATGAATAAAACCAAAGTCATGTTGTAATAGTAATAAATCAAAATCATGTATAGCAATAAAACAAAATTTAACAAATCAAAGTCATGTAATAATAAACCAAAATCAAACAAAAGACTTATGAATGAATCAAAGTCACGCATAGTAATAAAACAGAATCAGTGTGTGTGTGTGTGTGTGTGTGTTAAATCATGCTTGCTGTGTTCAAATGCAGAAAAAACTCATCTTGAGATTAAAAAATGAATTCAACATAACTCAGTGACATTTGAAAAGTCTGACAATGATCACCTTAAGACAGAACAGTCACTCACAGTCACTTGTCCATTAATAAATCCATTAAGAAAAAGTCAATTTGGTCCAGATGGCACCACATTGTTTTCTCCAGTTCAAAATCGTTAGCTGACCACTCCAAACAAAGCAGTCGGTTTAGATGAATTCATAGTCATCAGGGAAGTCACAGATCATGTGCAATTATGCCATTTTTTAGATCAAATTTCTTCTCTCTTTTTGAATCAATCACAACAATCATCGTTGAAATCAAGATATCGCAAAATCTTCGACCCATGTCCATTATGTACAGTAGAGGGTCACCACCATGGAGAGGTTACTAGCACATACGATGCATGGTGGCGTGGAATCCATCTTCGTAGAAGATTTCCATGAACAGTCGCTATCCATCAGTTGTATATCATCATAACATAGTTGTAACTTTGAACTTTTAAACATGTATTACATTACTGTGAAAACTATCATTGAAAATAGATTTTAAAAGTGACTCATAAAATGGCAATTTCTAAATGATTAAAAATCACATCTTTTAGAATACCAAACAACCAGTAAAGCCAGAATCATCACATAAAGTTAACCTAAAATGGAACATAGCAGAAAACTGATTTTATCCCCAAATATAGAAAATATTTCTTCTCAATTATTTTATTCATTGTTGCCTTGAACAGCTTGTTTGGGACATAACTATTTGAACTCTATATTCAAAACCTGATTCCATACATTTGTATATGATTAATGCGAAAAGGTGTAGTCTAATTGAAACTGCTCAGTAGGTACTGTTCATTGACTGTTTTAGCAACGTGTAGGACAATTTAAGTATTATTTGGAGACTCCAGGGTAGGCAGGTGTATAGCACTCATCTGCTTCATCTTCAAATCTCATGGCCAAATCATTCCAGTTGAACACTTTATAATCCGTTCTAGTGAATGGAATTGGATGAGACATTGGTGAGTGTTCCTTGAACAAGAATAATCAATCATTAAACTTAAGGCCAAATTTGTTTTTTGCACTAGAGTCTGAAAACTTCACCTGTACCTCTATCACGCCTTGTTGATTTAGGCTTGGCTACCTCGAGTGTATTTATGGAAGAGAATTGACCAGTATATAGAAAACTATCGTCCTCATCAGTTTCACCACAGTACAGATCTTACCGCTCTGCACCTCCCCTGGAACATCTTGGTAATTAACAGCCCACAGTTTATAATCAGGATAACTTTTCAATGGCTGTTGGGTGAAACACCACAGCTCCGGAGGTTCAGTCAAAGGTACAGCAGCTGTGAATGTTACCTTCATTACCTGTGTGCACTCAGCACTGTCTTAATCAGAGCTTTGTCATGTGTTGTCCATTTACCTTAAGAGAAAGTCAGGGGGTGAACAACACTACAGTCATCACATCTGTCAATTGGACAGTCAAACACAACAGGGTTAACAGTTTGGCTAGTTTGGTTAATAGGCAGTTTGGTTAAAGCGCAGGAAATAGAAGTTCTGGTTTTTACCAACACCTGGTTCCACCTGGGAGACATTTTTAGATATTTGATTAATACAAAATTTTCTTCATTAAAAGGATGAATTGGTTCCTCCGATGGTTTTGTGAGCTGCTCAGACACCTGTAATGATAAAATTCAAAACGTCAGTTAATCTTTTTACATATTCAGCCATGAATTCCTCCATCCAAAGCAGTTTCTCTTTGGCTTGATCAACATCAGCAGGTGAATCACCAGTTTCCTTTCCCTACTTTTTGGATAAATGCTGATCCATTATCATAGCTCATTTCTGATGGTATGCCAAATTGTGGAATTATTTCTCTTGTTAAGAATTTTATGACTGTTTCAGACCTTTGATCTTTTGAGGGTGTAGCGTCAACCCATCGACTGAACCTGTCAATAATTACCAACATATACCTTTTTCCTTGAACTGATTTTATCATATCTACATAATCCATTACTAAATGTTTAAATGGACCTTTTGGCACTGGAACGTGACCTGCTGGTGTCTTTATTCCTTTTTCACTCAGTCCTGCATTTTGTTGCATTAGAATAATGTCTTCTGGAGTTACAATTGGTTCTAACGATACCAACTGCGTCATAATGGGAACTTCACTCTTTGCCGCTAGCTTGCTGCCTCATCTGCTGCGTTGTTACCTCATATGATGTCTTTATTACCTTTTTTGTGTGCTTGGCATTTTATTATTGCAAGTTTTGTTAGGAACATCATAGCTGAGATTAGTTCCACGATCTGCTTCTAGTGGGAGAGAAGAAAATGTTCAGGAGCCTCTGATGTCTTATGCTGTATTATTTATTGACACTTGATGAAGGAGAACTAGAGACACTCTCAAAGTTCATCTTAATGGCTTGAGTTGGTCTCGCATTCTGACGAACTCGTGATGGTGCATATACTTTAAACCCCAAAATAACACCACAAATACTATACGCCCCAGAATTGTTAAAAGAGAATGTCTTTACTCTTGGAGGCACATTATAGTCTGGGGACACAGATGTCTGTTTACGCAGATTGGAATGGCAACAACAAGCTATCTATTATGACAAGGAAGGCAGCAACAGGTCTCTGTGACCCTGGACACCACAGTGGTAAGATATGGTGGCACCTAGTCAAAGACAAATAATTAATACTGCCGAGGACCACAGCGCTCACACATGACATTGTGTAACCTAAGGACAGAACATATAACACATACTGTAAACACCGCACTTGGGTCATCACAAAATTGCTTCGATCAAGTAGCTCTGCGATCTTATGATGTGTATATATTGTAACTGGATTACCCATCGTAATAGGGGATGCCTTGTCATACGCATAATAAATGGCGGCTAGTCCTTGATCGCACGGTGGCCAACCTTGGGCCACGTTATCTAGTTTGGAGCTGTAATCAGCAGTGGGCTGTTTTCTGTGTTTTCTGTTTTCTTTGCTTCTGGAATTTGGGCTCGAATGTATATTTCCCATTTTCCCAACTCCTTAAACACCGGATTTAAAATTTACACCCGAAGTATCAATGTAAACTTCCTTGTGGAGAGCACCAAATCTTTATTTTCAGTTGACACAATGCATCTCTCCCTAGCAAATTTACAGGTGTGTGTTCAGATACTAGGATTGGCAGAATGATTTTGTCATTACCAATTGATAGTTGAACTGCCTTCTATTTGCACCTCTAACATTGGCTCGACATTAGCTGCTGTTGTCATTACGGCTAATTGGCCCTCCCCAATAGGATTCTCTGGGCATCCCTAGTACCCGTGTTTAGGCCCACCCCCGGGATTGGCCGCACTGGCGTTCCCGCTTTGAGTGGGCTGACCCTCAGACCCCCGTCCTTCTTCTTGTTGAGCTGGCCATGGATTTCAGGACAGTCTCGACGGTTATGTCCAGGTTGGTTACATCCCCAACACCGTTTATGTTGTCCAACCCGATTTCCCTTCTGGGACGTTGCTTTCTTCCCTCTTCCTCTTGGTTGCTGTATGTAAACATAAACAACAGGAGGAGCTTGTGGGGGTGGGGCAGGAAATTGGTGGTGGATCGGAGGATCAGAAGGCACAGCGACTGCAGGAGCAACAATTGCCCCACTTTGTGCTTCTTTATCATCATTCAATACGGGAGCCTGAACCTTTTTCTTGCTCTTATTGGTCAGTTCAGTTAGTTGAAGTTGTGAGACTTTTCTTCGAACCGCTCTCTCTTGTTCACGCAACTTCTGCTCCTCTTTCCTGTGTCTGTCTATTGCATGTATCACATGGTCACAAAACTTTCTGTGAGTTTTTGATTCCAAACCCACCACATCTTCAAGTCTACTTTTCACGGGGCCGGGCATGGCCTCTATAATGGAGTTCCTGAAGATTGTAGTTAACAGTGCACTACTCTCTGGATCTTCTTCAGTCTCTTGTTTCCATCGTTTCAACTGAAGGCTAATGTAAGCAGCTGGGTTCTCAGTATTTGTCAGTGGTTCACTTTTTAGTGCTTTAAGGTCAACCTTAATGGGATACTCCCTTCGCAAAGATGCCCAGAGGGAAGTTCTAGATAGGTTAAACTCTGTTCCATCCGTGTTAGGGTCAATCATCCATGCATTTCCATTTGAACGCAAAATATTTTCCATAGCAGGTATTCCGATTGTGTGTGCCCACACTGCTTTAATGTCCCAGATGGAGAGCATTTTGCCAATAGTCTCTTCTTCAAAAACTTTAATCCACTTACTGGCTCCCTTGTGTATTTCAGGAAGTCTGGAGATCAGCCCCCCAAAGTCAAGAGTTTGCCATGGAATATATCGGCTCTGCTTCCCTTTAATCAGAATTGGATATTGGCCTGGGTCAGTGTATCTTTCTGGTGGTTTTATATCAGGTCTAAGGTTATAATTGCCTTTCTCTATGTTTGTCCTCACTGCATCCCCTTCCTTAGCCTTAGCTGCAAAGGTTAGTATCCCTCCCAATACTTCCCTCTGTTCTGCTTCCTGTCTCTCCCTTGACGGGCCTGCCTTTTCCTCAAACACTAGTTTTTCGCCTAACTGATGCATGTCTGCCTCACCTGATCCTCCCCCCAAACAGGAATTATAATTTCTGTCTATCTCTTCCTCTAATTCCTGAATCTTAGTTCGCTCCATTTCTCTCCCTGGATCTACCCGGCCTAAATCCAGCCAGTAGGACTCTCCTCCTTCTTTGCATGGCTGATTTCTCTCGGCATAACAATCAAGCACTTGTGATTTTCTGAAGTTTACATTCTTCTTGAGGGTGCTGCAGGATTTGGGAATGGGCATACGGCTGGCCTCTAGGGCATCACTTATTTCAACTGTTCCAGAGATGTCAACTGCTCCGGAAATCATGGGATAAACTCCGGTCTCTTTAGTCACATGCTCCGGTTTATCATTGGTTTTATCCTTTGTGTTTGATTGATTGACGACGCGACTCTCTTTTAGTTTTTTCCGGTATTGCTTTCCTTCATCCTTAAACAGTTTAACAATCTCTAATTCTTTTTCTCGTTTCTGTTGTCGTTTATTACTTTTGTCTTTTGGTTTGTAGTCTTTAATTCGAACCTCCATAGCTTCACACACACTCAACATCAAACGTGCCTCCTTCTGGCCAGCAGGAGTCCAAACCTTTAGTGCGTTTTTTCCATTTCTTGGAAATTTCTTCTATCTCGTTTCTGCATGTTGGGTGTTTAACGCCCAGGATCATCACTGGACTGACTCATTTTGCAATTTAAAATTACACTGGCTGATAAGACTTATCAATTGATCGTAGGTTAAAGCCTATGGGTTGAAGCCTATTTGAAGTCGAGATTCCAATTAGAAATAATACGCGCAACCTAGAAGTAAACCTCTATTTTTATTTTTTAAGATGACTATTAGTGCTGGTTGTAATGTGTTTATTAAATGTTGTCTTACACAAAAAACCTGTCAGAGAATATATGCGGCTTCACTGTAACTTTTAGACTTTGGCAGCAGAATCCAATGAAATTGTTATTTAAGAACACAGCACCTTTAGGCAACAAAGTTTAACCACACAATAATGGTTGCACAGCTTACAAATCTCAACTTGATCAAAAATTCACTTTTATCAAAACTCAGAATCAAAACACAAACACAAGAGAAAACCATTCAACATTAACTTAACATCAGATATATGCTTAAGAGGAGAGAAAGAAAAAGAGATCACTGCAGCTTACACAGGACTGGCGGAGCTGTCTGAAACAGACTAAGAGTGCAGAAGGTGGGGGAATGACATCACACAGCGCTGCCCTCTGCAGCCCGATAAACAACTTCAGTATCACAACAGTATGTAGAAACACTAACCTCAACAGCTCGCCCTGTCTTCTCTGTCCTTCAACAAGGCACAGAGAGTCTCTTACTAAACTAAACAACACGATAACGACTAAAGAACACTCAGAACAGATCAGAACAAACAGAAAATGCTCAACATATTAACTTATTTTAACAGAAATGTCTGCAAAGCAACACCGAATAGAAAAGCAATAATTTACATAAACATCAGGATTATAGAGTATTTTAGAATGACAAACTCAGACTCTTGAAATTTTTACTCAACTCGTCCTGTGACAGAGGTCACACCACCAGCTAAGTGAATTTAATTCAGATTTTAACGCTTCATTCAGAACATCAATGCACATTTGAATTTTTTTCACACTCTTACAGCTTCTCATTCACTCTCAGCTTCTCAATCACTCTCAGCGTCTCATTCACTCTCAGCGTCTCATTCACTCTCAGCGTCTCATTCACTCTCAGCGGCTCAATCACTCTCAGCGGCCGCTCACTCACACACACAACTTTTAATCTCTTTCATGCGTCTCTGCTCTAGGACAACCATCATACACACTTGGCGCCCATGCACACTGTGTACTCACTGTATATTTTACTTACATACTATTTTATAATTTTATGGGAGCTACTAAATTTATTCTCCCTGTACCCACAGCCAATTTATTACAAATTATAATCTGGTTTTACTATAATTCCTCTTCCCCCCGGGCCCAAAAGCTACTGCAGTACAAACCACACATTAACACAAAACAAAGACAAAGCAAAACACACAAAACCTAACCTTAGGCTCACTACTGTAATTCAGTTTCTGTAGGATCCCCTCTTAGGATCCCCCGAACACAGGTCTCACAACACAAAGTCTAACCTTAGACTTAACTTCTGTAGTTCAGTTTCTGTAGGATCCCCTCTTAGGATCCCCTGAACACAGATCAACACAACACAAAGTCTAACCTTAGACTTAACTTCTGTAGTTCAGTTTCTGTAGGATCCCCTCTTAGGATCCCCCGAACACAGATCAACACAACACAAAGTCTAACCTTAGACTTAACTTCTGTAGTTCAGTTTCTGTAGGATCCCCTCTTAGGATCCCCCGAACACAGCTCAACACAACACAAAGTCTAACCTTAGACTCAACTTCTGTAGTTCGGTTTCTGTAGGATCCCCTCTCAGGATCCCCCAAACACAGATCAACACAACACAAAACACAAAGCAGCCTCAAAGCTTCAACAAAACACACATACTTTAACTCTTTAACTTCTCTCAGGTCCAATTCACAATTTTGACTTAAGTCTTAATTTGATAAAACACACAAAAGGAAACCCCCTTTACTCTCCCTAGTAACTTCTCACCACTACGGGGGGGCTTTTGCATGAGTGGGCTCAGATCAGCAGCTGTACATCCAACATCTAACTTTGGAATTTCTTTTTTGGAGAGAATGTTCGATACTACTTACTGCACTTAGGTCTGGATGAGACTGCAAATAAAGTGGCAAGAAATGTCTTACCTTTTTATGGCGCCGTTTTACAGTGTCTCCCAGTCCAAGATGCAGCCAGCAGATCAGTTCTTCTCTTCCAATCCCATCCTCGTCGCCAATTATGTTGTGGAGAAAACCTTCCAGAACGCAATGAAATAACAACACAGAGACAGCTGCTTGCGAATCCGAACGAACCTTTACTTTACTTTTCACAACCTTTTATACCCATTTTTACGTCATTCTTACATCAGTGTTACATAGTCAAATCACCAGATCTGGACACAAATGTCCTGTACTTTCTTATAATCATATGTCTGTGTTCTGAGCGTCACATGAACGTAATATTGTCTATGTGTTTCCCATGAGCCTGCATGGTGTGTGTGTGTGCTCGACTCCTTAATCTTGGTCAAGGCCAATCTGAAAACATGCTGACTGAATGTTATCTGGTGGCAGAGAAACATTCAATACTGTCCTAGCTGTGTAATCTGTGTGCTTGTGCATTTAGTATGTCCTTTATGTGTCTATGTGTTTGTGCATTATAGGTGCGTATGTGTGTGCCTTTATCATGTTTCAATTTAAAAGTCCATATGCGTCACGCAGAACACCACATATGAATCACTGTCCGAGCTCTCCAGGTATCCGAGATTGGGGAAAAAGTCAGAGTTGTCAGTCGCCACTTGTGCCAGTTGAGCCTCTGCCACCTTCATGGTTGCCATCTGGACCAAGTGGACTTTTATTATTGGATTTTATTAATGGACAATTAAGCAACTGTGAGTGAGTGTGCTGCCTTATGGTGATCATTGTCACACCTTTCTAATTTCACTGAGTTATGTTGAATTGATTTTTTTTAATCTCAAGATGAGTTTTTTCTGCATTTGAACACAGCAAGCATGATTTATCACACACACACACACACACACACACACACACACACACACACACACACACACACACACACACACACACACACACACACACAGATTATGGTTTATTATTACATGAATTTGATTCTTTGATTATGGTTTATTATTACATGAATTTGATTCTTTGATTTATTATTCATTGATTTTGTTCTATTGCTATACATGATTTTGATTTATTATTCATTGATTTTGTTCTATTGCTATATATGATTTTGATTTATTAATATTACACATGACTTTGGTTTCATTCATAAATTTTGGTTTTATTTTATTATTACACATGGCTTTGACCTATTAATGATACATATAATCTGGATTCTTGTTTTATCAGGATTGTTTTATTTTGTTTAACGATTTTTGCTATACAACACACATACGCATAATATTGTTCTTGGTTGACTTTAACTCTGCTACACACAAGTTTGATTTGTTCTTGTAGGTTGTTTTCATTTTGTTTGTTATTGTTTTATACTCATAATATTGTGATTTTGTTTTTGGACTTAGTTTGACACATAATTTTAGTTTTGTCTTATTCTACATATAATTAGTATAATGTAACCACCAATGCAGGCCATTGTGTGATCGCCCATGGTAACCATATAATCAAAAAGCGTTTCCGGGGGTCGTAAGGGAATTTTTCCCCAAGTGGGTTTTCGCCCTTACTTGCATTGCTGTGGTGTTGAACTATTGGTGGGGATTTGATATCCCCAGAGGAGGGATATGTGGTGTTCTGCGTGACGCATATGGACTTTTAAATTGAAACATGATAAAGGCACACACATACGCACCTATAATGCACAAACACATAGACACATAAAGGACATACTAAATGCACAAGCACACAGATTACACAGCTAGGACAGTATTGAATGTTTCTCTGCCACCAGATAACATTCAGTCAGCATGTTTTCAGATTGGCCTTGACCAAGATTAAGGAGTCGAGCACACACACACACCATGCAGGCTCATGGGAAACACATAGACAATATTACGTTCATGTGACGCTCAGAACACAGACATATGATTATAAGAAAGTACAGGACATTTGTGTCCAGATCTGGTGATTTGACTATGTAACACTGATGTAAGAATGACGTAAAAATGGGTATAAAAGGTTGTGAAAAGTAAAGTAAAGGTTCGTTCGGATTCGCAAGCAGCTGTCTCCGTGTTGTTATTTCATTGCGTTCTGGAAGGTTTTCTCCACAACATGCACAGTCTAGGAATTCTGTCCAGAAGGCAGCATATACATCCCTTGACACACCATCAGCATCTGCCCCCATTTCATCAATGAAGCTGTATTTCACAGAGTAGGTCATCATTGCGTCATCCTTGAATTGAGCAATCAGTTCATCTAAGAGAGTCACTCTGTGAAGTTTCACAGTCACGTGCAAAAGTTCACTGGCAGGACTTGCTGGTCTAGCAGAAGCTGTCTCATCAATAGGAGTTGAGGTGTATGTGGGGGGGGGGGGTTATTTGATCCTCTTCTATTGTAAAGATGGGCTCATGTATAAGTGTATCATCAAGATCACCTAAAAACGGCCCACCTGTCAAAGGACCAAAAATGACCTCTGATGTATTACACAAAGATGTAAGATCAATAATCCGAACAGCCGCAGTAGAGACAACAGATGACATTGTGGCAGTGCTTTGCGCATCATCTTCGACTGTGTGTATTTGATTTTCACTGAAATGTCTTTTTGGTGTCAGCTGCTCGACCTCTTCCATTGTGTGTTTATCTTGTCCAGATTCTGTTGTGTTTTCATGTTGCTCATCTGTCTGTATATCAGCTTCTTCCTCTCGGTCATCTCCACTGGTCAGGGTCTTTGTGAACAAATAAAATCTTAACAACCCCAATTTGTGTGTCTCATAGTATTCTCCCACACTAACATACTCATCAACTTGTGCTTCTTGAAAGTTAACTATATCATGACTGAACTCTTCCCACTTTCCCATTGTTGACTTTTCATTAGGGAAGAACAGTTCTTTAGCTTGTGACAGAATCTCAGTTTTAGTGGCATTCTTGTTCATATCAAGAACTCTAGCTCCTCCACCGCTGCGTTTTCTGACCTGTCTGTTGTCATGTATCCACCCTAATTCTATTTTTCTGGTTGTCTTCCAGGCTCTCTTATTACTTTTAAGACGCATATTTGTTGGTTGCACTGTATTCTCCCCCCTCAAAACCTTGATCTGTCTTTGTTGCTCATTGTTCCCATTTTTTTTTTAAGTTTTTTAAATAAGGACAGTCTTTTTGTATCATCTCCACCTCTTCTCTGTTTTTCCATACAGAAACGCCTTGTTGCAATCCTGTCACCATAGGCTGGAATGTAAGAAGCCATAGTGGCATCATCTATTTCTTCAATTACTGAGCTGTCAATCTGCAATAAAAACAAAAAGTATACATTAAACATGACAAAGCTTAAACTATATTATCTCAAGACTAGTTCCAGGGCAACCAATTATAAATGCTTAATGTAGTTGATAACACAATGGACAGTATGAGACAGTACAAAAACAGCTTTTGAAGCTGTGACTTACATGGTCCTGCTGCATTTTCTGAATACTCTCCTCAGGAACACCTCTGTTGCGAAGAAATATCCACAGTCCATCATCTTGAGGGAGGCCGGGGGTTGAGGATGTAGCCATTGCTGGCACTGCAAAACTGTAATTTTCAACAATTAACAGAACAATTAACAATTAACTTTTAAAACTGTCAAGGTCAATTGTATCATAATATTATCATGATATATATGAAGCATAAAATATAAATGGATGTTTCATGTCTTGACTGTTGACCTATAAACACTGTCTATATGTATAATCATTTGAAAGTCAACCTGTCATTAAACATTTGAATATGCTCACTCAAATCACCACCAAAACTGATTTGTCCTTTGGTGATGAAAGCGTTCACTGGTTATTCATGAACAATAACATTACTCTGATAGTACAGAAGACTAAACTCAGCAGCTCAGAGTGGGCTTTTATTAGTAGTATTATTGTTATTATTATGATTACTATTCAAATAGTCAATAAAATCCAGATTGGGGTTTTGCAACACAAGGTATGTGTATGAGTAACTTGTTGTACTTTACTAGTAAGCAGGTGCAAAAACGTTTTAAATTTTAAATTGTTATGTGCATTATGTAAATAATTATGTGCATGGACGTTTCATGCAGGATCCTTCCTCAGTGTGTTTCAGGTATGCATGCATGTATTAAATACATAGGAAATAGCAAAGGAGAGTGAGCCCAAGAGCAAACCACAGCAACTCAAAACACTCATGGTCCACAGTCATGGTTCGTCAATGCTGTCAATATAGTGACTAGTCTACTGGCAACGTTCTGTTTGTTTACATGTTTACATTCCCCATACTAAACAACTTCTATGTTAGTATTCTCATGTTATGTCTCTACAGTGTTACTATTAGCATATAACCTAACGTTATAAAGAATGGCTCGTTCTATTTGTGCCAAGCCAATGTAATGGTTAGTGATACATTTTTGATGAGCAACAATGTCCAGCATGATGGAAACAAAACTGTTAGCTTAACTGACAACTTAAATCATGCCGATGGACATGTTCGTCTATTCCTGACCTGCTACATTGAGCAATGGGGTTACAATAAAAGGATAAAGTCTAAAACATAACAATAGTATCATACCCTGTGTATACATGCCTTACCTTTATTGACCCGGTACAGTAGAGAGTTGACAGTCGGGTATGTACGTGCGGGACAGGAGTCACCATGGATGGACGGGAGTCACTTGCAGGTTGGATGTTCTCGCGGGATTTCGAAGTATCGCGATAATTTAGAAAAAAAATTAGCACGAAAAACAGGGTGGAAAAAAATAACTTGTAAAAACAGGGTGGAAAAAATGACTTGTAAAAACAGGGTGGAAAAAAATAACTTGTAAAAACAGGGTGGAAAAAATAACTTGTAAAAACAGGGGAAAAAATTACTTGTAAAAACAGGGTGGAAAAAATAACTTGTAAAAACAGGGGGAAAAAATAACTTGTAAAAACAGGAAAAAAATTACTCAGAAAAACAGGAAAAAAATTACTCAGAAAAACAGGAAAAAAAAATTACTCAGAAAAACAGGAAAAAAATTACTCAGAAAAACAGGAGGAAAAAAAATTACTCAGAAAAACAGGAGTTAATTTTTTTATTTCAAGTGAATGCAATACGCTTCCGTACGATCCAGAGTGGTGTGTTTTTGTTTTTTTAGAAAACCCTTAGAGGCGGGATCCTTCTCAAACCGCACCCCTTACCCGTGCAACACTCAAGGACATAAAATAACTGTTCAATGCAGTAACCCAGTTGTAGACCTGCCGCGTGAGAGGACATACCCCTGGAATGGAGACTTGTAGCAAGCCCAAATCGTCGCAACCCAAAAGTGAAAAAGCTCAGGATGATCCTGACACGAGCCAGAAGACCTCCTGGACATTGACTCCCGAAAAGTTTATTATGAACCACTTTAGAAGACAAAGCGACCGCTGTGATGAGGACACGTGCATGAGACTCAAATGTGAGACCCTCCCCGCTCTTAGTCTGGAGGTCGTGATAGACTCTGAAACATACGGGGCCAGCGTGACACCTTCTGGATTACTGGACCTGCGACTAGCCGTGGCTTCAATCTACTCAAACGCGCCGTGTTACCATGAATACTTTACCCGGCTGCGCTCGGTGCACATGCTGATAGAGAGGCTCATGTCAGATCTATGCTCCAAATCTGAAAAAGCCAAGGCGATTTTTCCCAAAAACACATGTGAGCATTCATTGCCAAAACGAATGCTTGAAACGCAGGTTAGAGCACACCGACTACGAACCTGTGTGGGCACGCATGAAAGATGTTGTGTACTATGTGATCTTACTGATGTTGGCAAAGATCTTCATGCGGTGTTCTAAAGACTAGTTTAGATCACAGTGTGTTAGTTCAGGTTTTAAAGATGATTAAAGACTAGTCGTCTCCTTTGTTTGTTTTTTGCAACCAATGTACACCTTATCTTTTATGTATCTTTATCCTGTATGTATCTTAACCTTTGTTGTATCCTATTACAATACAATCATTAAAAAAAAAAAAAAAATGAGCGATCGACAGTGGTGTTTTTTTTTTTTTTTTTAGTAAACCCTGACAGTTTGTTGCAGGCAGGCAGGCGGGATGGCGGTGAGACGGGTCATGAAAAGAGTGTATTACAACCCGGCCCATCCGGCTAGTTTTGGAGGTGTAGATAGACCATCTCTTAGAAAAAGGCCTTGGGAGTGTGAGAGTATAAGGGAGGAGATGTTCACCCTACCTCGGACAGTAACATAATGAGAAAGGTTTGTCTTTGACAGTCTGGGGTGGGCGGAGCTAGTCTCAGAAGATAGGACAGCGAGAAAGGCGAAGATTAGAGGGAAAATAGGAGTAGAAGTAGAAGGACGAGGCGAAGGACGCTAGGAGAGTGGAGGAGCGACGCCTCGTCGGGTCGCCGGGGCTGGTGGCGCGCTGGGAGGAACGAGGGAGTGCGGAGGGACGGCGAGAAAGGCGAAGATGGGAGGGAAACGTAGGAGTAGAAGTAGAAGGACGAGTGGAAAGTGAAGGAGCGACGCCTCGTCGGGTCGCGGGGGCCTGTTGTGCGCTGGAAAACTAGGAGTAGAAGTAGAAGGACGAGGCGAAGGACGAGTGGAAAGTGAAGGAGCGACGCCTCGTCGGGTCGCGGGGGCCGGTCGCGTGCTGGGAGGAACGAGGTAGTGCGTAGGGACGGCGAGAAAGGCGAAGAGGGGAGGGAAACGTAGGAGAAGAAGTAGAAGGACGAGGCGAAGGATGAGTGGAAAGTGGAGGAGCGACGCCTCGTCGGGTCGCCGGGGCCGGTGGTGCGCTGGCAGGAATGAGGGGGTGCGGAGGGACGGCGAGAAAGGCGAAATGAGAGGGAAACGTAGGAGTAGAAGTAGAAGGACGAGGCGAAGGACGCTAGGAGAGTGGAGGAGCGACGCCTCGTCGGGTCGCGGAGGCCGGTGGTGCACTGGAAAAATAGGAGTAGAAGTAGAAGGACGAGGCGAAGGACGCTAGGAGAGTGGAGGAGCGACGCCTCGTCGGGTAGCGGAGGCCGGTGGTGCGCTGGAAAAATAGGAGTAGAAGTAGACGGACGAGGCGAAGGAGGCTAGGAGAGTGGAGGAGCGACGCCTCGTCGGGTCGCCGGGGCCGGTGGCGCGCTGGGAGGAACGAGGGAGTGCGGAGGGACGGCGAGAAAGGCGAAGATGGGAGGGAAACGTAGGAGTAGAAGTAGAAGGACGAGTGGAAAGTGAAGGAGCGACGCCTCGTCGGGTCGCGGGGGCCTGTTGTGCGCTGGAAAACTAGGAGTAGAAGTAGAAGGACGAGGCGAAGGACGAGTGGAAAGTGAAGGAGCGACGCCTCGTCGGGTCGCGGGGGGCGGTCGCGCGCTGGGAGGAACGAGGTAGTGCGTAGGGACGGCGAGAAAGGCGAAGAGGGGAGGGAAACCTAGGAGAAGAAGTAGAAGGACGAGGCGAAGGATGAGTGGAAAGTGGAGGAGCGACGCCTCGTCGGGTCGTCGGGGCCGGTGGTGCGCTGGGAGGAATGAGGGGGTGCGGAGGGACGGCGAGAAAGGCGAAATGAGAGGGAAACGTAGGAGTAGAAGTAGAAGGACGAGGCGAAGGACGCTAGGAGAGTGGAGGAGCGACGCCTCGTCGGGTCGCGGGGGCCTGTCGTGCGCTGGAAAACTAGGAGTAGAAGTAGAAGGACGAGGCGAAGGACGAGTGGAAAGTGAAGGAGCGACGCCTCGTCGGGTCGCGGGGGCCGGTGGTGCGCTGGAAAAATAGGAGTAGAAGTAGACGTACGAGGCGAAGGAGGCTAGGAGAGTGGAGGAGCGACGCCTCGTCGGGTCGCCGGGGCCGGTGGTGCGCTGGGAGGAACGAGGGAGTGCGGAGGGACGGCGAGAAAGGCGAAATGAGAGGGAAACGTAGGAGTAGAAGTAGAAGGACGAGGCGAAGGTCGCTAGGAGAGTGGAGGAGCGACGCCTCGTCGGGTCGCGGGGGCCTGTCGTGCGCTGGAAAACTAGGAGTAGAAGTAGAAGGACGAGGCGAAGGACGAGTGGAAAGTGAAGGAGCGACGCCTCGTCGGGTCGCGGGGGCCGATGGTGCGCTGGAAAAATAGGAGTAGAAGTAGACGTACGAGGCGAAGGAGGCTAGGAGAGTGGAGGAGCGACGCCTCGTCGGGTCGCCGGGGCCGGTCGTGCGCTGGGAGGAACGAGGGGGTGCGTAGGGACGGCGAGAAAGGCGAAGATGGGAGGGAAACGTAGGAGAAGAAGTAGAAGGACGAGGCGAAGGACGAGTGGAAAGTGGAGGAGCGACGCCTCGTCGGGTCGCGGGGCCGGTCGTGCGCTGGGAGGAACGAGGGAGTGCGGAGGGACAGCGATGATTGGTAGCAGAGAACTTGCTCGACCGCGTGTGATGCTGCTGACACTATACTGTTGTGATTGTGTATTATTTCATGTATTCTGTCAATAAATGTCGATGACATGACTCTAACCCTAACATGGTCATTATTTTCTGCGCATCATGTATCTGCACACCACATTCTAGACAGCTACGGGGTGGGACAGATAGACCAGCTCTTAGAAAAAGGCCTTGGGAGTATGAGAGTATGAGGAGGAGATGTTCACCCTACCTCGGACAGTAACATAATGAGAAAGGTTTGTCTTTGACAGTCTGGGGTGGGCGGAGCTAGTCTCAGAAAATATCAGTCGAACAAAAAGAGTTTCCGCTCCTTACAAAAAAACAAACAAACCTTGAAGCAGAGAGAGTCATCTGAAACCGTCGTAGAGACGAGGACTCGTACGAGAAGATAAAGAAGAGAAAAAAAAAAAGATGGGTTCAAGTGCTATGTGGCACAAGTTAACATTGGAGGAGTTGATATGTCTCACGTCGTCCGAGTCTCTAACGGAACTCACCGAACGGTACAAAAAAAAGTCTAACCGAGTGCAGCTGTTGATCAAGAAACAAAGTTCCACGCATGAGCCCAACAGTCTCATCGAGCCACCCCGGGCCCACGCACAAGACAGTTTCAATTGGTACATCATTCTAAGGTGGTGCCCTTGGTTTTCACGGACGTTCGGCGTGTTGTCAGACATGCATCTTTACATGCTTACGATCAGGTTGCTTCGACTCAATAGCGAACAAGCTCCTATTCTCCTGGAACTGCTCACTGCGGTCTCCCTGGTCCTCAAGCAGCCCAACGTACCGTGCTTGCCGACCTGTCAGGATCCTGCTCGAGCAGAGAGGTTCCTATTCAGCGACTACTGACAGGTTCAGGTCCTACCTACCTGCCTGCCTGCCTGCCTGCCTGCCTACCTACCTGACCACCCGCCTGCTTGTCTGCCTGCTTGCCTGACTCGCTATTACAAGCATTGAGCCATGTCATCCACGAGAGTATATGGACCTATTCGTGCATACAAGCACAATCTGACGGATCATAGGGCTCGCACCATGGAGGTGCCTTACGGAAGCTACAAATACGAGTCGGCCAAGAACTACCTACCCGGTGGCTTGTTCCACTTTGTCAAAGACACAGATACGTACGTGCCTACGCTGCACGGCTTGAGCGCAGACTCCCTGATACACCTCAAGGAAGTGGCGGTCTGTGGGATGACTAGCTCCATTGCAAACAGACCGTTCCTGAACAACCCGAACCTGTATGAAGTGGAGCTGATCAACACCGGACACCAGTCCCTCAGGGCAGGAGACCGTTTTGTCGTGCAGCTGCCCAACCAACAGGACGTGGCGGCGCAACTGGACGTGGATGTCGATCCGGGCTACAACATGACTGTGAACAAGGGCATCTGGGGAGGACTGCTGGCTACCAGAAGAGTGAATTGTGAGTTTGGCGGAGACCCGGTGGAGGAGGTGATACAAGCTATTAAGAGCGATCACGAGTTTGACGTGTTTCAATTAATGTCACCTTACACACCCCGGAGTATACTGTCGATGATGACGCTGGTGGCCAACGGAGGTGGTTACCACACGCTGCCTGAAGACCAAAAAAACTTGGCAGCTCAGGCCGTCAACGAAGACTTTAGCGCGACAACCGTCAGCGCCCTAGTGGAAGATGACGACGTGAAACGGTTCCTGAGGACCGTGATCGGACATGCCATGAACATAGTGGAAAGTGTGCAAGGTTTCGCAGGAGGACAGGTGGTACGAGCCTGCAAAGGTTATAATTTCAGCACGATCAAGACCGGTGACCGATTCATGGCGCAACTCAATATGAACCGGTGGCTTATGTGAGAGTTGCAGATGAAGAGTGAAAAAAAAAAAAGACAGATAGTCTCTCACTCAACTCCTGTCCACCCACACACATACAATCTCCGGATCTCTCTGTATTTCACTGTACTTGTATCTACTATGTTTCTATTCAGGGTGTTGTGTCTGTATATCACAGCAGAACAAATAAAGAACCTCTTGTGTATGTTTCAAGTCTTGTCGTATATCTTTATTAGTTTTTGTAACATGCACAAAGACACAGAATAATACAAGGAGCACAGTTTAACATACAAATACACGTGTAACAGACATCTTTTTTGTTTGTTTGAGTAGTGGCTCCAGGGAGTGAGGGGTGGCGGGTGTCTTGCAGACTGCCTTCAGTCTATCACATCTTTATTATGATTATGACGATGACGATAACGATGATGATGATGATGATGATGATAAGTCCTTCTTTTTCAAACGAAAAAGGAGATAATCTTCAACCCTTTCTTATCCCTATTTCTGATGATGTGGGGATCAATGGAGTCGTTCTTGGTTTTCTGAAACGCTTTGTGGGTGGAATTCTGCTGGCTAATGAATTCGAGTCTGGGGTAGTAGCAGTCACTTGCAGCATCTGCTCCCATGCTCGGTTTTCTGGCCGACTGAGCGATCTGCGGTTCAGAAGTGTCAGAAGGGACGCGGTTAGGCTCAGCGGCAGCCAGCATCGTACCATCGAGTTGTCGTTCCCCGAGCGCCAGCGTCATCCACCATCGATCGCAAATCGGTGGTCGCTGCTCCATTGCCGTCCACCGTCGATCGTAACACGGTGATCGCTGCTCGCTAGCCCCCGGGGGGTTCCCGTGTCCTGTCTGGGATCCACATAGATCGCCGTCACGTCGTTCATCAGATTTGGCTTTCAGAAGGTTTATCCACCACCAACTGTCCGTCGCAATGCGACGATCCATTCGTTTGCAAAGAGAGATCTTGGTGTTGTCACTCGACTAAGGCGCTGGTGTGAAAACACAGTCTGACGAACCACAGGACGATGTTCAACAAGACCAGTAAACCTAAGATTATGGCAATACACTGATCTAGACGTTTCTTTAGTGCCTGCAATTGTCTCGAGCTGACTTCGGGCACTCTCCGTATGCCTCCAGCCGGGTGGTAAACCATGTTCTTTGAGCACCTAGAGAAGCGTCTTTACTCAATCCCTTGATTGAAAAACCCGGAGAGATCGTGTTCAGGTTAACATCATCTGGGTCGTTCTCACAGCTCCCCAGTACAGAACGTAAGCGGGCGTGCCGAAGAACAGAGGCGTTGCGTACTCCAGGGGCGTCAGAACAAGATGGGCCGTGTTGTACAGGACCAGGAACGCCGTGAAAGTGCACCAGAAGACCGGCGCCGGGTTGTGTGGCTCGTAGGGGTTCAGCAGCATTCGCGCGTCACGTCCAAAACCTCGCTCGCTGCAGCGCATCTCGGTGCAGTTGGGGTTGGTCAGACTCTCCTCCCTGTACAGAGCGAACATCTCGTCTTTGCTGTTGGTTGAGAGGGCCGAGCACTGCAGCTGCCTGGTCCTCTCGAACAGGGTGCTGAGTTCCAGGCTCAAGTACGTGGTCGTGGACTTGACAGCTGCGACCAAGAAAGCCACTTTGTACCCCACAAGCCAGATAGAGTTCCCTGGCGTCAGATCTCCCTGCGTCAGGGCGAAGGTGAAGTAGAGGATGGAAAGGGAAAGGAACAGGAAATGTAACTGGACCACCCCTCGGAACGAGGAGGACATAACTTCAATTGGACCAAACCAGTCTGAGGAAACCGACCGTGTTAATCCAGAGAAACGCAAACGTCGTCCATTTCAGGACCGGGAACAGACACGGGCCTCGTCTGTCACCGCATTCGATCCGCGACACCACGACCTCTAAGCTGCTGCAAACGTGGTAGTATAACCAGGTGTGAATGTAGGTGGTCAGGAAGAAGCCACCCATGGCGAGTTTCTGGGGGACGGAGATGGTCGACGTGTGGCCGGGCGCACGGGAAGCGCCGTGAGCGCTGCTTCTCTCCCAGCTCTGCACAGTCAGAAAGCAGCCTCCGATCAAGGTGATGCACACCGTCAGAGACCACAGGGCTCCCAGCAAGCCCCAGGTAAACAAGTTCCACAATCTGACCGCGTGCACGAGCACGGTAGCTAAAACCAGGATGCTTGAAACAACCGCGGCCACCTTGAAAAGGTCACCCTTCACACGTCGTCCTTGTGCCCAGGTGCGATTGAGCCAGCACACGACAGGAGGAAGGTACAGGGGGTGAACATTTGTAGTCATTATAGTCCGGTTCAGAGATGCGCACAGGATCAGATCCTGATCAGGTACAGACTTCCTGGGTAACATGTCTCATCGTCATCCTCATCGGTCTCCTCCTCTTCCTCCTCGACCTCCTTGTCCGGACTTTAGGTCCCGTTTAGTATTCTAGCCGAGTCTCCGGTGTTGCCGGCTAGAACACTGCTGTCAAACATTGACACCGTCTCCTGTCCGATTATGGCCATCCTGTTGAACAGCCTGTGGTTGTAATAGCGCCATTCACAAAACCCGTTGCATCTGAAGCTGTTCCCAGCCTTGGTGCCTATATGCAAATAATAGCAGTCCTGGCTGTTTCGCAAGTGATTGTGTAGTTCCTCTTCATGGGCTACCCAGATGAGACCTAGCGTGGCACCGGCTTCGTCTCCGAGAACGGTGACGTCGTTTCCCCTACTGGGCACAGATTTCGCTAACAGGTACAATTTCATGGCGCCCGTGGTGTCCTCGCCCGGAACCGTAGTGGAGTCCACGTCGCCCGTGTGATAAACCGCGCCTGATTTCGACGCAACGGCGCCAACCAGCTGTATGACCTGCTTGACAAGGGATGGCTTCGACACAATAGAGTGTAGCACAAACCACAAGTGGTCGCTGAGAACCGGTACGTTCTTTAGAGCGATCTCCGTCGTGTGGATAGGGATCGCGGGTATAAGCAGCTCCGAGGCGCTCACGTAGCTGTTTATGCACCCCTGGGCTATCAGAGAGCTCCCCTTAGCAATGTACGTGTTGTACAAGTCCACGATGGATGAAAATTCCTCTGACTGATGGATAACGGGCATGACTCTGACGCACACATCCCCGATCTGAGGACTGCGTTTGGCGATCGAGGCAATTAGTTGAGAGGGGACGTGCTTGAAAGTGAGATTACCCAAGGCTAGATTGTTCCATTGGCCTCTGTGTCCGTTGAACCCTGAGGCCAGCACGTCTTCATCGCCGTAGTCCTCATTGTTCTCCAAGACCACAGGGCGTGAATTCAACCTCCGCGAGGCCTGGCCGACTGTCACTGCTTGTTGGTTGAGCGCGAAGCAGATCGACTTTTGCGAGGTCATACTTGAGAGAACGACGAACGAAGAGTCAGAGCCTTAGGACGTTAGATTGTACGCACATGCTTGCTCTGACGCCGTATCGTTAGTGGCTTAGCTCACTGATATGCAAACGGTTGATCTCTCGTCCCCTGTACAGCAACTATCACACCATCAACCGTATACACACACACACACACAAAAAAACAGCCCAATGTATGTATGTAAGCGTTTATTTATTTCTGTACACATCAAGAAAGCAAAGACTCAATCACATAGTAGCACCAACCCCAGAATTCTTCTTTACATCTTTGTGACAACTGCAGAGATGAAATCTGTCACGTTGCTGCCTCCACTCGTCGAGGGTGTCAGCGAGTATCCAGCCTGTTGCTTGTTCGTCACGGACGTATTGTTCGGCTGCTGCACGTACGGCTCAGACTCTCTGTCGTTGGAGGCAGAACTGGGGCTCTCCGCCTCGTTACCTCCATCGTGTCCTCATCACAGCTCTGCTTGCGTGAGCTGTTGCTGCTGCTGTTGCTGAGATGTCTTTTGTAAGTTTGTGTAGTTGTTTCAACAACGTCGATATATTCTCGGGATCCTGATCGTTCTCATTTGCTTGTTTGCGTCCACGCTTATACGGCGTGTCCCTCGCTAAACTCTTCAGCTTATCCATATTGGTGGACTGGTCACACGAGGACTCCCGTGACCCCGAGCTGTTGTTGTACTGTTGTTCCAGCAGGATGTCCCTCAAGCTGGTCTTGATCAGATCGACCATCTTCTCTTGCTGTTTTTGGGAGATTGCTTGTCTCTCAGACTCTTCTTTGTTGAACTCCATGGCAATGTTCCTCCTTTGCTCCTCTGTCAGAGTCCCGTACGGAAACGTGTTGACACCGGGCTGTGATACTACACTGCTAGGATTGTAAAGAGTCTGATCCTGGGAAAACTCTCGCCCGGGCTGCTGCCGCTGTTGATGCTGCTGCTGTAGCAGCAGCTGCTGCTGCTGCTGCTGCTGCTGTTGATGAGGACGATGTTGCTGATGTTGCTGCTGCTGTAGCTGCTGCTGCTGCAACAGCAGAAGCTTTATCAGGTTATCCATTTGGGCCTGGCTAACAGGCGTCACCTCTTCCATCTGTTTGGGCTCAGGCGCTGGAGTATCCCCTCCTGTAGGGTCTGTCACTTCGATGTTAGTATCTTCCCGAGTAGGTTTAACGCCTGCACAGAGTTTAGTTTTCACCCCAGTACGTCGAGTGAAATCCTCGGCTCCTTGCACCGTAAACAGTGAGTCTGGGTCGTGAGGACATTTCAGTGTCTGAGTTAGTACGCCATTCTGAACCTTCATCGCCTCCAAGACGTCCTTAAGCGCTTGCATCTCCGCGGCTTGGCCTAGCACAGCCTCCCTCAGGGACTCGACAGCCTCATTGATGGTCTGTCTCTCGGAGCTCTCGTCATGATGAGAGGAGCTCTCGCGTTGGTCGTTGTTCAGATTGAGGCCAGCGTCGAGGAGCGAGTCCTTGAGAGTGGAAAACCCCATCCTAGTCATTGTCTGGGCCACATCCGTACCGCTCACCAGGGTGCAAAAGCAGCCCGGTCTCATGGGCACAGGGACCAAGCTGCACTCCTCTGTCAAGGGGCCGCTCTCATTATCTCCCACCGTGCCTAAGCTGAAACCCATGCTCATGTCAGGCTTCACCACTCCGTTGGCATATTCGGTGTCATCGCACGCCACGCAGCAGTACAGGAAGGTCTTGTTGACAGACCTGCTGTGGACGTGCCAGTAACACTTGACTCGACCGATGTCCTTCTTGACCTTGTGTAAGAACACAGCCTGCCCGGGTTGGGGGTGACAAGCTCCTGAGTACGACAGGTCGTTCCCCACGATAAAGTCTTTCCTCGAGTCTCGGTACACTTCACCTTGTGCCACACCAAACACGCTACACATCCCCACGAGGAACCTGTCACTCCCGCACGAAACGACTCTGCTCAGCGCCTCTGTGTAATCGTCCTCGCTGGTACCGTAGCATTCTTTGCAGTAGATAGGTACAAACAGAGACTGATCTGAACGCAGCGGAGCCCCCTCTGGGTACTCGCGCTTATCGATGTAGTCGACCAAAGTCATGGTGTTTGTGTTTACCACGGCTCTCTTGTTGTCCTCTTTCGACATTTTCACAAATGCATACTGGTCTTTAGTGCAGAACACGGGTCCCACCCTGCCACCGAGACCCCCGTCGGGGTTCGCAGAGTTGGAGGACATTGCGAATCTCCTTTTCTCCTACCCTGTCGAAAGCTAATTTCATGTAATCTCTCTCTCTCTCTCTCTCTCTCTCTCTCTCTCTCTCTGTTTTTTTATCTTTTGTTTTTGGTTTACAGCAAACACAAATCATCCGGACCTTCTGCCTTGGTGTTGAAGATCAGATTGTCCCCCCACACAAACTCCTTGTCGAACTCGATCAGCTTCTCCAGAGCCGAGCTAGAGATATGTGTCACGTTTTCCACTGTGCAATAGGGAGGTGTGCCAGTGAATGAGCAGACGCCGCGAGCGTCACAGTTTGTCTGTGTGCGCGTGAGCTCGGATATCAGTTCGGATAGCCTGGTGGCATCCCCTAACTTAAGTTGGAAGATCCCACGTAAGTAAGCGATAGTCCTGACTCGAATAAGGTTGTTCTCCTCGACGGGTTTAGACGAAGCACCTGTGCACCATTTACAATGCTTACTGTTTACCACGACAACTACGTTGCGCTTGGAACTTGACCGGAATGCGCAGTGGCTATCCCGATGCGAGCCACAGCACAAAACGAGGAGTCCTCCGCAGATCGTGGATCTGTCGCTCTCAATAACTCCAGCCACAGCTGCGGGGAAAGCTTCGCTCTCGTCGGTGGCCGACGATGAGAAAACATAGTTCCTGTTCCGTTTCTCGCTCTTCCTCTTATCTGGGTCCTTCATTGTCGCGGCGTAAATGTGTGCTACACGCTGGACACCCAGAAAGAATACCTGAGGACGTCGAGTCCTCTATCAACAACTGTGGCCACAGACGGGTTCTGCTGTGGGAAGAAGAAGAAGAAGAAGAAGAAGAAGAGGTTGGCGAGGAAGAAGCGTAACGAGCCATTGTGACCGTTAGTAACTGTAGCGTGCCCGTCCGCGGAGCCGTGCAACCCTTGAAAGACGATCGACGAAGCCCAGACTCGCGATTTTCATCAAAGCGAGGCTACTCCTCAGCCATGGCATCCAACGCTATCTTCCATACGTTCCCCGAGCCCGAGCAGCGAGAGGAAATGCAGGAGCCGGGCAATACCTACGAAGACGATCGCTTCGTGCAAAAACATTACCCTATGCTGTACATGAACCTCAGGGCCAATGAGCACCCCTTGGTAGCAGACGTGCAGTACGCGAATGAGGGTGCAAGCTGTCCCTTGTGCCAGTTAGACAGGAACACCCTGGACTCCATCAAAGTGCTTAAGCCCCATGAGGTGAAGGGGTACCTCGAGTCCTATGACCACAGATTCATGGAGGAGCAAGTCAACGTTCACTTGGCTCACACCGCGGGCGAAGAAAATGTCATAGGGGTGATACAGAACATGTCCGTGGATCTGATCAGCAAGTCGTACTCGCTGGCAAACTTGGCTTCTCTTCGTGTCATGAACCGCGTTACGACGCACATGGGAAGACCACATTTTGTCCCAGACCTGGATATGGCTAAGGTTCACAGCGATGCCGTCAAACAGTTCATGGGTCTTGCGTCTACGTGTCAGGCTTTGATGAAATACAATCACGCCGGTGATAACAAAGGAGTCCCTGCCATGACGAGTCCTCTGTTGTAATCCTTTGCCAAAATAAAGTACTATAGAGTCTTGCCCTGTCTAGTGACGATTTATTTATTTATTTTTTTAATATTTTTTTTACATGCATCTTTGTCTTTCTCCCCCTATTCTGTGTCTTCTGAGTCTTACCTCACCCGACACGGTCAACATATGAAGCACCTCGTAGCTCTCTCACTATTGTGGCTACCGCACCTCACGGGTTCCCCTGTCGACAGCAACAACGACAAACCTCACGGTTATGCTCCCTACGTTTGGATCACTGTCCACACGTGCAATGTCCAGACGGGCTGGTGTCAGGGCCAGAGCCGCAGCGGTTTCGCTTTGACCGTGGACAACTTTTACAACCGCACGAGCGACACGTGCACCCACTACTGCCCGGGCATGATCTACGCTCACTGAAGACCCTTTCGCGACGACCCGGCAAACGATTCTTCTAAGCCGATGCCCAAAGTCTCGATGCTCGGAGCCTACGTGAAGAAGCTGGACAGGTCGTCCTGTCTCGAGGTCCCAGGAGGGTTCAAGTGTTCAGACCGCATCGTCGCAAACACGCCTTTGAACAAGATATCGATACTGCTCTACGCCAGTCCTCGTAATAGAGACTATTACTTCGGCGACGACCCCATGGCTGACTGCGGAACCGATCCTCAGTGCGCAGCTTTCAAGGTCCTGAGGAGGACGCTACACGCGCCAGCCGAAAGCAGAAAGTGGCCCGAGACGGACGACGTACTGACTCTCCGAAACTCTCCTTACGCCTGTGTGCTCCCCCTCGGTGGCCCTTTGGGACGCGGAGGCCCTCAGCGCCTGTCACGCGCAGCTGGGGGACAGCTGTTTTGTGTCCCAAGGTAACAGGTTCTGTGTGGGCTATTCTAGAGCCCCGAGGGTGGGCATTACCAACGCGGACGCTGCCGCCTCAGCTCCCATCGCCATCTGCGAGGTCTCGAGCGCTGCGAGTCTAAAGGGTCGGGCCCCGGCCTACAAGCCCACGCCAGAGGAGATCAGGGACTTCCTCACGCCGTCCTCCTGCGACGCAACCGTGCTCTCTGTGGAGAGTGCCGTCTACAGCGCTGACCATCTGTCGGTGGAACTCGATGTTCCCACTTTCTACACGGTGGCCGAAGTGAGCCACGTTATCATGAAGGTGTCTTTGGACGAGTGCCTCCTTCCGAGCACGGGACCCGCGGACCGGGATTTTTCTGCAGTCGTGTACACCGTGGCCAAAACGCTATCCAAGGTGAGAGTGTCCACACACTCGACCGGCATAATGCTGGATGCGACCGACTGGGGCATGACTACGTGTAACCGCACGAAAGGGCGCGATGCTCTGAACTTCACCAGGGTCGCAGCTGAGCTCGCCTCGGCTCTAAGCAGAGAGGGAGTGTTGAAACTCTTCCTCAGGTTGAAACAGATCCCTCAGGCTCCTGAACGACATCGCCTTCTCGCAGCTGGACGCTTTTGACGCATTCGTTACGCCTCCGGGTTTAGTTGACATGAGTCGAAACGGTCACTGTCAGAACATGTGGGTGCCTAGGAGCGGAGACGATTCCTCCGAGGGGGTCGTGGCATACCTCTTGACTCTCTTGAGGCGAGGAGTCAGAGCCAACAAAGTGATCTTCACCCTGTCGCTCACGGGGGGCATTATGATCACTCCACTCGAGGCTAGAGATGCGCAACAAAACACCCTCGAGATCACCGGCGAGCTCTCTCTGGCTGACATGGAAACCAACACGGTGTTGAAGTGCGAAGAGGACCTCAACACTAAGTGCTGCTCATGGTCCAGTATCACTGTGTGGGCTAGGGACGTGATGGTGAATGTCACCGTCAGCTCGACCTCCTTCGAGACGCTCAAACGGTTCCCCGAATTAGTGGCAGTCGCTTTTGGTGTTAACCAGTTTGTCGTAGCCCCCGTCGATTCGGATTTCAGACGAGGAGTTCGATCTAACACCCCAGCGATATTGGGTATAACGTCAGCCGTGCACAGGCTGAGAGATTGGAAGAGGCAGCAAATAGCGGCAGGCATATCCACCGATGCAGCAACAGCGGCAGCAGCAGCAGCAGCAGCACCCGGTGCTAGCTTTCTGCACTATCGTCGCAGTAGAACTAAACGTTCCTCCTCCTCCTCCTCCTCCTCCTTCTCCTACTCCTACTCCTCTTCTTTCTCAGGTGGCCATCACCGGGTCGTCAAGCTGGGTGACATCGTCACCGAGATTCCCGAATCTCAATACAAGGATCCTGCCTCGGGCTCAAAGAACTGTCTGGACCCCCAGTACAACATAGGCTTGAGTAACACGATTGTGTGTCCCGGGCTCATAGCTGCTCATGGGGCGCTGGGTGTGTTCAAGGAGCCCTACAAGGAGCTGTACAGCACCAGCTATGATAAAATCTTCATAGGCAATCTGTACAAGCTCGAGTCGTGCACCCCCGGAGAGCCCAACAAAAAGGCCAAGGTCTCTGCTGAGCCTCCTCAGGTCGCGATCAACATCAACACCCTAATACCCACGACAGACAGCAATCACTACATGGTAGGAATCCTGGACACGGAACGAGTCGTGGAGTACGCATCCGCCGGTGAACAAGGTGTGCGTCTCCTACAACACCGGGAAGAATACGCACAGCATGAACGTGGTGTCCGTGGACGACGGCTACGCGGTCGACAAACCGATGGTCGAAGTCGAACACGGAGTGATAGTGAAGCCGACCGAAGTGCTTTACATGGTCTCAAACTTCACCCCGGGCATAGATTACATCAACCTAAACGTCAGCTGTGTCAATTACGACGTGAGCGCCCTACGGCCCTGTCTGATCGCTATATGTGGAGGAGACAACAGCTGCAGGAAGGACTACGGGAGGCTCTGCAACTCGGCGCACGAGATCGTCAACGACGCTCGCAGGGCTGGAGAGCTGATGAGGGAAGGTCTCGAGGCATTGGCTGTACAGGAGAAGAAGTCTAAGATGTACCAACTGCCCGACGGCATGCCGTCCCTCGAGCTGGAAAAAACGGCTGCCGACGGCGGAGGACGCGGCGCTAGATGCAAAAGGTTTCTTGGCACGGTGATGGGAGCTGCGGCATTGGGGCTTGCGTGGCACGTTTCCCGGAGAGTGGACGCGTTGGAGGAGCAAATGGACTTACATAAAAACTCGTACGTCTCTGTATCAAACCGGATGGTTGAGGTAAGCAACAAGCTTAATACCAACATAGCCCTCATCAACAGTAGGATCGACGAAGAAGAGGAGAAGATGCAGAAGAACAACGAGATCATCAACAGTAATTTCGCAATGATGAGAGACGCGATGATGAGGAACACGGAAGCGGCTTTGCGAGACACCAACGTAAAGTTCTCGGTCTTGACCAGCTATCAAATGTGGTACGCACAGATGCAGAGCATAACCCATCAGATGATGCAGGCTGCCATGTACACCAAATTCATGGCCAGAGGAGTGGAAAACTGCCTGAGGCAGATAGCGTCGAAGCGTTCGGGCAGCTGCCCCAGCGGTTTGGCGGTCATGGAGGAGCACCCTGGCCTCACGGACTTCCCGACCATTGGCACGGCCCTGTACAAAGACAGAAAGATTTTCATAGTGCATTCCGTCCCAGGGAACGTTGAGAAGACCGTGGTCAGGGGGGTCATACCCATGCCCAAGATGAGCAGAACTCTGGTTTCTTTGCAGAACTTCAATTTGGTTCCCTTCAGTCTTTCTCAGGTTCTTCCAACACAAAAGACCGACAAGGTCTTGTCGGTGGGATGGAAAACGTTGGATTTGCCATTGTTGCTTTTACTCATACAGCAGACCATGGTCACAGATCATCAGATCACAGAAGGGCTTTCAGAGGTGAGGAGAAGCGGGTTTTCTCCTCCTCCTTCTTCTTCTTTGTTCTCCTCCCGCTGGTTGGGAACATCATGCCCGGTTACATCCTCTAAGGCGATCAGTTTGTCGGTGACCAGAGTGTTCTCCCACGTGGCATCGTCAAATGGGTACGTCGTAGGACCGTATATGTCATTGTAGAAATGCGAGCGGGGATCGGAATACCGGTTGGAAACACGGCCTGACGAGCGTCTGCTGTAGATCCTGTGAGCGATCAGCGCTATCCCGCAAACAATGAGTAGCGGAGCCGTCACTAACATGATCTTGAGCCAGGTCTCCTTCTTGTCGTCAATCCACCAGCGACTTCCGTAGAGGTTGTGGTGTTCGAACATCATGTGGATGGAGTTGGTAAGCGGCTCTGTACGTGGCGAACAAACAAGGCACCTCTTTTTCGGGTAGCAGTCTCAGGGGGGTTGGCGGTGGGGGTATCACAGGAACAGATTATAATTTTTTTTTTTTTAATGGTTGCCTTTCCAAGGATAAACTACAAGGCGGCTTCAGCGACAGAGTGAGAGAATCCAAGTTTCCTTTTTTTTGTTTGTTTTGTTTTAATCATCGTTGCTGTACGTAACCGATGATTTCTTTATCGTATGAGAGACAAACAGATTCCCGTTTCACGGTCCTTCTTTTATTGTACACATTTGCACACACACACACACACACACACACACACACACCACACTGTATGTTTCTTACACCCATGGTACTCGGCGTAAGCGGAGGTCAAGAGGAATAGTTCATCTCCACCCTCTTGCGGTAAGACACGAGCCTGTCGTCGTAGAACTGAACAGCTCCGATTGTCTCTGCAAAGTTACAGTTTGTCATTTGTAGATTCTCCCTCATCACCACTCTAGTGAGCACAACATACACTGAAGGCTTTATTGGTGACATAGAAAAATTCCGGGGCGGGTGGTAGAGCACTTTTCCCGTCACGGTGCAGCCTTGACAGTCGTACGTATTCATGGCCAACAGACAGGCCAGTGGGTGCGTTGTCACTGTCCAGTTCATGTAGTTCCATGTGGAAGGAGAAACCTTGTACAGGGTTCCTGTCTGCCCCCCCTTGACGTAGAACTCGTTGAACTGGCTCTGGTGGTTGTAGCGAATGCGTCGTACTACACCTTCTGTGTCTACCATGGAACTGAGCTGCTGCTGCTCTTGCCGCTGCCGCCGTTGCCGTTGTCTCTCCCCTGGCTTGCCCAGCAAGTTTCTGTCCGGCGCAACCTGTATACCGTTGTCGTTCATGTGCCAGATCATTCGTACCTTGCAACCCACCCAGAGCTTGTCCAATGTCAGATAGTCCCTTTCTGTTGAGCGGACTCCTTTGAGATACTTGGGTGTAGAAAAGAGCTTGGGGAGTGTCTGTGCAGCTTGCTTCAGTACTTCGTACCAAGCCGTAGGTCCTTTGTGAGAGGAGCGGTTCCGAGTCACGCTGAGAAACTTTTCCCCCATGCGAGCATCCTTTCCCATTTTGTTCATGCATGCTGCTGTATATGTAATCTGCTGTTTGTCCTGGTGGAAGATACGTAGCTTCTCGGGTTCGTAGCCGGGGTCCATAACGTCAAGCTCGCTGACAGACACTTGACTCCGGAAAATGCGCTGAGACTCTTCCGTGACTGTGTTGAACTGAAGGTACGTCAAGGCCTCCGCGTAACCTGGGTCCTTGAACTGTCGCCTGTTGACAAAGAGCGGAGTGGAGGAAGATAGGAGCCCTTCGAAGTGCTCCGTTTCCCAAATCCGTGGACTAGATCCCACGGGCTGCAATTGAGATACGCTGCCTGAGAAGATTATCAGAGGGCCCTTCTCCGGTCCGTAGAAGAGTTCTAGGCAGCACAACATCCTCTCAAGTAGCCTGACGTTCATCAAACCGTACTCGTCTACGATCAGCACGTTCATCCCCAGGAATGGCGGCGGGTCTGGTTCCGGGTGTTTCTGGGACAACATCAGCTGCTTGAACATGTTACTGCACACCGCGCAAGATTCCGGTCTCAAGTGCGCGCAGGAGTGTCACGAGTCCATCCCGTTGGTGTCCCTGGGGTTGGACTGGCGCAAGCTATTGAAATGAGAAATTGCGTTCCAATGTACTCGATTGTACTGTTGCGTGAAGTCTTTGAGAGAAAGTTTTTCGTCCAAGAGGTCTTGTTTGAACCCCATTATCTTGTGGAATGTGTACACGCGGTCCAGAGAGCCCGATTTACAGCCACGCTGACGTTCATGCTCTTCAGCTTCTTTTCCAGCAGCGATACAGCATATGACTTCCCACAGCCAGCGTCTCCACTCAGAAGAGCCAGTTTCATACGCTCGCCTCGGGACATGTGCAGCTTCACCATGTTCCTCACCCATTGTTCCTGGCAGTATCTGGACATGGCCAGTATCGTTTTCGTCACTGGGTTCTCCTCTTCCAGACGAGGTATCTTGCTCTGGGACTCCCCTACCGATAGCCCCTTTCCAGCGTGTTGCTCGGGGTACCTGCTCATGTTCGTGATAAGAATTAAAAAATAAAATAATTTAAAAAAAATAATAATAACTCTCTCTCTCTCTCTCTGTCTCTCTACACAGCAGATAGATCGTCTGACCAAGGTGAGTCGAAAAGCACCCTCTTTTGAAGGGGTTGTCCGGGTACGACACTGGATGTTTCAGCCCGAAAAGGGAAGTTATCACAATCCCTTCGATGAACAGAGGACGTCCTCTCTTTACCCCGACCCCCCAGACCTCGTCGGGTCATCAACTCCTCGATGGACTGCCCCAATTGAAGAGGGTCATCATGAGATACTCTGTCTACCTTCACGCTGGCCTGCGTGCTGCTGATGTGAGCCGGGGGGGCTTCTATTCCTTCCAGTACAGAGCGCAAGACTCTGCTCTTGACTGAATTGGACCCTCCTTGTTGAGACTCACTCTGACCCACAGCCAAACCTGCCGTGAGAGGAACACGCACGAGACCATTCGCGCTCCGCACCCTCTGAGCTCTCTCGCGTACGAGCGCGAACCTCTCGTAAGCTCGAGATACAGTTTCTCTGAACAGCATCACGTACGAGCTGTACATGTTCTTGCTCGTGTACAGAGCCGAGGTCGTCACGCCTCCCTTGCCCGTGCTGTTAAGTACATTCTGGAGCCCCGCTAGCACTTCGATCAACGGAGTGTGCGCCCCGTACTCAAACAAAAGCCACACAAAGTCTTCGGTGTCCACCCGGTCCGTAGCTTTGTACTTGTTGCCGTGCACGTAGGCTCTGCTGAAAGCAAAGTGTTTGGCGTACCACTCAGGCTCAAGCTGAGACAGCATAATGTTTATGTTCTCTAACAGCAGGCTGAAAGCCTGTGACTGTTTATCGCCTACTCTCATCTCAAACAGCTTCTGTAACACCCCGGCCGGTGTGACGGATTGACCGGGTTTGAACATACGGTCCTCCGGGAGGGACACAGCCAGGTAATGACTCCCTACCCAGGCCAAGTGAGGGTGCGAGTCTTATGTGGTGGCTGCGTACTGCCTGCTGTTTCATTGAGCTCCGCTGAGTTCCCGTTAGTCTGTTGGCTCTCCGAAAGCTTCACCCTCAAGGCTTCTCGCTCTTCGCAGGCCTCCTGTAGGGCCTCTCTCGTATCCTCCAGGTCCTTTTTACACAACTCGAGTTCGTACAGCAGGTGCCTGCAGCCATCGCTCAAGGGCCTCGTGACACCTTTGGTGTCGATTACCATAACCGCATCTCGCCCCTGTCCTCCTCCATCCACCCGGACCCCTTCGCCTTTCACACGAACGGCACTCGAGGCCGCTCTCTCACTGATAGTCTCGGCCAGCCGTTCACGCTCCGAATCCAGCAACTTGTTGAGTTCCAAGATTTCATGTTACAAGTCTGCTATCACCTTTATGTGGGAACAGTCGTTGCACCGACCGGATGACTCGTCTCGGGTCCTTTTTCTGCACAGAGACGAACGTGTGGCAGGCATGTCTTCCCACAGGTCTTCCCCGTTTAGGGTGACAAAATCTTACAAATCTTACGAACCTGACTAAGTTGCTTTGAGACACAAGTAAGAAAAAAAAAGTGAGAAAAAACAAAACAAAACAATCCTATTCACAATCCCAATCCACAATGCAATGCAAAAGGGTACTTTTTTTTTAAATTCCATAAACATCACAGTTTAAGGAGAGACATCAATCTCAAGAAACACTGTGGATTTGCTGGTAAACTGCAGCTCATTCGTCCAGCCACTGTTCTTGGGTGTACGATAAGGTGATGGGAGACGGGTGACTGTGAAACAGGAAGGGTGGGAGAAAATTAAATGAAAATGTTAAAGCGACACAGAGTGTGTTACATGCAGCATGGGCTCAGTAGACTCCTGCCCCTAAACTGAAACTGTTGATTACTACACACAGTGAATTGTCTAAGAAGAACCAACGAATCCTATATGAAAATGAACCCCAAAGTCAAGGTGTACGTGTAGGAGATGTTCACCCCAGCTCGGTTAGTGGCAGAATGGCAAGGCTTTGCCTTTGGAGGTCTGGGGTGGGAGGAGTCAGTACAAACAAGTCTGGTCGGACAAATGAAAGTTTCTGGTTGGATAAATGAAAATTTCTGGTTGGATAAATGATCTCGGGTGGGACAAATGAAAATTTCTGGTTGGATAAATGATCTCGGGTGGGACAGATGAAAATTTCTGGTTGGATAAATGATCTCGGGTGGGACAAATGAACATTTCTGGTTAGATATATGATCTCGGGTGGGACAAATGAAAGTTTTTGCTCGGACAAATGATCTCTGTTGGGACAAATGAAAATTTCTGGTTGGATAAATGATCTCTGGTGGGACAAATGAAAGTTTTTGCTCGGACAAATGATCTCTGTTGGGACAAATGAAAATTTCTGGTTGGATAAATGATCTCTGGTGGGACAAATGAAAGTTTTTGCTCGGACAAATGATCTCTGGTGGGACAAATGAAAATTTTTACTCGGACAAATGATCTCTGGTGGGATAAATGAAAATTTCTGGTTGGATATATGATCTCGGGTGGGACAAATGAAAGTTTTTGCTCGGACAAATGATCTCTGTTGGGACAAATGAAAATTTCTGGTTGGATAAATGATCTCTGGTGGGACAAATGAAAGTTTTTGCTCGGACAAATGATCTCTGTTGGGACAAATGAAAATTTCTGGTTGGATAAATGATCTCTGGTGGGACAAATGAAAGTTTTTGCTCGGACAAATGATCTCTGGTGGGACAAATGAAAATTTTTACTCGGACAAATGATCTCTGGTGGGATAAATGAAAATTTCTGGTGGGACAAATGAAAGTTTTTGCTCGGACAAATGATCTCTGGTGGGATGAATGAAAATTTCTGGTCAGACAAATGACGAAAGAGAAGAGAGAAAGAGAAGAGAAAGCATCTACCAGTTTTCATTACAATCTTTGTACATGTGCATTTTTTTTTCCTAAGGGAGGGTCCGATCTGTATTCTGTGGTTTGTCACAATAAAGCAGAGCTTGAGCACCTCTGTCTGTCTACCAGCCTTTTTCATTCACAAACAGTACACACATGTCATTGCTTTTTGAACAAGGTTTATTCAGAATGTAATAGTGGTGTCATGATTTATTTTATATTTTACATTGAATAACAATAATAACAATAATAATAATAATAATTTACATTTGATTTGCCTCTTTGCTGCTAGAATCATTCTTTTACTTTTCACCTTTCCGAATCTGGTCTATGACCATGACTCGGTCTTCCTCGTTCATATGAGAAACATGTGCCCATTCTGCATCCCTCAGCAGCTCATGAGCGAGAGGTCTTTCAGTGTCACGGAAAGCCAGCAGTCCCAAGACGATCCTTTTCACGAGTGTACACTTCATCACACTGGGCATAATGTTGTCAGGACCCCAGGATGCAATTGCTGTACACGAACGGTCTTTGGGGCCCAGAGTCTTGACGATGATCTCGTACGTGGGGATAGTCTCTTGGTGCTGATCTACACGCTTGTAGAATACCACTTTCCCTTCCATCGCGTCGGCTATCGTCACCCCCAGGCTCCACATGTCTATAGCACAAGTGTACTCTAGGCAGTATCTCTCGCACTGATCAAATAGCTCCGGGGCCCTGTACGCCTCCGTGACTAAATTGGGACTCATCCATTTCGAGGCTTGTCTCGAGAGGCCCATGTCGGCCAACTTGACCGTGAGATCTTCTGTCAGTAGCACGTTGAAAGGTGTCAAGTCCCTGTGCACCATGTTCAGTGCGTGCATGTAAGACAGAGCATGAGCCACTTGGCGAGAAAAATGAGCGACAAAACTCAATGGGATCAACTGTTTCACTTGGCCTGACTCGTGGCACATGTTCAGACCATGTCCATTGTGAATGACTCCACTCAAGGTGTACGGCACGTAGGACAGGAGCATGGCTACCCTTCCATCGCTGACGAAGCAGTCATGCATATAAACCACATGAATGTGACCCTTGAGTGCTGTGAGAACGGAGAGCTCTCTTACGGTCGTATCCTGTACCTTGTCCTTGTGATGCTTCAATGCGAACTCCTTTCCGGTGGTCCTACATTTGACTTTGTATACAGTTCCGTAGGCACCTTTCCCGATGACAGACAGTTTCAGGTAATTCTCCATTATGACACAAGGCTTTTGGTCACAAGCTGCGACATGAAGATCCCTATCAAAAGGTTTTGTAGCCCATATCTAAGCACGACTAAATCATCCAACTATGACTCACAAAGCCTCTTGCCTAGTACGAGAAGCCTGGAAAATTCAAAGTGTACGGGGAGGAGATGTTCACCCCAGCTCGGTCAGTGAAAGGATGGTAAGGGTTTGTCTGTTATATATATATATATATATATATATATATATATATATATATATATATATAAATAAACTAGGAACAAGTCTGGTGGGATTTAAAAAAAAAAAAAAACACTGGTTCCTACAAGTAACCTGGAAAGTCAAGGTGTACGTGGAGGAGATCTTCACCCCAGCTCGGTTAGTGGCAGATTGGCAAGGCTTTGCTTTTGGAGGTCTGGGGTGGGAGGAGTCAGAAAAAGTTTGGTCGGACAAATGATCTCTGGTGGGACAAATGAAAGTTTCTGGTTGGATAAATGATCTCTGGTGGGACAAATGAAAATTTCTGGTTGGACAAATGATCTCTGGTGGGACAAATGAAAGTTTCTGGTTGGATAAATGATCTCTGGTGGGATAAATGATCTCTGGTGGGACACATGAAAGTTTTTGCTCGGACAAATAATCTCTGGTGGGACAAATGAAAATTTCTGGTTGGATAAATGATCTCTGGTGGGACAAATGAAAGTTTTTGCTCGGACAAATGATCTCTGGTGGGACAAATGAAAATTTCTGGTGGGATAAATTATCTCTGGTGGGATAAATAAAAGTTTCTGGTCCAACCAGAAACTTTTTTTTTTCAACCTTTTTTTTTTCATCCAACCACAGTCCCTGGGAGATACATAAAGGGGTTCTGTTGAGATTAGCCGAGATTAATGTTGGGACTAGACATTAATTCGTGTTCTCACATCAGGTTTGGATACCAGAGTGCACCATGCAGGGCCCTGACATCTTTGTTCTCAGCCTAAACAGAGCCGGGGGAGCTCTAAGTCAGAGGAGTGAATTCGACGTACTAAACGATCCTAATGTCATGATTCACTTAGATGGGACTTACGATACGTACCAATGTAAGGACTGCAACATCGTGCTCAGTGCTCTCAAAAGGGGTGACCCAGGTTTCGAAGAACATCTGTGGCACGGAGGGGGGGAGTGCCGGTACTTTCGGATCAAGTACGTTGGTCGTGAAGAGGAACTTACCATCTCAAAAGGGAAACTGAGGTTTCAAAAGGGATTTCTAGCACTCCCTCAGTTCTTTTTTTCTGCCATCAATGGATACGTTCCCATTGGCAACACCCGCCACTGCATTGTCTGTGCATCCCCAGACTATCAACATCACCATTTTCAGAGCGCGTGTGCAGAAATGGCCAGGCGTATCATCGTGAGTCTGAAACATCTGACCCTGGACGTGCACATCGATAACACTCCACTCTTTAGCCCCTTGAGACGCATCAATAACTTCTCTGTACTGGGAGAGTCTGCCAACATGTACCACATTCCAGGTACACTGGACACACACAAATGTGTCGACTGTAAATTGGAAATAAAGGACTTTGTGGTGAATGACTACCTACTGGGTGAGCACATCTATCATGTCTACAACCAAGGTGGCCGATGTTCATACCTCGAAAAGAAGTTCGAGAATCGGAAAGACGAGCTGATGGTCATACTGGGCAAGGAACGGTACAGAAGAGGCTTAATCGCATTCGAGACAACTGTGACCAAAGCCGAGCATGGGTTCGCTATGTTAAACGGACAAAGGCGATGTTTGGTCTGCAGCGCGTTAACTACACAGAGAGTACACCTGCCCACTCTGGGACATTACCCACACTGCAATCAAATGAAGCATACAACTGTCAACATGCTGCAGAACATGAAACTTTTATTATAATTATGATTTTTTGTGTCTGTGTGTGTGTGTGCATGTGACAAATTATCGCTTCTGACTGTAATAAATATGTACATATTGTTTACCCTGGTTGCATTGGTTCTTCGATCTCGCATCCTCTTCATGGATGGATAATAGATTTTTTATAAGGTTTTCCTCTACCTTTCCCACCTCCTGGTTTTACAAGACTTTACTAACAATTTGCAACTCTCGAGGTAAAGCCGTCCGGTTAGCCTGATTGCAAGCAGACTGTTTGAGTACAATTACACAAGCTATTCAAGACGCCATATGGCGACGGGGATTACTGACAAGGAGGGTGAAACCTCGGGCGGCCAAGCCTTGACATTCGAACATTGGGATGAGGCTCTGAACAAGGAGACCAGGCGACTCATGAAGCATTTTTTAGGAGAGTCTATGGGACTTTTGAAATGTAGCTCGGAAGAAAGCGAAGCTCTGTCAACAATGAAAAGAACCGTGTGCCGTGTATTGAAAAAATACAGAACTGCATATGATGGTAGGCACTTATTGTAAATGAACTGTGACAGATGTTACACACATTTTGACGGGTCTCTAATCTAAACCACTAAAGGTTTCTTCGAGGAACTTCCAGTGGATGACAAAGGAGACAAGGTAACGTCCTTGAGTGTATTAGCTCATAGCATCTTCGCAGACGGAGCCATAAACTGGGGCCGTATCGTCAGCCTGGTAGCCTTTGGGGTCATAGTGTGTCAAAACTCGAACAAGGAGGAGGAGGAGGAGAGACTCGCATTGGTGGAGTCTGTGGGAGAGAAGGTTTCCACATACTTGCTGACAGACCAGAGGGACTGGCTGCTTAAGAACAACTCCTGGGTCAGTAGTAGTTACGGCTGAGCAATTCCACTCTTCTCGCTTTACGAGTTTAATCTAATGTACGTTTGCTTTGCTCGCTTCAGGTTGGCTTCGTGGAATTCTACGCAGAGCCTGTGCCTGAGCCTGAGCCTGAGCATGTGTTGGTGGACAAACTCCTTTGCATTGCTGGATTCGCTGTTATTGGGGCGCTGATCTACTTGTGTAAATAACATTAAGATACTTTGCTTTACTTTACCTTTTTATTTTGTTGTACATGTTTGTACATTTGCAAAATTCATGCCAGTTAAGTCTGGTACCGTTCCCTCTGCCTACACTGTATAATAAATGGTTAAACCATATATTTGTTGTGTGTTGTATTCATTTACTTATTTAGTGAGTTATTTCTAGACCGTGTCGATAGAAGCACTGATGTGCATACATGGATCCAAGAGCGCAGCAGGCGTAATCAAATATAGCACTACATAATGCAACACTAAATTCACATTTGTATACGGTAAAAAATCACAGTGAAATCAACTTATACAGGACATAGTTTATTGAAACGAGAACAATATCAATGGTACATACAGTTACATTAAAAAAAACTGCTTCTCAGGTAAGGTGAGATGCAAGGTCTGCGCTGGTGCTTAGTGAACCTCACAGCAGGGTTGAGCCGGACTCCGAACTGTCTGATATGCCTGGCAAGCTTCTCATCTCTGAGTTGCATCCTATGAACGAGGAGTTCAACGTCGGGATTGGGGCTCTTTTGTGTACACCCACAGCCATTTGCTCCTGGAAGCGCATCAGAATATTTTTCTTGAACCAGTCGTAGTCCGTCTTGTTTTCACTGCTGACAACGTCGGACTCTGGGATCTTCGGGACACCCAAGTTCATTTGCTTCTGGTAGCGCATTAGAATCGCTTTCTTAAACAGGCCATGACCCGTCTCATTTACACTGCTGACAACGTTAGCGTGAGGGCTGACAGCCGTCGTTTCCCGGTGCCTCTGATTCAATCGTAAAACGACATTGGCATGAGGGCTGACAGCCGTCGTTTCCCGGTGCCTCTGATCCAATCGTGAAAATGGTATCACGTTTTCATCGATCCACATCTTCTTCACATACGAAGTGGTGCTGTCAGCTGCTGCTGGGACTACAGTCCCCTTCTTTTGTCTTCCGCGCGGCAATTTCCTGCGATGTGGGGCTCCGAAGCGCACTATCTCATCCCCTCCGTCGCATATCATGGCGTGATATAGCGCCTCTACCTCAGCATCACACTCAGCATCATACTTACTGTTCACTCCCTCGATCTGGGCTTGATGGCCGATTTTTGTTCGGAGCGAACTAATCGGTTTTGCTTTTTTGCTGCGGACAAACCCAAAAAGCTTTTCTTTATACTTAACAACAATCGCAAACACATAGGGAGACTTAGTGAATGTTGTCCGGACGTAGTATACATCTTCGGTTTTAAAGTTCCTAATAGTGAATTGGAAGCGGCACACTCTTGTGTATATGTTCATACTTGTGCGGCAGACAGCAGCTTGTGACAGAGGAGAGAGATCGAAGATCTTTATGGTCTCCTTTATAGCAGGGAGTGATACTAAATCCTGAGTATGGTTGGACGAACGGGTGATCTATGTCTTGTAAAATTTAACTCTCAAGTGGATCAGACATGTTTTGTCCAACCAGGGCCAAAAGATGTCTGGTCGGACAAATGAAAAGTTTCTGGTGGGATAAATGAAAACCTGGTCGGACACATGAAAGTTTCTGGTCGGACAAATGATGTCTGGTCGGACAAATGAAAAGTTTCTGGTGGGATAAATGAAAACCTGGTCGGACACATCTGGATGGACGTCTGGATGGACAAAAAAGAAAAAAAAAAAAGAAAAAAACGCCTGATAAATGAAAACCTGGAGAATCTCAGTCTTCTTAGAATTGTAACCGGGGCAGCTGCCACACTCTTGCTTGCTTGAAAGCTCAACCATGGCACCAGGTTTAAATGAAATAAACTGGCTCGTTGTCCTGAAGGAATATGCTGATAAGAAAAAAGTTAGTTGTCACTACGACGACATGCGTTCAAGTGGACCGCAGCACGATCTCACCTTTCATGTAAAGATCAACCTCGGTACATTTACAGCCGAGGGTACTGGTAAGACAAAGAAAGCAGCCAAAGCCCATGCTGCACAATTGCTGATGGAACTCATAAACCCGGGTGGTAACAACCCACAGGATGACATCTCCATGAGGAAGGGAGATCAGCGTGGCAATGCGAATTTCGTAGGAGAGCTACAAGTGAGTGATCGTGTGCCACTTCACACTATTTGTAATGTATACACAAAAGATACGGCTAATGTCTTGCATGCTCTGTTCCCTAAGGAATTCTGTCAGCAGAAGAAATGGCCTTTGCCTGTGTACGAGGAGGAAGCGGGTCAGTCTTCGTGGCGCACGTGCCGTTGCAAAGTCAGACTGCCAATGGAGGAGTACAGGGGTTCTGTCTCCATACATGTAAAAGGTAGACTTCTTGTGTATAATATCATATTACTGTGCTATAGACGGCTTGAGGGTCATGTGTTCTTTCTGACACCTACAGGTTCTGGGAAAACAAAGAGAGTCGCAAAGGAGCGTGCTGCAGAAAACGCTCTCGACCAGGTCCAGCTGTTCGCTAGAGCAATTGCGAGTGAGCCCCAGAGACCTATCGAGGATGTGGATTAAGGAGGACCAGAGTACCAGACATGGCATGGATCGTAGCCTGTATTCCTAATAACACGGAGATGTATATGTGGAATCTGGGGATGATTGTAATATTAGTTGCGATTTCATCTGTGTGGCTTGAATTACATTTATGTTCTGTGCGTAAAAGAAAAATTATAAAAAGTTATTTGAGACTGCCTTTTACGTTTATGTGACATCCATGTGTATCATTACATTGGTCAATAAACATGCACAGCATATAACCTATACAGACAGTCTTATTTCTTGTGTCAATCACATTATACTACTACTACTACTAATAATAATGTCATATCTATCTATCTATCTATCTATCTATCTATCTATCTATCTATCTATCTATCTCCTCCTCCTTAGTTGAATAAATGGCACAATCCCTGTTAGACCTACAAATCTGTTCTCACTCTGCTCATCTAACTTTTTTTTCGATTGAGCTTGAAAGCTAGGCAGAGAGAGAGAGAGAGAGCTGTCGTCGGACGACACAGCTCTGGTCGGATATAACTTCCCCGGTCGGATATAACTTCCCCGGTCGGATCTAACTTCCACGGTCGGATATAACTTCCACGGTCGGATATAACTTCCACGGTCGGATATAACTTCCACAGTTGGATATACCGGCCCTGTTCGGATATAAAAGGCTCACAACAGAGAGAGAAAGAGAAAGCTGTTGTTGGACAACACAGCTCTGGTCGGATATAACAGCGAGAGTCAGAGAGAGTGTCATGTATCCAACCAATGGGCGACTAGACTCAGGGTCTGGTATGTAAAGGCTCCGTTTCCACAAGCCGAGGAGACACTATTGCTCGTCTGACTGATTCAGCTCCCTCCTACACAGCAGACCAGACCGTGTGCTTACTGTGCTCTGTGCAGCCCGCTTTCTCTACAGGCAACATAATCGGGACCTGGTGGCTTTATTCATCCACACACACACACACACACACACACACACACACACACACACACACACACACACACACACACACAATGGAGGGCGAATCGCAGAAATACATTGTGACAGAACAACTGCCCTGGTATTTCACGTCTAAGAATGAAAATGTTTTCAGCTGTGAGAGCACACAAGGATTGTTTGACAGAGTGGTTGCGCTGATGATACGCAAACAAGAAGAGCTATCTGAAAGACAGAATAGATACAAGCCCAAAAACTTGTTCAAGATCATCAGGACCATGGTGATCGAGAATGCCGACACTATACAACAAAAGCCTTCACTCTCTCTGCTGCTCGCACTGATGGACCTGGTGGACATGGAAGGCGGGGACGACTTTGAGTCCGTAGAGAGTGTAGACAAAGCCGGTGTCAAACACGTGCTGCTGGCATATCGTAACTACATGAGCTTCTACATACCGAAAAAAGAGCTGATGTGCACCACCGGTAAGAAGGTTGTTCCGGTGGTCACGCAGTACTCCGAGAAACACCACTTCTTCCATCGCGACAAGCCCAGGTCCATGGTTGGGACCTATGTGGTCCTTCTCCCTGTAACCAGGACGGGAGAGGAAGACTGCTACTTTGTGCAAAAGGTGCTGTTCGTCCCGGGACCTGAGAGCTTAGACCTGCTGAAAGAGGTGACACAAAACAAGTTTGCATTTTGGGACATGTCGCTTGAGGTGCCAACGCACCCCACAGCTCTCACGCCTTCCTTTCAACAAATCCAGCCGTGTCAGCTGCTGAGGGCCGAGGACAAATTCCTGTCTACACCGAGCAACAAGGACGCCTTGGTGTCTCACATAGAAGAGATACACCCCATGTGCTGTGTGGTAGGCACCAGGTGACATTTTTAAGAAAATGCGTGACAGCAGGTTGGACTGTTTCACCGAAGCCCAGGTGATATGCAAACTGACAAACTTCCACTACGGGAGTGGCGGCACTCGTACCGTCTACTTCAGAAGGAGCAGTAAGGTCGTGAACGGCAAGCGAGGGAACATGGTACCGGTTGTCGCTTTGAGAAAGGAGCAGCGTGAGACTCCTGAGCTGTATGTCTCTACCACGCTGAGGTTTTTCAGGGCCGTGAAGCGAAGTTGCGTCAAGGGTAACGGAGAGCTAGTGACCTGTTGGAGTGACACGTTGAAGGAATTTCAGAGAGATTCGTTTATCATTGGAACCGACATGTATCAGGAGATACAGAATCCTGCCTTGACAGGGTTCATCAAGCGTGTGAATCCGAACAGTTGGTGCAATTATCTACCTGGGCACCTGGAGAGCATGATTGAAGATCCCATCATGATTGAGGTAGTGGAATTTGCCATTAAACTCATGGACAGCAAGATCCCCAATGCCTTCGCAGGTGGCCGAGTTGCTATATTGTCCCATCAAGAAAGTGCAGACATATCTCAAGGCTTGGAAGATGTATTCGTCTGACCAGATGTTCCGCGCGGCCGTGCTGAGAACGCGTGCTGCTATGATTGAGGATCAGATGAGAAAGGACTGGGAAGAGCTGTCTGAAATTACACTGAGCTACATGCGACATAAACACGGCGGGGACGCAAGAGAAGTTGCGGCGTGCGCAGAGCTGTTAAAAAGTCAGAGTCCGGACATGGCAACCAAAGAAGTCCAGAAGACGTGGCAATCCATGATCAAACACGATGCCAAGAGTAAGGACAAGACGTTGGCGGAGTTGTATTCGAGCGCTAAGGTGCTTTTTCTGAAACGACGCACGTATCAGAACAAGTTAAAGAAGGTGGTGCCAGGAGAAGGAGATCGAGGCGATTTACCCGGGGAGTCGTCCTCGTCGCACTCTACTGAATCCCAAGAAGCTCGCGAGTCTTCCAGGTGCGTGGCAGCTTGAGTTCAAGGAGGACACCGAAGACAGGGCCGTGGCCGGCGTCGATGAGAACAATAGCAAACTGTACTCCATTGTCACACCGGACCCCCGTTCCAGTTTCAACGTGGCTGAAGAACCTGCCGACTCTACTGCTGAGCGAGCCCTGGTTGAACGGGGACACTCTCAGGAGAGAAGCTGTGTGTACTCTCCTCGGGTTGGAAAACACCCTTTTGGATAAACGATACCGTGACATTCTCCGCGACTGGGTCATTGACAATCGAACCATCGTTTATTTACTGCAGAGGAACAAGTTGCAAGATAGACTCAGTACAGCTCTGGTACATTGCCTAGAGACTACATCCACCGACAACTGGAGAGGCAAGATATTGCTGTCTTTCCAGGGTACCCAGGATCAACTGAGAGGGCGGCCGGAGCAGCTGGTGGCAAAGCTGTCAAAAAACAAAATGAAGAAGTCTCGTGTTCAGAAAAACACTGCTGACTGAAGGAGCGTGTTCCAGCTCCAAGAGCGCTAAGAAGGCTCGCAGGGCACAACCGTGCAGCTCGCGCCACAAGTACAGTTACACAGAGAATAAAGACCTTTCCCTGAGCCACGAAGGAGACGTGAGCAGCGAAGCGGAAGAAGTTCACGATGATCGAGATGATATTCTGGGCGAGGATCTCTTCGCTTCCATGTACTATGATGACGCAGAGAGTCTTGACGATTACGATTACAGCGACGACTTCATAGATGATGATGATGCTGATGATGATGATTATGTTGATGATGAAGATGATGATGGCTTGAGCATCAGTGAACAAGATGAGGACCATGAGACGTTGCACACGCCGAAGGTTGAAAAGAAGAGCAAGAAGACTAACAGCAAGAATGTGAATCGGAAACACATGTACAAGGGCAGGAAAGAGGAAAATCGCCCCTCTAATGGTGAGCTACTATGGGACTCGCAGTCTTCCTCGGACGAGGAGAAGAAGAAGAAGGAGGCGCAGGAGGATGAGCAGGAGGAGGAGGATTGGGAGGGCAAGTTCGTCAAACCCTATAAAAAGCGTGTTAAACGCACTAGGCCTGACAAGACCAAGGGGAAGCTCAGCAGGAGTGACAAGGAGGTTAAAGAGACGTCTGAGGAGCACTCCCACAGAGGAGATAAACCCTGTGCTAAAGAGAAACAGGACAAGTGTGACAAGAGAGCAAAGCCTGCTAAAAAGTACACACGGGGGACGTTCAGTCGCTGTCTGTCTGAAACCCCAGAACCCAAACAGGAGGTGGAACCTAAGGAGGTCTGTGCTCCAGAGATAAAAGGCGCTCACTTCTCCACCACCAACACTGACTCGGATGGGGGATTGCAACATAAGAAAACTCAAAGGGGCAAGTGTGACAATACAGTCAGACCGAAACTGGGAAAGGCACAGGCATCCCCGGAGAAGCAAGCTGCGCGAATCACCGATACCTTTCAACAAGCGCCGTTAGGTCGCAAGAGAAAGAGAGTGTGGGATCACCAAGAGGAAAAATTAGGCGCAGCGCGCCGCCGCCGTGTTGACCATTCTTCAACAGTAACATCTGAGCTAAAATCTGCTACATCTGCTTCAAACTCTTCAGCGACATCCTCCTCCTCCTCATCATCATCCTCATCTTCATCCTCGTCCGACGACGAGTAGAACCTTGACTGGGACCAGACCAAGACAGAAGAGAAGCAGGAGGAGGGGAAGGAGAAGCAAGAGAGGAAGGAGAAGGAGGAAGAGGGAGAAGGAGTAGGGGAGGAGGAGGAGGAAGGGGACAAAGATTCAGATCTCGACTTGGACTTTAGTCATCGACCAGACAGCGGACCTGAAAACTCAGGGTGTAGTGAGTCTGAAATAGACGAAAAGGCGTATATCGTTTCTATGTGAGATTTGCTATCATGTCCTCCAATACGGTGAAAAGGAAACAGAACGTCCCCGGTCCCCAGAGTGCTTCTATGATACAATATTTAGAGGAATTAGCTAACAATGTCTGTGTGTCTCAGTTAGAAGAACCTTGCTCTTCTGGTGTACTGTCACCTACAGATACAGTTCCTAAAACTAAGCAACATACCATCACACATTATTTTGTTAGGAAGTGATGTGATTTTGAGTAGTTTAATGTGATATCCACTGTAGCTAAATACACCTGTTGTGATCCAATGTAACCCGTTCTGCATGTAACAACAATAAAAATGTTATACACAGATGCCATGTGTCAAAATATCTTTTTTGACTGTTCGTTGTCTCTTTCTTCTATGGCCACACTGAACATTAGAGGCTCTATTATTATTATCATTATTTCAAACAGACAACTAGAGTTTAAATGGAGATACAATAATTGCATTGATTAGACCGTTTTTTGTCTCTTTCTTCTATGACCGCACTAAACATTATCATACCCTACCATAAGAAATGACGAGGCTTAAAGGTGCATGTATCAGACTTTTTTTTTATTATCATTATTTCAAACAGACTTTCAACAGAGTTTCAAATCAAATTTAATCAAATCAAATTTTATTTGTGTAGCCCAAAGTCACAAAACACATTGCCTCAGAGGGATTGAACGGAGATACAACAATTGCATTCATTCAGTGTGTACACAACTTTTATTTTGGTTTTGTTGCTGTTTCCCTGCTGTCGTCGGGAGGTTCAACGACTGTACGTGAGCACGTAAGCTCGCTATCGGTTAGGTCCCCTGTCCTACACGTCCTACAGGTTGTTGTCTTGACATCTTCTCAGGAGGATAACCTGTCAGTACTGTTTGACATATCCTTTGAGTTCATCTGGAAGATTGTCTTTGAGGTTGTCTTTGGGTATGTAGACTGCAGACTGCGTTGCAACTGAGGCATTCAGTGCACACTCGCCTCATCCTCCTCGATATACCGCGATCTCCCCTACCTTTTCAGCGAGACCTGCGGTCATCTGCCGGAGCACGGGCGATGCATGTGAGAACAAGGTCCGAGTCCCCTGTCGGCCACGTTGAGTTGGCGTCAATGGCACGACCTGTCAAACCCCTGCACATATGACAGGTGCACACGATTCAGTAGTCTGACTCGCTGAACATCGCCACGCCCTGGAACAGCTCTGTCAGCGTTTTCACAGATCCATTAGGACTCAGGTGAACCACGAGGATAGTCACCGTGTAAGATTCCACGGTCAACTCTTGCACAGGTCCCTGTTTTTTATGCTTTCCAAACATAATAACAGGCGCCCACTTGGACTCTGTCTTCGAAACGGCGTCGTGTGCAAAACCTGAACTCGATGACGGGTTTAATTGATCTATGCTGGAAATCCCTAAGAGTGTGGCGTTGTTGAGAGTTAACTTGGTCAACCCCCGGGTGCAATCCAATGCGGACACTTTGAGTTTCAACGATTTGAAAATCTTGACTCTCATTCTTAGTATTATGTTTCTAACCAGCGTGTCGAGGCTTGGTGTCGAGCGCACTCTCTGTTGTTTGGTTTCCTCTGAAAGGCTTCGGGTGTCCATAGACCAGCGTGTTTGAGCTGCTTCTTTTGTGAGCTTCCTCTCCCCTTTCCTCGCCACTGTTTGTCAGCCAGTTGGATAGGTTGGCAGAATAATCCCTGAAAGTGACAACGTTATCGTCCAGGCTCATTAGGCAGGGGATCCTCCTTTCGCTGCAATCAAAATTTCTCAACCACTGGATAGAGCCGGTCAGTACTTGGTAGGCCACCGTGGATTGGTTCAGCTTAATGAGCCACTGGCACAGTTCCGACTCGGGTAAGTGCTTCGCCACAAGGGTAGTACAGAGACTGATAAGGCTCTCACATTTATCGCTAAACAGAGAGGATTGGGGCTTCATGTAGTTCTTGCTGAGATAAGAGACAGTGTCGGTCATCACCGCTCCTTTACTGATCAGGATATCCGTCCATTCGCACATGTGCGTGGGTAACAGCATCGCGTCCGAGGCGGTCTTGAGCGTGAGAAGCACTTGCAAGAGGAACGAATAGACAGAGTTGGGTGAGTCCGACTCGTTCCATATGGCCACCGGCTTGCAGTCTTCCAACAGCTGTCCGTACTGAGGATGAGCACACCGTTACCTCTAGAGCACTTACACAGTTCACCTCGGGGACCAGCGAATATGAGAGGGTGCTGCTGGGTCATGGTTTTTGACAGTGAGATAACATTCTGCTTGAAATGCGTAATCTCGTTTGCGTCGCAGCCCTTGAGAATGACTATCTTTGTGTCCAGCTCCCCCTTAATGCTCTTGCTTCGCAGAATCATAGTACCTCGCGGCTTGTACACGGTTTTGCAGACCTGGTCAGCAGAAGTAGATCGGTCCTGTCGTTGCGATGCCTCTTGGATGAGGACATCGGCACCGACTTTCAGCTGGGTGCCGTGGATTTTCTGTAGACCCCTGCTCGCATTGTCACATTCCACATGGTCACCACTGGATCGAACGGCCAGCAGCTCCTCGTCAGGCACCCGTCTCACATGTGTGGTGGTGTCACACCTGAGTGGAGGAAGGTGACGTGCTGGACTGCTGACCCTTTGCTTTGCTGACTTTGCTGACGTACCCTCACCCGGGTCGTCCACCGCAGGAGTGGATTTCGGTTGCCTGTACTCGATGGGATCGTACATGTAGCCATCAGCCTTCCGTTTCCTATCCTTGCCCATGAAGTGAGCATAAGATTTTTCCAGCGCTTTAACCTTCTTGGAATACCAATCGTAAGGCTCGATTCGACCGGGGGCCAACCGCAACAAGTCTATGCCGTAGTACTCTTTCTGTTGTGTTTCGATCACTGTGATGGGAGAACCCGCAGTGGCTCCGTCCATCGTCAGTTTAGTGAGCTCCTCGGGGACGCTGTCTTCACAAGCTATGATGTCGGTTGCTCTGTACTCTCCTACTCGCACAGACAAGGGCAGGCGTTGGGCAGGGCTACACTGGGCCTCATCGACGTCCTCACTCAAACGCTGGTATCGAGGGAGGCTTAGCAGTTTCGAAGGGGACCACCTCTCCTGAGGGTACAGCGTAATGCACAGCATTCCCATGGACACAAAGTAACGGTCCTTTATGTGGCGGCCCATGGCCTGGAGTTTGGTCGATATCTCCTCCGCGCTAGGTCTTCTGTCTCTGTGTTTCACGTGAAGCTCGCGAGCCCCAATGGCCGTCATGTAGTTGAGCTCGAAAACATTGTCCCTCTCTGCGTTGTACACGCCGACCAACTCGGAAAGATTCTAAGCGTACGTACTTTTACAGTATATCTTCCCGGACGCCGTGTGTTGTACCAACGATGAGTCGCCGTGTAGCGCCCACATCACACAGTACCAGCTGAATATGTCGCTCCCCGTGGCCGTGTTCAAGCACCACAGTACTTCGGGAGCCATGTTTGTGCGGTTCCCCCGTGGCTGATCTGGGGTGGAGAAGTTACATGACGTGCCAAAGTCGCTGATCTTGAAAGTGAACGATATGGGCTTTCTATCCGGCTGGTGGCAGACCAGGATGTTTTTGTATGTTAAGTCCCTGTGTTGTATGGTTCTGGATCTCAAGTATTCCAATCCTTTCAGGGTGTCTAGTTCAATCATGGGCATGAAAGCCTTGCTTTGTACACGATACATAAACTCCTGCAGCGAGTACAGGGCCCGCTCCATGATGAGCACGGCTCTGCCTCCCAACTGGTAGCCGGGAATGTCGCACCAAAAAACCTCAAAATGTGCGCAGGATGTTGGGGTGTTTCATCGAGACGCGGAGCATGATTTCTTCCACCTGAGAAGCTATGTGTGCGTAGCGATTGAATTCCTTGTCTATGAAAGGAAGGCTCCAGTTCACCATTTCTGGAAACAAGTTGGTTTTTGCAACAAGCTTGTCACCGATCGGAACGGTCACGCCGAAGCCTCCTCGGCCCAGCACCATGTTTGGCTTAACTATCAGTTTTTCCACGTCGATTTCACATCTCGAAGTGTTTCTCAGCGTTTCCTCTATGTCGGCATAAAGGGTCCACTGGACGGGCTCGCCGGTATGGGGTGCCGTTTGTAAAGCGTCTCGCTCTGAAAATAACAGCAACATTTTGTCACATTTAGCTAAAAACGATGTTTAAAAAACTGGTTTGAATTTTTGAGAGTCACTTTTTTGCACATTTAGAACAATATTTGTGAACTTAGAGATATTTTAAATATTTAAATCCAAATGTTAAATGTAAGATCTAAATGCTAAATATAAATATTAAATATAAACCTAAATGTTAAATATAAATGTAAATGTTAAATATATACCTAAATATAAATGTTGAAGCTAAATGTTAAATATATATCTAAATGTTAAATATAAATATAAATATAAATGTTAAAGCTAAATGTTAAATATATATCTAAATGTTAAAGCTAAATGTTAAATATATATCTAAATGTTAAATATAAATCTAAATCTAAATGTTGAAGCTAAATGTTTCGGGTGAAACTAAATATTTAGCTAAAATGCAAATTCCAATGACGTAACCGGAAGTGCCAAAATAAAAGCTCGAGAAGGTCAGAGCGTCTTTATAGTGGCACATAACGAATAAAACCCATCTTATCCGGGGAAATGGACTCTTGGACATGGATTATCGTGATAATAACTAACTAACACTTTGACTGATCTGTCATTTTCGCGGTGTAGGATCGTCTACACCCGCCCGCGTTCACCCCTGTTACGTCCCCAGTTGGGCCAGGGGATGAGGGAGTAACATAGAATTAAATAACCGGGAGTCCTGACAGAAAACGATAAACAAGGTCACCAGCAAAATAGGTTTATTTGTAAAATAAAGAAGAGAACGAGATAACTCAGGACGAACCCCACCCGGTCTCTGCCACACAGACCGACCGCAGGATGAGAGAGAGAGGGGGCTCCACCTTCTGCCTATATATGCCCCACCCGCTTATGTGGCCACAGGTAACCCAGATCAGTCATCAGTGCGCAAAGGAAAAGGGGCAGAACCTAGAGGGGAGGAGGAGAGGAGAAAAAGAAGGCGAACACAAACAATAACACAGGCCAGCGGTCGTAACAACCCCGGTAAACACTACGGTCGGACATACCTCTGCAAACATGTAAATAAATGAGTCAAGTCACAGTGAGCCCCCTTGTGGCTGGCCATAGTGGCTACAGGTTATAAGTCCCGCACCCTTCATAATAGTGACACTAAAAACTCAAAGTACTCTTCAAATAAAGTTTCTCCAAACGTGTTTGTTCATCTTGGTAGTTATTATCACGATAATCCAAGTCCAAGAGTCCATTTTCCCGGATAAGATCGGTTTTATTCATTATTTGCCACTATAAAGACGCTCTGACCTTCTCGAGCTTTTATTTTGGCACTTCCGGTTACGTCATTGGAATTTGCATTTTAGCTAAATATTTAGTTTCACCCGAAACATTTAGCTTCAACATTTAGATTTAGATTTATATTTAACATTTAGCTTTAACATTTAGATTTATATTTAACATTTAGATATATATTTAACATTTAGCTTTAACATTTATATTTATATTTATATTTAACATTTAGATATATATTTAACATTTAGATATATATTTATATTTATATTTAACATTTAGATATATATTTAACATTTAGCTTCAACATTTATATTTAGGTATATATTTAACATTTACATTTATATTTAACATTTAGGTTTATATTTAACATTTATATTTATATTTAGCATTTAGATCTTACATTTAACATTTGGATTTAAATATTTAAAATATCTCTAAGTTCACAAATATTGTTCTAAATGTGCAAAAAAGTGACTCTCAAAAATTCAAACCAGTTTTTTAAACATCGTTTTTAGCTAAAGGTGACAAAATGTTGCTGTTATTTTCAGAGCGAGACGCTTTACAAACGGCACCCCATACGCCGGTACTTTGCAGAGGCTCGTATTTTTCCCCGAGGTTGTACGTGGTCATCGCGGGTGCGTTGGAGGCAGTAGTCTCGTAGGCCTTAGGCAAGAAGCTGTCTATCACGGGGTGCGTCTGCTGAGCAACGGGTTTGAAGTCCGGATCGGGACAAGTCGCAAAACTGGGAAACAGAGGCATCGATCTGGTCTCGATAAACTTTGCATTCTCAATCAACTTGCTCCGCTCCCGCATATACGGGGCTCTAGCTGGACATCGCATCACCAGGAACAGCACAATAGAATCACGCGTGTGCGACTTGTCCCTATGTTTTTTTATGTACACCACAAGACGCTCTTTCCCCTCAAGCTCCGGTGTCTCGTCGATACCCATCACTTGGACAGTTTCGAGTCCATGATCTCTGATGAACGTATTGAGGACTGTCACTGTATCTCTCTCATGCCCGGAGTAGTGCTTTGAAGGATTCGCGCCAAGCCACTCCAGCACACCTTGCACATTGTTGTACGGCAGAGTCTTAACGTGATGGAGATCGTAGCGCTCCACCAATTTCAGCAACTGTAGCGCCCTGTTCTTGGATTGACTGCTCAAGTCATTCATCTTGTTTCATTTTTGTTTAAAAAAAAAAAAAAAAAAAAAAAAACACGACCCGTGCAGTTCTTCAAAGGCGCTTCTGATCCTTGTAAATAGGAGATGAATGCGTTGTTCCGTAGAGAGATTGTGTTCTCTGAACACGCCTCTGTATCATTGTTCGAGTGCCTAATCGTGGCTGGTGCGCCAGCCACTGGGTTATTCCAAAGTACAAGATTTAAGGATGGTGACACGCTCCAGACGACCTTGCAGCTCCTTCGAGATATGTGGCAAAGAGCTGACGCGTTGTATATCCCCAGAGCGGATCTCGAGTCTCTTCACCACATGGAATGTAATAGCGTGTTGTCTCAAGACACGTGTATTCCAGCTCGGATAGCGTCTGAGACTCGAAAACTCTCCAGGTACTACATATATTTGTTGTTTCGCTACTGCCTGAGCTCTGCAGGTCCTACAACATACAACCAAAGGCAGGGGTTTATGTCTAACTGCTTGATTCGGATGTCCCAGAAGAATGCAGCTCCATTAGTGGATGTACCCGGTGACTGGCTCCAGACTAAAGTGTGTAGTAACTACCCTTCAGCTCCACCTATCCCAGACTGCAACTCTGTGAGTGGGGAGATGACCAGCCTCCTTCATCATCAGCAGCAGCAACAGCAGCAGCAACAGCAGCAGCAGCAGCAGCAGCCGCCGCCTCCTCAGGGGGACTGTCATCGAGACATGACTCACAGAATGACTCAGCAGCTCCCCCTGGGACCCAGTAACAAACAGTTATATCCAGATCTGACTCACCATCACACTAGTGGACTGCCACACACCAAAGCTTTCAAGGGGTCAAATAAAAAACCTGGAATGAAGAACATGCTTAGCAAAGGTTACAGTTCAAACATTGAGAGTGATGAGGAGTATTAAGATGGGCTGTGGAAACACTTAGAAATGTGGTTTGAAAAAAAAATGTTACTTGGAGGCCGCATAGCAGTCAAGGTTTACTTTTTCCAACCAGGCGTAATTTGTCCAACAGAGTCTCTCTTAGAAATGTGGTTTGAAAAAAAAAAAAGTTACATGGAGGCTGCACAGCAGCAAGTTTTTTTTTCTTTTTTAATCCAACCAAACGTAATTTGTCCAACGGAGTTTCGCTTAGAAATGTGGTTTGAAAAAAAAGTTACATGGAGGCTGCACAGCAGCAAGGTGTTTTTTTTTTATCCAACCAAACGTAATTTGTCCAACGGAGTTTCGCTTAGAAATGTGGTTTGAAAAAAAAAAAAAAACTTACTTGGAGGCTGCACAGCAGCAAGGATTATTATTATTATTTTTTTTTAATCCAACCAGACGTAATTTGTCCAACATAGTCTCTCCTAGAAATGTGGTTTGAAAAAAAAAAGTTACATGGAGGCTGCACAGCAGCAAGTTTTTTTTTTTTTTTTTTTTTTAATCCAACCAGGCATAATTTGTCCAACAGAGTCTCTCTTAGAAATGTGGTTTGAAAAAAAAAAAAAGTTACATGGAGGCTGCACAGCAGCAAGGTGTTTTTTTTTATCCAACCAGATGTAATTTGTCCAACATAGTTTCTTTTAGAAATGTGGTTTAAAAATAAAACGTTACATGGAAGCTACTAATTGGTTCACTGTATGCAGTAGCAAGTGAAGCTGAGCAAGATACCAGACGGCAGGGCAGCAACGTCCACAAGACCAGTGAAGGTGAAGGCTGAGAAGTCTCAAGAGCTAAGAACCGACATGGAGTGTATTATGTGTCTGAACAGTGTGTTTGAAAGCTGGTTACCTGAGTTTGCCATTCTACTCGGCTGTAACCACTGTTTCTGTGTGGCATGCATGCGCAAGTGGTGGATGAAAAGAAAAGGCAAAATGTGCCCACACTGCCACGCACCATCCCGGTTTTTCCTACCCAGCTCTCGCTGGATCACCGACGAAGATGATAAACGGAAACTGCTTCAGGAATTCATGAATGACATGTCAACAAAACCCTGTCGATATTTTGATGGACGCCCTGGAACTTGCCCCTTAGGTTCGAGGTGCCTCTTCAAACATAAGAATGTTGAGTGACTGAAACCTCAGCGGCAGAGCGAACGACCCTGAGTATCCAGCACTGGTTGACGTCAGGGTGGTGAAACTTCATCCATGAAAATGACCTGACGGTAGCAGAGAGGAGGCCTATCCTGAATGAGAGGATGCTGACCATCGTACTCTCTAACTCCGGATCTCAGTCGTGAGCTCCGTGATCTACAACACCGAGGACCACCTGCATCTTGTTGTATTTCTCATTCATGTACACCTACAAGGTTTAATTTAGCACATAATAAAATGTATCAAAACCTTTGAAAATGGCTCCTTGTTTGTGTGTGTGTGTGTGTGTGTGTGTGTGTGTGTGTGAACTCATATCACATATCAGAACACAACACTGACAAATTCAGACTTCACAGATCAGTGTACATATGTTTTATTGAACAGTACAATGATGATATGATCACACACGGATGTGAGGTCTGTGCCCTCAGCTATCGTAAGTGTTGTTCCTCACACCCACTCGATCCTTCACAGAGAGGCGGTTGATGTTCGACACAAGACTATCGATGTCCGAGGTTCCGGTTTCCGATGGACTACGCGATTCTTTCAACTCTGCCAAATGTTTCTGCCAGAGAGCCTCTCGAGCCTCTCATAAAGTTAGCTTTTTGTGAGGTCTGTGCCATCGGCTATGGTAAGTCTTCTTTGAAGCGTTTGCTCTGGACCTATGATACACATCTCTGTGTGGATCCTCTTCTCGAGGGCTGTCGGGGTGTCTGCAGCGTCGAGCTTTGCACGTCTTGGTACTGCGACCTTGCAAGTTACGGTTTCGGCTTCTGTACACCGGTCCGAGTCTGAGTCTCTTATTCCGCTCCCTGTCGTACATCATGATGTCAAGTCGCTGCTTAATGGAGGCTTGCTTCTTGCAGTTTGCAGTAGCATCAGTCAGGTGTAAGGGAGGGGAGAGTATTTTCTTCAGTGTTTTCTTCACACCCACTCGATCCTTCGCAGAGAGGCAGTTGATGGTCGACACAAGACTATCGATGTCCAAGGTTCTGGTTTCTGATCGACTACGCGATTCTTCCCAATCTGCCAAGCGTTTCTGCCAGAGAGCCTCTCGTAGAGTATCGCGCAGGTTCACACGTCGCTTAACAAAATCTTCTTCGTAGTCGTCCACTGCCTGTCTGTGCGAGATAGCTGGAAAGCTATCTAAGCTCATGTCATTAAATTTGTCGATCAGGTGTGAGTGTAAAGCCATGACTGTTGGTATGTAGGCAGTGTGTGCACAGACTTAGGTCCACTGAAATTGTAAGTAAGGAAGTGTTTTTGGAGAGCTAGCCTTTGTGTCCACTCACACTGTGTCCTCAGGGTGAACTTCCTGTGGGTCGATTAGTTTGCGATGAGTCAGTCACCTGTATGGACAAAATGAATGAAATGTGGTCGGATATACAGAGTGCAGTCGAATGAGTGAGAGATCTTGGTGGGACAAAATGAATAAATGTGTGATGAGTCACGCGCAGTCAGTCCCGCACAAAGCGAGTCATCCCCTACTTTCCCTCCCTCTGACTCACTGAGCAGACATGGATTGTCCCACCAAAGGCAGCAATGTTTTTTTTTTTTTTTTTTAATCCAACCAGGCATAATTTATCCAACAGAGTTTCTCTTAGAAATGTGGTTTGAAAAAAAAAACTTACTTGTAGGCTGCCAGCAGCAAAAGTTTTTTTTTTATCCAACCAGACGTAATTTGTCCAACAGAGTTTCTCTTAGAAATGTGATTTGAAAAAAAAAAAAAAAACTTTCTTGGAGGCTGCCAGCAGCAAAAGTTTTTTTTATTAATCCAACCAGGCGTAGATTGTCCAACCGTCTGACTCACTGAGCAGACATGGATTGTCCCACCAAAGGCATGTTATCCAAATGAAAGCGAGTCATCCGATCGGCTACTTTCCCTCCATCTGACTCACTAAGCAGACACGGATTGTCCCACCAAAGGCATGTTATCCAAATGAAAGCGAGTCATCCGATCGGCTACTTTCCCTCCCTCTGACTCACTAAGCAGACACGGATTGTCCCACCAAAGGCATGTTATCCAAATGAAAGCGAGTCATCCGATCAGCTACTTTCCCTCCCTCTGACTCACTAAGCAGACACGGATTGTCCCACCAAAGGCATGTTATCCAACTGAAAGCGAGTCATCCCACCAGCGACCCACAGTCCACCCCCACAGTCCACCCATGTAGTCGGATATAAGCCGTGCAGTCGGATATAAGACATGCGTTTGGATGATTCAGATTTGTACGGGCCTTTTAAGCTTCTCCTCAGTATATATATAAGCAGGGGAGATCAGACTGTGCTTGGTTCTCCTCAGAAACAGATCTCTGCCTGCTTGCTTAGGTTTATTTAAAAAGATGGAGTACATGACATTGGTTATCCGATGGAGCCGCGCGCCACAGCAACACATCAATTTCCCCACAGCAGGTAGTGGGTGGTATATGAGCAGGTGGGCGCACGCGGAATATGCAAACCAGCATTTGACGGTTATTTGCGCTCACCTATTCAGTAATGATGTTCAGGCTCATAAAGCCAAACTGTTCACTACAATAAAAAAGCTATGGGCGGACCCGTTGTTAAATCTAATAATCCCGGGAGATCTTGAGGATTTGTTGACAGAGGAACAACCGCCTACTTCATTTTTTAACTTGTATAGTGTCATACGCACCGAGATTCCGCTAGGAGTTAGCTTCTACGAACATGTCATGAAGACAGTGGCGATGGTGAAAGAGTACAATTGGACCAAAATAAACGAGCTGACCATTGCGGACGATAAGACGATGTTTAAGCTGTCCTGCAGACATGTAAGTACTGAACACATTCTCTCTTATACTTTTATCTTAAAAAAAAAAGTTATATACGCCATTTTTTATAAATTCTTTGATTGTTTCATGTCACCCTAATAGGAACCTCACAGCCTGGTAGTACTGACCCCCGGGCGTGTCACCAACATGATCACAGTGCAGTGCACCGAGACCCAGACGATACACGACCTTATGCGGAAGCATGGTCTCCATTGCTCTGATGTCTGGAATTCTGCAGTGTACCTGTCAGCGAGGTCTCCTTGCACAGCACTGAGAGACCATATGATGAATATAGTTTATGTGAACAGGATCCCAAGGGGGCCCTCTGTCAATTGCACACCGGAGATCTCCACGTTCTACCACAACATGAATCACATCAAAGTGCGTGCCAGAAGAAAGGCGCTGAGATACAATCCATACGGCCTACATTTCCAGAGCAGTGGAGCAACTATCTCGAGCAAAGAGAGCGATCCGACAGAGGACTTAATAACAGTAGCCCTTTACTACGAGGATAACATGAGTACACTGAGCAGCGTGATCGAGGCCGACGGTCGATTCGTCTCTTGTCACACAACAGAAGGATATTGCGGTGAATACATCGCAGAGATTCAGCAGGACAACGACATCATTCTTACAGGTACTGTGATTCTGCGTTACATCTATTGCAAATGGTAATGTCGCAGACATCAGTGTAGAATTGTAAAAGTAATTTTGCTTTATAATGTTTTTCTCATAGTCCCAACGTGTGCCGAAGATGAGAGGGACAGTCAAACCGAGGAGGGGGAAGACGATCACCCCCTTGCCTGTTTCTGCTGCCACGCAATGTCGGACCAGGCCCTGTCATGTGGACATTTGTGTTGTCGGTCTTGTTTGAGGAACATGCTAAAACCATCAAATATCCTATGCGGTGTCTGCAGAGCCAAATCGTCCGAGTGCTATGCCATAAAGGAGTCCGAAGACTCGGATCCTGAATGTCAGGCGTGCGGCACGGTAAAACATTGGCTCGCCAGTTGTGGACATATAACGTGTACATGCAACAGCAACAGATGTCTTGTTTGCAATCAGTTAATTACAACACTTCGAAGGCTGTATTTTTCAACTTATCAGATGTGAATTCTTGAGGTTGTGAAAGCACTTGAACTGTATTTCTCTGTACACTCTGTGAGAATGACACATTTATTGTACACGATTGTATTTCTCTGTACATTCTGTGAGAATGACACATTTATTGTACACAATTGTATTTCTCTGTACACTCTGTGAGAATGACACATTTATTGTACATGATTGCTGTACATTCTGTGAGAATGACACATTTATTGTACATGACATGATAGTATAAATGACCAGTAATAAATAAACCATTACAACAATGAGACAAGCGTTTGTGTTGGATTCTATGTCGTTGTATGTAATATGATACGATCGGGTTCAACAGTGTCTACGATTTGTGTTGGTTCACTGCAAGAACCATGTGGACCTTGGCACGTACCATCTGCGCACTTGAACTGTATTTCTCTGTACACTCTGTGAGAATGACACATTTATTGTACACGATTGTATTTCTCTGTACATTCTGTGAGAATGACACATTTATTGTACACGATTGTATTTCTCTGTACACTCTGTGAGAATGACACATTTATTGTACATGATTGTATTTCTCTGTACATTCTGTGAGAATGACACATTTATTGTACATGACATGATAGTATAAATGACCAGTAATAAATAAACCATTACAACAATGAGACAAGCGTGTGTGTTGGATTCTATGTCGTTGTATGTAATATGATACGATCGGGTTCAACAGTGTCTACGATTTGTGTTGGTTCACTGCAAGAACCGTGTGGACCTTGGCACGTACCATCTGCTTTATGTACAAAGGCCTGTGTGTGTACCTTAAAAGAATGTCGTGTAATTAGCTTTGCAAGATTGTACACGTACGAACTGTTGCGTTTCACACACAGCAGGTAGTACGATCTCATCATCTCGTGTCTATGTGTCACGATAACATACATAAGGGAGTTCTTGTGTTCAGTCCCGTACACCTCGTGCTCCACACTAGTAGCCCAGCATATAAAAAGAGCACATTTGAGTCCCCTGGAGATCTGTTCCATCTGTAGGCAGTGACAAGAGCTTTGTGCGATCTCAGTGTAATTGTAGCGGGACGGCTCTTCAACTTGTAACACATCCAATAGTTTTTTGACAGGCGTGTCTCCTAGGTGGATAATCTTCACGTCTTCACTGTCTTTGAGGCCTTCTACGATGTACATCGGAATCTCCACCCTCTTAGCAGGTTCAATGTCGAATGTGTGAACCGTATGGTGCCCTAGTTCCTGGACCGAGGAAAGCCTAAGCTTGTCCTGTTGAGTTATAACTTGACAGCCCTTCCTTTCGTCATCCTGCCACTTGTTCGCTTGTGATTCGAAGTCCAACCGAGGAGGGTCTTTTTTCTCGGAGGCGACACCAAATTGAGGCTTTACGTCATATTCAGGCTTTTTAAACGCAAGGCGGTCTTCCGCCGCGACTCCTGTGTATTCTTCACAATTCCTTCGTTTTGTACCCCTTCTAGACGCCTTTAGCGTCACAGGTTTTTCGCCGCTCACCTCCATGGGTATGTGCTCTGAACTCAGACTTTGTACAACAGCGCGTATCTCACTCTCGTATTCTGTGAAGATGTCACCTGTGGTGTCAGAGACGTCCATGGCATCTTCTCGTTGGCACCAAAGGTTATTGTTACCGCTGGTGATGTATTCGTCGTCATCGCCGTTGCCCCCGTCCATTGTTACACGTACACAGTTCTGTTTGAGTATATTCTCGATCCTTCTAACCGAAGCGTCTTTTCGATCGCGAATTTCCTGTATCATATTTTCAGGGTTGTACTTTTTATCTCCAAACAGACGTTGTAGGTTTTTGGACAATCTAGTTTTAAAGTCTAACAATTGTCGATTCTTATCACCCAGATCATATACTTCAGAGGTAAGATCCTTTATGTGCGCAAGGCTTTCTCCGTCTTTAATTTCATGATCGACTATCACCTGTTTGAGCCTTTCCACACAGTCTTTGTGGTGTAACAGCCTTTGGCTCATCTCCTCAGTTTCATTTTGGACGTCTGTCATCTCTTTGTTGTGCTGTCGTTGAGCCTCTTCAATCTTGGCCTTTAGTGTTGACACGACCCCCATCAATTCTCTCTCTTGTTTTTGCAGAGCAGCAATTTGCCTGTCCGAGGCCTCCTGCTTTTTTAAGTTTTCAGTCCGCATCTTTCTGCTTACTACCATGTGTTCCGTTAGCTGCTGCTGTAGTTTTTCAAACTCACAATTCAAAATCATCTTCTCTCTCTCGTGCATCTGTTCAATTTCGGCAATTTCTTTTCTCAGGTTATTGTTCTCGTTTTCTGTTTCACGATATAAATCTTGTACTGTGTCCTTGCGTGTGTTAGCTTTGTCGTAACGATTTTCCATATCCTCTTTTGACATTTCTAACATGGTCATGCGATGTTCCAGCTTAGTCACAGCTCTATTGGCTTCATCGCGCTCACATTGCAACCGTGTGATTTCCTTTCGAGTGCATGTTAAGTTATTCTCCTGCTGTCTGTACTCAGTTTTCAAACTGACAACCTGATTACAAAGGTCGTCGATCACTTGAATGAGAATACATCGCATCTCAAGTACTGCACCCCATTCTCTCTCCAAAGACTCTAGGCGGGACGCTGACGACGGGTTTGCTGTGTCACATGCCAACAATCTCTGGATGTGCCCCTGTAGATCGGTGAGTCTGGAGTGGTTTGTACGATCGAACGTGTCAGAGTGTTTCTTGAGTAGATCCTTCAATTCATTGATGTGGTTCGCCTGATTGGTCTCAATATTCTCCAGGACTCGGTCCGCCTGTTTAATCTGTTGTGTGCTTTGTATGAACCTGCACGCTTCAAACGTGTCTCGTAGACCGGCCCCCAGTCTACGGACTGTGAGATCGTAACAGCCACATAGTTCTATAGCAAGATCAAACCCTATGATATCCCGAGCTTTCGTACTCTCAAACGTCTCAAACCAGTCAGCCAGTTCGTGGAAATTATTCTCCAGCGCTTGAACTGCTACCAAGGTGTCATCCAGGGAGCCGCACGCAAGGGGTCTTTGGTCAGAGGCTGTCGTGGAGACATCGGGTGCAGCGCTACAAGTTGAGGAGTCCACCTTGATGACCAAAGGGAAGAGTTTTGATATGATATCTAAGAGCTTGACATGTGAATTGTTTCCAATACCCCATTGCGGTAGAGGATCTACTACCACTTTCGTCCCCTCTCCACTGCTGTGATCCAGACGGCTGATAGTAGAGCTCCCAGAACCTGTGTCTGTGGCTCGTTTGTCCCTCTCCGTTGTACTCAAGTCTCTTGTGTCGTTCGTCTCTGCAATCCTTTTGCCACGACCACAAGCCCCCGTCCTCATCTCTCTTTCCACTATCTCGATTCTTCCTTGTTTGGCTTTCGTATTGTCGTTCGTCTTTTTCTTCTTCTTCTTATCCTCCTCCTCCTTCTTCTTTTTCATCTTTGTAGGCTTCGTCTGCTTCTTCTCCCTTACTGTCTGTACCACCCCTGTACATGAAGACGATTTGTCTCGATCTGTGTCTTTGTTGCTTGCTTGCTTCTGTTTCTTCCCCTCCTTCTTGGTCTTGTCCCCAGTAACATCCGAATTCACCCTCCCACCAAGAGGCGATCCGGTTTGCTCCTGCTCCCTCTTGGCGTTTCGAGGAGAGGAATCGCGGGATGGTCGGTCGTGCACGTCCCCTTCGTTTTGGTTCATGTTTTCTCGATTCTCCTTCTCTCCACTCTTCCCACTGTTCTCCCCTCCACCTTTTGCGATCTAGTCTTTCTTCACAGCTCGCGCTGTACGGCCTACGGTGATTGAGGCAGTATCTACCATCCTGCGAAGCCCCCCGAGCTCGGCTTTGAGGGGTGAGCGCTTCTGCACTTTCTGTTCCGTACACGATCCGTTCGTTGCCGTTATTTCGGGAGATTGTGGCGCAGAGGGTAGTGCAGATGCCACCCAGGAGCAATTTGTCTATCTGCAAAACAGCCGAAACTCTCTTGGGTTCGGGCTCGCACACTACAGGCGACACTCGGTAAGCGTACCCGCAGCGTTGACAGGACTCCCCCTTTTCTCGCTCGCTAGACAGTAGATGGTGGTCGACTCTCAAAAGAGCGTGCAGTTTGCGTAGTTCCTGTGACCAACGGTCCAGTGCTCCGCAACACAGGGCTGTGAGAATAACTGCCCAATAGGGAGCCTGTATAACATCTTTGATAGAGATTCCTCCCGAGCACCTGGTCACCTCTAAGCCTACATGCGTCAGCCTTACGCGTAGCCACTGATCAGTGGATGGGACTGTAGGTAACAAGTCCATCTCTTGGTTAACACTTGCACGCGTGACAGTGTCTCGGTCACGGTCTAGCTGCCACAACACGCACGTCCCCCAGGGTGCAGATCGTGGATTGGGTATCGTTGAGATCTCCGACCGGTCCCCGTGGTCACGCAAACGATCCAGGGTTAGCCTGCTCTGCTCGTGTAAGACCTTGAACGCAAGCGGAGCCCCGAGTGTGGACAGCGTGTCGCTCACCACTTCTGAGTCCAGACTGTCCCCTTCCGTACAGTCCGGAGCGATCGAGGAAGACGCAAAGACGTTGTGGACGTGTCGGTTCACCGCGGCGTATATTCTAGATACGAGCATCTCGGGTTGATGCCCGTGAAACGCGTCCCCTGTGAAAGGGTAGGCGTTTTCGCGTGAAGCTGCTGTAGCGGGAGGTGTGTTCAGTATCACCCAAGCCAAGGGTGCTCTGGCTAGAACGCTGATCCTTTTCACCTTGTGGCCCCTGGTCTCAGTGTACGTGTTGGAAAAGTGTTTGGCCGTGACGAGACCGTAGCCGTCTCCGCCATCCGTGTACACAGCCCGGAGAACGATATAACACGCACTGGGGGTCACGGCGGACTCTACGGGTATGCGAAACACCCCGTCGCACCCAGGCCCTGTCAGTGTTACAGTCGTAGGTATCCGTTTCTCTATGTCAAACATTTGCACCCAGGTGTACTCTACGTGACTTATAGCATCTGCATCGTCGAACCGCACGGTCATGTGCCGAACAGCACTCCAGTCGCCTCTCTGACAGGGTTCCATGGTCCGCCGGTCTCCGTCTGACAGTGTCTGACATTGTCTGCGAGTCAGCTTGTTTGAAACTACAACAGAAGAGACAAAGAGACGAAGAGACTGACCAGCATGCGTGAACACTTTTTATTCATTTCAAGAGACACAACACAACGAGACAACTATGTCTATAGTATAACAAATCGGTAACTGTACACAGAAAGGAATGAGTCAATCGTCGTCAATGATAACTTTAGGCTTCTCTGCGGTCTCGTCTTCCAATACATCCCGGTGCACAGCTTCATCGTCCCCTCGTGTCACATTGAATTGGACTTGTGTGCTCATCGCAGAGCCCTGGTCATCCCGGCAGTCGGAACACCAGCCTATATCCTTGGCGCCGTTCAAGACAGTCCTCGTCGGAATCATCGTCGCTGTCGTAACACCCTATGGCCCCTGATTTCTAGGCAGCAGCTGCGAGTGGTATTGAGCTCGAAAGCCTCCAGATACACACTCATAGCCTCATTCATCCTCCTCGGGTTCCGCGTTGCTCTCGGTCGCTTCGATCGGTGCGTCGTCGAGCACTGAGGGGTCCCTCCCTGGTTCCGGGAGAGGCGGCTGGCACTGCCGCTGTTGCGTCTCCCGCGAGGCCAAGGTCTCCTGTCTGTCTTTGCTCACCAGTCCCAGTCTAGTGATATTGTTGCCCTCTGTTATGATTTCGCCAACAGCCCCATCTTTTCTACCCAGACTGTTTGTGATGCCTAAGTACAGACGGAGGTTATTATTGCCAAATTCCGTGTATCTCCGAGAATCTCTGACTCTCCGCCACTCGGCGTCAAAGTGTCTAGACCCATTATGTGTGCTGATAATATCTCTCAACCTGGCAAAGGGTATAGCTCGGACGGCTCTAAACAGCTCAACATCCTCCTGGTACGCGCTGCTTGAGTTGGTTTCGGCGGTAGCCATCTCTCTCTCTCTCTCTCTCTCTCTCTCTCTGTGTGTGTCTGTGTGTGTGTGTGTCCTTTTTCTTTTCAGCGGGTAAGATGTATCAGAGACCCTTGGATGTGCACGCTACACAGCGTGAATAGAGCGTCTCCATGTCCACTAGTACTTCGGAAAAAATCGGATGCTTACATTTCAAACAAGAAGTGTACATCTGTTTCATTTCAGTAAACGTGCAAGTGTTGACGTCTCTGGTGCTGAGCGGCACGTTTATCATGGGCGCAGCGCAGCAGGAAGATCCGAATTTCATCTGCTCAAAGTCAAATTCCACATCGATGTTTCTCGGGTTGCCTTTCACTTCGGCCGAGCGAAAGGTCTGATTTTTCAGACATCTCGAGCACCTCAGGTCTCCCTCTTTGCGATGAGGCGCGGCGCTGGGTTGCCCGTGCATGAGGAGTATCTGCTTGTGGTTGTGGTCCACCCAGTTGATATGGCAGTTGAGCACGGCGTAAAGCAACATCTGACACTCGGGCTTTAGTTCCCTAAGCTTCTGGAAATGTTCGCTGTGGATGATATCGACAGCTCGGCGTAGTTCGGGCAGACACGCTGCGGCCATTTCCAGGGGCTGATCCGTCGTGTATGCGACAGCTAGCTTGTAGTAGCAACTCAGGCCCCATTCGGAATTGAGTGTAAGTGTAGGGTACCCGACGGTCTTCACCACATGGAAGGCCTTAACGAGTTTGGTGTAGTACGATTTCCTACGCCCTGAAAAACAGTATTTTGACCACCTCACACAATCTTCTCCTCCGTACCGCACATAAGGCCTGGCGGCGGACTGCGAGCGACATTTCTCCAGACCAGCGTTCTCGTCGTTCTCGCCAGTCTCCTCGACACTCGTCTTCCTGCGCTTCGCGCTGCCGTGAGCCCTGCGAGATTTGCGTTTCGATTTGGGTTTCTTCGCATGGCTCTTTGACGCTCAGCTCTTTCAGCCGCTCAGTCGCAGCGACACAGCTCTGCGATGTTATCACCACCGCGGCCTTGTATGCCCCCACCGGCTCCGTCGGTCGGACAAGCGAGTCACGGACGGATGAATCGAGCCCAGTTAGATGAGCTGCAGGCACGGAGATTACGGTCATCTCGTGGAACACCGGTCGAACATCCGGTCTACTAGCCGTGACAATCTTGAACGTCTCGGATCTGATCGCACACAACTTTTTCGAAGACTCCTCCCTATTTAAGGCTAGGTCTTCTTCTAGGTACCTATAAAAGTCGGCCAGGAGAGCCAGTCTGATCACCGCTCCGCTGCCCTGCATCTGAGCCAGCTCGTCCCTACTCGGCGCCACGAGACTCGAACCTTGTGATTCGAATAGAGCTAAGGACAGTTCATCCCACAGATCCACACAGAACTCATAAGCCTCTCGGTAGTCTGTAATCCTCGTCTTGGACGTGAGCATCTTGACCAGTTGTCTCTGAATCTGTGGCGTAGGCCTTTCATCTCTCTGCTTAGAATGCAAGACTTTGTCGAGACAATCCAGGTAAGCCTGCAACAGGATGGATTTTGCATAGCGACGGGACCACACGACTCCAGCATCGAGTACCCTTGCCCCACCAACCCGTTTGCACCGGTGCTTATCGACTCTCCCGTGGTGTTGCATCTCTACTGTCCAGAGCTCTTCCCCGACGAGGTCCTGAAAGTGCACGCGGAACACCTCGGTCACTTTTTATCTCTGCAGTGCGTGCCTAAGATAAACGCAGAGTTTGAACGAACGCTGTTTCTGGGCCTGTGCGAATGGTTCACTCGTGAGACCGTTCTCGTGCTGTACAAGAAGTTCCTGACTGATGAAGCGTCATGGGACGAAGCCCTCTATATGGCCGTGGAGGATGATGAGGGTGGGGACGGCTCACACCGGTGCGTTTTTGTCGACGTCCCCAAACGCAAAACGCGTCGGACCGTGTCCCTGCTGCGTGGTTTGCTGGAACTGTTCGATCTCGAGGAGCTGCGCTGTGACAATATACCACATGAACATGGACAGGAGCCCAAGCACATGTTATTTCTGTACCTGATTCAGCTGCTAGCTATTTTTGTGAGCAGCTGCATGGAGCAGAAGGACCTAGCTACCGTTATGAGCGTCGCGTCAGCTACCTTCCTGGAGGTCAATTTCTGCAACCCCTTGTGTGCAGCAACTCTGGGGAAGCCCATGTTCATTCCTTACTACGAGGGGAGGCGAGAGAGTAAGAGCGCCAAAGGGAAAGATAAACAGGTCTACCCCGAAGAGAGGTTGAAGCATTACAGACTGTTCATGGGCTACGAGCTTGACAACAAGGGGTGTGATGTGTCCTCGAGGGATGAAATGTGCTGGACGGAACACAGCATAATGGAACGTATGCGAGAGTGCAAGATCGTAGAGGGGAAGAGCAAAAAGCTTTGGTTCGTGGCTCCCCAGATGGGCGACAGGATGCTCATGGTTAAAGACAACGGTCTGAAAATGATGGGAGGCCAGACTGACGAAAAGGCCCTCAGGATCTGCTCCTACCTCATGTCTGACAATGTAATGGCGTACATGCAGTGTGCCATATTTGGCACAATCTCCAACATGTTGCCCTGTCACGCAAACAGTGACTTCACAGAGAGCGTTATGGCGACTGTAGGGAACTCTATGAGCAAGTTCTCAGACGCGGTCCGTCACCAGAGCGCGAACCTAATGATGGAGCTGAGTAAACTATCAAACAGCTGCCTGTACACAGTTGGGGTAGGGTTCGCAGGACAGTACAAAGGCAACACTCTCTACTTCGGTAACGTGTACACAGGGCCTGAGGAAAAGAGACCCTCAACGAGTCAGGGTAGGGATAGGACCAAGGGCGAGGTGAAGATCTTCACGTCGGTGACTCTGGGAATCGCGGATAACGCCATGATGAAAACTATGCTGAGCATGGCCCTGAAACCAGACCAGAAGAACAATCTGGACGGCATGCTGTCTACGAGCTACAAGTCCGCGGGGTTTAGCAGGGTGACTACGGACTCCTTCTTTTATGCGCGCTACCACCACGCACTCAATGCTGGTGAATTTACAGAGGTGGCCCAGGTGAAAGCCATGAGCGACCCCAGGTACAACAGCATGTACCACAAACAGGAGTTGACTCACGACGGCAAGTATCAGCTAACTGTGTGCCACGGAGCCTTGCCCATGTGCACGCTCACCCTGGCCATGACCATGAGACAGACTGTAATGATGATCATGGGCTTCTTCTGCGCTGAGCTGGCCCGTCTCGCATACCTCCCGGAAACGGTCGACGTTATCCTGTGCAAAAGTCTCGTCTCGCTGCCTATGGCTGCAAAATTCAGACACGGAAAGGACACGGGAAACACGAATGTGTTCAAGGCGCTCTACGGTGACTCGCTCAAGCTGTCGGGGTCGATGTTCTCTACACCGCCTAGGTTTGGCAGCAACTATTACGACCTGGAAGTTATGGAGTGGTTGCAAGCTGACGACGAGCGTCTTCCCAGTTACATACAAAGCTCGCTGAAATTGATCGGAGACACAAAACGAGAGGTTCGAAAGATCATGAACGAGAAGGACCGTTTCTACAACAGGGTTGTGTTCCACGGCGAAACAGGCGTCATGAGCTTCGCCTCCATGTTCGCTAACAAGGAGTACATGATCCACGCACCACTGATGGCACTGTCGAGCATGAGAGTATTCTCGAACAGCGTCGACAGCTACGGCACCGTCAAAATGTCTAAGTGCCGGGGCTGGTCCTACCCTGTTAAGATTTACAGCAACAGGTGCGTCAACGCAAGTCTGTACATGTCCCAGTGGAGTAGAAACAACGACTGTCTCACCAGTGCGACCAACAGCACGATCAGTGAGACGGTCGAGAGGATCAAGAGAGGGGTTTCCTCTCTGTTGCCCAGGATAGAGATGAATCGTTTGAAGATGATGAGCCCTGAGCTGAATGACACAGACTTTGACTTACTCGTGTCAGCTGTTAAGAAGAATAACATCGAGGTGATCGGGCAATTGGATTCAGCCTCTCGTTCTACCTTACCCGGCCAGAGCCGGTCCCTAGACCAAAGGACCTGTACGAAACGAGCCGGAGAGTCACCCGATGTTAGCCCCTACACCGGCGCCAACGGCAACAAGAAGGCCAAGATGGACAGTGAACTAACATTGTTGGAGACCGACATGGACTTTGGATTTGATGACTCAAACTGAGGGGTTGAGGTTGTACAGCGTAGACACTGAGATGATGTTGCCTTTCTATCTGTGCTTCGTACTAAGGGGTTACAGTTGTACGGTGTAGACTTTGGGATGATGTTGTTGGTTTTTTATTGTTTTGTTTTTTCACTCTATATATGCTTTGTACTGATGTAGTGTGTTGTATGCAATAATAAAAATAAAAAAATCACAGAAAGACATATCTATGTTGTGCACTTGTTTTATTATACCTACAAGTTCTCTCCATTGCAGACATTACTGTAAAGCTCACAAGTCACACACACACACACACACACACACACACACACACACACACACACACACACACACACACACACACACACTTATGAATGTATGAAATGAAGCATGTTTAGGTGTAACAGTTCCACTATAACCATGATTTGCCTGTATGCACATCCGAGCGTGTGCAAATCTTTTCTCACTGTGAAAATGAATCGATTCTCAATGCTGCTCATCGTCGCTCCCAGGTTCCCCTTGTACACTTTTGGCACTCTCATTTTACTGCGAGAGTCCAGTCTAGCAAACTCTTCCGTAGCCCTGCGGTAATCTGACTCTCCACAGAGAGTGAGCTCCACTTCCCCGTGTTCAACCCGCGCGCTGAGAAGCGGACTGAGTATCCCGCTGACTGAAATGAGTCCGTGAGATTCGGGGATAGAGTCCTCCTTGGGGCAAGTCATCTTGGTAAACTTGCAAACGAGAGGCTCCCCTTTCACCTGCGGTGTTCGCATGACATTGGGTGGGTCGAAGGAACACATTCCGTATATGTTCATGAAGTCGTATGATGCAGAGGTTGTGCTCCGCGCTTCCACATACTCTCTCACCAGACCCTTTATGTCAGAGAGCGCTTTATTTCTCAGCTCACAATAGAGTTGTCTGTACTCTACGTCGATAGCGTCACAGTGTCGCTCTCGCAGCGCAGCACCAGCACCAGCACCAGCAGCAGCAGCAGCAGCAGCAGCAGCAGCGTCTCCATCCAGCCTGGGTCTCTTCTCACACGAGGACCCGTCGTCCCACGGCTGCTGCACCGTCCACTCACTTGATTCCTTCCAACAAGGCAGTGTTCCGTAGCACGCCTTGATGGCGGTCGCTATAAAGAACAGTTCGGGGATGTCTTTTCTCGAGTCACCCATCGTCGTCGGCAGATGCACCGGGCGGCACGTGGACATAGTGAGATACGATATTTTTCTCGGGTACCTAACGGGTGAGCTGGAGCGGGCCACCGCGACAGAGGTCCGGCTGTTCGACGAAGCCTTAATAGAGTGTCTGGTAAAGCACCGCGAGCTGATCTCAGGTCCCAATGTTTGGTCTCCCGCGGTTCGGGCCTACGTTCACTTTGATCAGCGCATTCACGGCGAGTTCGCAGTTCTGAAGACTGACGGCCTGACCGTGGTTCAGTTCCTGGGAAAGTTGTTACCCGTGTACTGCAGGCTGTGCTTCTTGTCCGAGTGTCACGATCGAGCCAAAACTACCGCCCAAGCTTTGCTGGCGCGCCTGACGACGGGATCGTACAGGGCCCAGAGGGGTCAGGTCGCCGACTTCGAAATCAGATCTTTGGAGTACCTGATAGGCAACCTGTCTACGACACCACCCCCCGAATGGCAGGAGGTGTGCCAGTCGTCCGACGTTTCTGTCGAGACCAAGATCGCTGTGGAACTCCTCTGGTCTCATTTGGTGCTCGTGTACGCTGGCAACCGTAGGCTCCTGCTGTGTAATGTGGAGCTTTTCTTCCTCCGACGCCAGGACTCCCTGAACTTGTGTCCGAGCGAGCTCAGGGCCGCGCTGTTTGTGCACGGTAAACACGACCCGTTCTCCGTGGGCAACGGACGTGGCCGAAGTCGACTGGCTTCGAACGCGAGAAAGTGCCCCGTTCTGTCACCCGCAGCAGACCCACGAGACCCCAGGTCTAATAAAGGAGAGGATGGCACTCGCAGATCCAGGCGAGTCACCGCCGGCAACAGACTCTACGAGTCTCGAGTGTCCCGTCTTTGCTGGCTGGCAGTCTTGTGGACCCTGGACATTGAGTGCAACAGGGTCGTCCTTCACTGGCTGTACAAGCCCGAACCGCACAGAGGCTGACCGCGATGCAGTCTGTCGAACCGAGCCGGGATCTGGTGGACTCGTCGGCTCAAGCGCAGACGTCGCCGCCAGATCTGCTCGTGGATCGAACGAAACGCTCAGGGCCGTGGGTAGCTGCGTGGTTGAGCTGGACAACAATGTTTTCCTCCACGTGCTGCACGTGAACACCGTCGGCAATCAGAAGTTCAACGCGACCATATTCTCCAAACAGCTCCGGCGGTACGGTCAGGTACAGTCCAACACGACTAAAACCAAGCTTTCGAGCAGACTGAGGTTCGTGTCAGACAAGAAGAGGCTGCGCTCTCAACACGGATACAAAAACACTCGCATAGAGTTCTCGTCCAACCCCAACCGTAGCGCCAACTACACGTCCAACGCGAAGTACCTGCTCCAGCCCTACTTCCGAGGGGTCTTTGAGACCGTAGCCTTATCGCAGGGGACCTGTGTGGTGTCGACTAAGCCCTTCACGGTCAGCAACGAGAACCTGACCTGTTACATGTACGGAGTGGCCAATCCGTCTACCGTTGTTATCCACATGAAGAACGCCAAGAGGCATTTCCACACACCCTTCTTCTTCTCCTCCGTGAATGTGGCCGGTGAGGAAAGTAGACATCAGCTCTTCTCTTCGATGTCTATCAACTCGCAAAAAGTGAGGAACGTAGCAGAGGAGCTCCCGAAGGCTCTGGGCAAAGTGGCCAGGCTCACGGAGATACACGTGCATCTCAACAGGCTGTGCTGCGAGCTCGCTCAGGAGCGTCGCGGCACGCTGACGTCCCAGGAGAAGATGTGTCTGGTGTACCTCACTGAGACGTACTTCATACAAGTCAGAGACCGCGACCACCCCAAGCACTGGCCGGGCTACAGAGAAGCGGTGAGAGGTGCATTCGTTGAGCGTTACCGTAGCGACCTCTCGTCGTTCCAGGACAAGATTTTCGCCAATTACCATCTGAAGAACCCAGAGTTTATTCACCTGGTCCCGTGGCTCCTCGACAATCCGAGCGCTCTGCATGACAAAATGATAGTCGCACACGAGGCGTACCTAAGAGAAGAGGGTAAAATCAGCGCCAGAGCGGAGCTGATCACAGCGGTAAGTGTTCACGCAGAGCGAAACCCCCACCGGCATCCGCCTTGCGGATTCCCCGGCTTGGACGAAGTCGACTTTAAAGACCTGGGCTACAGCAAGCAGACGCTCAGACTGGCCTTGAGCAGATCTCGCGGCCTAACGATCCAGCGCACGTATGGTCCCAATGGTCTGAAAATGCGACAGAGGAACGCAGTGTCTGGCGAACCACGTGTGAGACATACTTAAGAGGAAGGGGAGAAGGCTGGAGGTCGACCGCAGGGAGCCGCGCGCAGAGTACAGCAGAGCTTCTAGCCGTCTTAGACGGACGGGCGCGTCCATGTCGAGCGACGATTCTACCTCCGCAGCTCGGGTTCTAAGGGTGTGGGGTATCGTGAACAGACACTATGAATCGCTGCTGGCAAAGGCAGAGCGGTCTGCTACCATGAACAGGGCTGAGATTAACATACAGTCCCAAGTCAAGGAGATGCGGGACTTAACGAGAGCATGTAGCAGACGTTTGAAGGGGATAGAGGCTTACATATCGGAACTACAGAAGCAAGAAGCGGCCGCCATGAACAACAACAACAACAACAGTAACAACGACTGCCCGTTGCAACGTACGCCATTTCGGTCGTCACAATTGGTGGGAGAGTGGCATTTTCTATACAAGGAGGACAACAGCGTTTTTGGCTACATGAGACTGGTCCCAGAGACGGTGTCGATCACAGGCGAAAGGAGGGGAGGATCTCCTTCGGTTAAGAGAGCCGAGTTCACTGTGCCAACCACGGTGCTGAGAGAGGCAGAAGAGGCCTTAGATGATGCAGACGATGCTCACCGATGCGACTCCGCTCGTCTGAACTGCCACTCACGCGTACAGTACGTACCGTGTCCCTGTTGTGAGAGGTCTTTCAAGGCCTCAGAGTTTTGGAAGCATGCCTTACTTGAGATCGCAGAGAAAGGTAATAGGGTACCAGCCTGGCAGTCCTTGGACCGCTCAGAGACACCTAGGTGGATAGTGGAAGAGAGCTCCGGCTGGAACACGCCTATTTACAGACCCCGAGGTCTGGAAATCCCGGGTGAGATCGGGCAGTGTCTCGCGGAGTTAAATCTGAAACACTTCCTTTCTGACCACGAGTTCTCCCAAGCTCTCGACCACTCACTCGAGTTTCTGGCCTTACAGCTGAGAGCCTGAACCATGTTCTCCTATTCGTATAGGCCTCAGACACTGCCTTTCTCCTGTCCCTCTACGCCCTCTACGCCCCTTGAACCTCGACCTGCCAGCGTGCCCGAAGACAGGATTTTGGGAACCATACCAGACGACTTGGTCACGCTCGATTGCTTGCTCGGAGTAGCATCACAGGGCCAGGAGTGCTCCTTTGTGCAATACAAGCCTACCGAAAAACACAAGAAATGTGCAAGTTTAAAGGTGGACCCCGTTCAGCAGATAAACACGTTTACGCAGAGTCTGCGAGACAAGTCCGTGCCGATAGACGTTTGCCTGCAAACACACGTGCCTTCCTTAAAAAAGATTTTGTGGATAAGGGTGTCGCTAGCAGACATAACGGAGCTCAGCTTAGAACCTCTCTGGCTGATCAAGGGTAGAGTTCAACTGGACCGCTCGAAACAGCGGCGGGTGACGATTACGATAGAGGACCACTCGCTTGAGCCTTGCTTCCTAGACCCTCGGTCTCAGCTGCTCTGCCCTCATCCCGATCGAACCCCGACCAAAGAATTCCTCGGTGTGGCCACGGAAGGTGTGACGGGTCGCGATCAGTGGGGTAGAAGAGAGAACGACGAGGGCGAAGACGATCAACGCTCAAATGACGATGAGCGAGACGAACCTAATGAGGAGCACCCCGAGATCGCGTTCGGAGTTAAGAGAAAGCGCAAGGTGTGTAACGTCAAAGAGGACAACACGTCCAACGCCGCCGGAGCGCCGCCTTCTCCTAAGAAATCTAAACCACTGAGGGGTTCTCATGCTGCAAGCTTAGACCCTGAACCCAGGGAGCCCGGAGAGAGGGAGGGAGATGAGCAAGACGACAAGAGAAGACACAGAACGCCACCGTGCGCGCACAAAAACTTTATTGGTAGAACACAAACCAGGATGAAATCCAGACGAGACATGAAAAGAGCAACGAACACTGTGTACAACAATATGAGATCTCGTCGAGTGCGCTTCGACCCGGTCCCCGGGTGCCAGGGAGACAGCGGAGAGCATCCGCTTCCTCCGTCTTATTCGACGACCTCCCGAGGCCGCTCGAGGCCTCAGCGAGCGACCGCAGCCAAGGATATCCCGTCCCACGTCCAGCCTTCAGCCCTCACAGTGACCACTCCCGATCGCAAGTCAGCGAGCACATTTGCATCTGCTGCTGCTGTTGAAGAGACCCCTACTACGATCCCTTCCAAAGAGACCTCGTCGACGATATACGGAAGATGTTCTTCGTTGCAATCTCAGCCGTCCGAGCCTCAACAGAACTCGGCCCCTCAGCCAAGAGCGAGCCCCTGCGAAGCGTCGAAGGGTCTTGGTTGTTCCCTCATGTAGTCGGGGACGACGGCAAAAGCAACGACAACAACCAGAAAATACCTTGCGTGACGACGTGTTGTGTTTTTGACTGCCTTGAGAACTTACTGGGGAGCGTGTGTGGGAAATGTGATTGTTAAAAAGTGTGTTAAAAATGTCCACAATAAGTTTACCAAGTCGGACTGCTTCTGAGAGTTTCTATTTCATTACTTGTCTTCAGCGAGCTTTGAACCACTGGTGTCATTGTCACTTGTTGTATAGTTGTTACAAACTTTCATCCCGTGCATCTACCAGTAGTGTCTCTTGCTAGCTGTGAAAAAGCCTACTGTGTAAAAGACCCTTTAGTTAGAGTGTTCAGATTATTCAGGGTCCTGAGATTCATGTATGTTCGGTTACGATTCTGCATAATAAAAGCACAAATAAAGAATAAAGATCACAGAATGTTTCACTGTGCACAGAGTCACTTTATTATTATTATTATTATTATTATTATTATTATGGCAACTCGAGGACTTTGACTTGAGGATAACGACAGGATTGTGAAATAAAGAGTTCGATCCGTGGGTTCAGCATCGCTTTCTTTATTCAGACATTATTCTGCACACATATCGACTTCTCAGCCTCGATGGCACCTTTCTCCCACTCTGGCTCCACCTGTGGCTCCCGCTCCGGCTCTGGCTCCCCTTCTTTACATTTCACATCCGAGGGTCTGAGACCCAGCTTGTTGGCCAGTAGTAACCCGTACGCGGTCGGGTGTAAAGAGTCTCTGGTGAGCATGATGTCATTGACCGTGAGCGAAGCGTCTGGTCTTCTCCCACTAAGGCTGTCTGCGAATGTCACCCCAGACGTGTTCAAGAGTGTCACCAGCATGCAGTGAAAAATGTGCACCGGTGAACCGGATTCGAGGTCTCTCACAGTATCCCTGTTGTTGTTGTACTGTATGGTGTTGTGTCTCCTGTTGAACTGACTGAAACCGGAAAGAGCACTCCTCCAAAAATTGGTCCACATGCTCAAGGTCTCCTCCAGGTGGGCCACGCTGACAGAAGATGGGTAACTGCACACGAGCTTCACGTCGGATCCGAGCTCTGTGACGGGCTCGGCCGAGTCAGAGTTTCGACCCTCGCCATCGGCCTGTTCCAAATGCTTCACGATGCTCTCGGCCATCTGCAGCAGCCTGCGATCCTCGCATTCGCTCTTGAGTTGTTCCAAGGCCAGACGAGGACGCCTGGTCACCTCCCCGAGAAACTGCCTGACGAGCAGGACTTCTTTGCCTTCGGAAATCATGGAAGCCATCATCTTACTGAGGCTGTGTGATACACTGGCGGACTTGTGCTCGGACACCGTGGTCCCAACCCCGGATCTGAGAAACACATCCGGTAGGTCGGCCATGTTCAGCCCGAACATGTCGGGCTGCTGGTCGCTGGCCAGGAAACGGGACAGGTTGTCGAGCAACGGTTTGCCGAATGCATTGCCCGCGACCGAAAGACCGGCTCGCTGCTGCTCACCGCGGGATGAAAGCATCAGATCGGCCAGGTGCGCCAGAGAGGAGCCGTTTACACCTGTGCTGGTGTATACGTGTCTGTTTGAGGCCGTGGTCAACCCCTGTATGGTTTTATGGAAGAGTGTGGCCCAGCTCTTGACCGTCGGGTGAGCTCTTTTGGCCAACGAGGATACGTTGGAACCCCGTGCCCAGCAACCGTCCCACACGGAGATGTGCCTGTAGAGGACCCCGTCCACTGCGGCCGTAACGAGGTCTGTCTTCGTGTCGTAGAAGGCCAGGCAGGTCCAAGCGCTGCACTCGGGTACGACTGGGCACCGACCGTGCTCGAAGGTCTTCATCACACCCCACAGGGTGACGAGCGCAATTTTCATCTCCGTTTCCTTGATCGGGTCTCGTTTGGGCATCACGTCCTGTTCCACCCACACTTGGACGATTCTGCACAGCACAGAGACCAGCGTGTCAGGGACCGAATTGCTCATGAGCAGTTTCAGCGTGGCCGCAAGTTGTTCGGGCGGTACATCCAACACAGAATATAAAGCCCGCTCGTGAGCCTCTCGCTCCTGTACGGCTTCAGAGGCGGCCTCTGGGGGGCTGAAGCCATCCTGCGCAGTCCTCAAGCGAGGTTCTTCGATGTGCTGCCGCTGCCGCTGCTTACATCTGCCGCCTCTACCAGTGTGCTCGCCTATAGCTGTGTGGCCAGATCGCCACGGTCTCTTGTGCCTATCAAGTCTCCTGCGTTTACTTCGGTCCCCTCCGTCCACGCCATCATCTCCATTGTCGTCGCTGCACCCCAACGTCCTGTACGCGTCCTTGTGCACCACCGGATTGCACGAGATGAGATTGGTCACGGTAGCTTTCCCGGACAAGCCGAGACCAAGAGCTCTGACTTTCTTCCAAGGCAAGAAAACGCATGGCACAAAGCCTGCCAACACAGACCAGCGGATCATATTCCTCAGAGTAGTCTTGATGTGTTCACACACGTGGTTGGAGGAGTAGTAGTTGATGAGGTACCGCACCAAGCAAGTCGCACTGTCGTTGTTGCTCCCCAAGATGTTGTAAAGCAGCAGCTCCACAGAGAGAGCTGGACTGAACGTGTTGACAACCTCTTCCATTGCTATGGCCAGCTGCGGATCCTCGCTCACGTAAACCCAGGAGTCTACGTCCCGATGGATCGGAATCAGACCGTAACGCTCGTAGTAGTCGACAGGGTCAGACTGACCCCGTCGACAGGATTCTTGTCCTCTCGAGATCTCTAATTCGCATGAGCTCCCTCTGTCTTCCAAAGCGACCTCAGCCAGTTCCCTCTCACAGCGGTCCAGCTGCTGTCTGGACGAGCTCGTCGTAGCTCTCATTGCCGTACTTCTCTACACGGTCTGATCTAGAAGTCAATAGCAAAGAACGATCATTAAGGCCTCTGTGTCTGGTTAACGATACCAAGGTACTTTACTGTATACTTACATCATGATGCGCCCCCCTCTCACATCACACTCTCTCTCTCTCTCTCTCTCGCTTTCTCTCTCTTTCTCTCTCTGTCTCTCTGCAAGATGTTCTGGATGCTCAGGGTGTTCTGTTGTCTGTGTAGGAACAGGCAGATCCTGAACCAAGGTCGAGATTACTATCAGTACTATTGGGACGACGAGGGTGATGAGGAAAGCGATGAGGACGAATACACTGAACGCGAGCGGCGGGCGCTCCTACTCAACCTGTTCAATCTCAAACATAATGCAATTGACGCTACCACGGACGTGATCGTGGCGGACGAGCTGCTGAGACGACACGGTGATGATTCGAGTTTACTAATGTACCACGACAGGTGCTCCGCAGAGATGCGTCGAGCTCTTGATAAGCTTCCGCTCACATCCCACGGCACGCAAGTCAGGATGCCTCACGGGCCACTTCGCAGCAGCGCTAGTTACATCAGAGACGTTGTTTAACAACAAAACCTAGATTCTCAACAACACACAAGCGTCCGTCTCCTGAATCTGTCTCGAGATCACCTTTCGCGATTGATAGCAATCGGGTCGTCTGAAACCTCCTTTACAGTTTGACCGCGGGACCCGCCGGTTCACGGTGGGATCGTTCACTTCCAGGGCATCATGAGTGTCGTGACCATGGACCCAAGCAGCTGCATGCTGAGACCACTGGAGACGGTCAGACGGCTAGTGAAAGCTCCCAAATTCCTGGCCGACGCAAGCGCCGCATTCGCGGAGTTCATCGTCGACAACATGATCAGACCGTCGGCCGCCAACAGTTCCATCTCTGCCGACGCCACTGTCGTCGTGTCGCAGGCTCACATGGGAGTTACTCTGTTCAGACAACAGAGAGATACGAGTCGCCTGCTCGCCGGCTTTGTGTACAAGATGCTCGTCCCGGACGAAGCCGTGCCCACGGGCACAAGATTCCGCAAGTGCTACAGGATCACGGATCAGCGCGAGGCGCAGCAGGGTACCTACGACACGGTCACCAACGGAGTGCAGACCAGAGAGTACAGTCAAGTCTTCCAGCACACGTCTAAAGTGGTCACGATGCAATTCGGAAGCCTCCTGAACGTCACGGTGCCGTCCGTGGCCATGGATCTGATCAGAAGAGAGCTGGACAGGGTCAGCACATCGTGGGAGCTCACTAGGACTATCGAAGTGCTCAAATATTGTGCGGCTCAGCCAACCCTGACCGACATGGTCGCGCAGCGAACCAAGACCTACTCTCCGGCCGAGAAGCTGGACGCTATATTGGTGATGGCGGAGCTCCTGTGCGGCGTGATCAACCTACAGCCCGACTCCTTCCTCTGTGTGCTGGAAAACGCTCGCAGGATGCTGGGAAGTGATAAGCCTGAGGTCATCGTGGTGGGCGACACGCTGTTCCGCATCATCTCCCAGAGGAGCTCCAACAGCACGCTGTGCACACAGATCGTCACCGAGGACACCAAGATCACCCCTGAGTTTTCGGTGTACACGATGGCCAACGAGAACACTCGAGTCGGCGGAGGCTACGAGTTTACCATGCAACAGCACACACGACACACTCTGGGTGACAAGGACTTGCCCTTCACCAACGAGTCCTGCTTTCAGGACAGCTCCATCGACATGAAGGTGAGCTACATTCGACTCGGCGGAGGTTCCAGCGACAAGATACCCATCGTGCACGTGGACGGGGTGCAGATGGAGCACGGCAACGAACGAGACACCTCCACTGAACACAAGGCCTTCTGTAACACGGAAGGGCACAAGTGGGAGTTTGCCACCGTCGGCTGCACGGCGCCCGCTTTGAGTCAGATCAATCCCTCCCACGTCCTGTCCACCAAAGACTCAGAGGACATCAACTACAAGCAGCTTGCCCAGCGGTCCCCCTCTACCTCGTACATCCACCAGTACGACGGAGCGGTGGCGTGCGTCAGTCTTCGTGACCTGCACCCCGTGGGTAACCCGAAAGAGTTGTTCACCCACGACCGTCGAACGATACTGCAAAATCATGTGAACGCCTTGATGAGAGGCAATCCTGATGCTGTTCCCGTAGAAAAACTGGCCTGTCTCGCTCTCACCAGAGACTGGTACGGTAAGATAAAGAACCCCGCTTCGGTGCTAGAGTTTGATGCCCGCAACATGGTAGTACCTCGCCCTGCACGGGGCAGCGACGTGGTCCCTGAGCGTTGGGTTGTCAGGCCCCGGGTGGCTCTTTTCAACTCCTCCTCCATGAACAGTATCGACAACGAAATTGCTCAGATTGGCAGCGAGCTGCTCACTCATTTTGGTGACACCGAGCACGCGAAACAGGTGGCGGACAACCTGGCGTTCCTCGAACAGGCTCTCCATTACGAACAGGGGGTGCAGTCTATGCTTCGTATGAGAGCCGCGATCTTGGCCGGGGAGCATTTCCCAGACATCCGAGACTCGGGTGACTGGACTCAAGGAAGAACGTTTTGGTCTTGGTTAGCAGACCCCATCTGTGCAGTTCACGCACGACGCGTCCTGGCGGAAAAGGAGACGGCCTCACGTATCACAGCAGGTGAACGCACCGTGTTGTTACAGCTAGAGGGATTGGTGAACAGCTTGCTCGAACTGTTTAAGAGCATAGTGGGAAGCAGAAACAACTCTGTGATAGCCTCCATGCCTGTGTGTTTCCACATGGCAGTAGACCCAGCGAACGATAACCTTACAGAACACGGCTACCCGGTAAATTTCACCTTGGACGATGTGGATTATTGCAATCTCATGTACTGGATCATACTCCCGGCCCTGGGGGCTCGAGTGTACCGTACCCGCACAGAGTCCGGCCGGGGAGCCCCCACTGTCCCCGTCCCTATCCGATACCGACAGCACGAACGTGACCTAACCAACGAGTTGAACCTGAACAACCAAAACGCTCTCACAGTCCTGTGTTTGAACAGCCATTGCGCTTTCTCTAAGGTTGTGCCGCGAGACTGCGAAGACGTCAGCGAACAGTTTGAGCCCACCGCGTTGGTGCACAAGCGCTGTACCGACCGGGGATTCAGCGACACGTCCGTCATCACCTACATGTGGGCGATAAGACTCCAAAAGCTTGCAGGCATCAGCAACAGCCTGGCCAAGGTGTTGCTGGGCATCCATTACAGCACCCTGTTGACTCATAATGTCATACAGGAGCACTACGATACAAAATACTACTCGGGCATGTCCTACCTACTGTTCAGAGGTGTGCGGTTCACGGGATGCGGCGTTTCCCTCATGCAGCAAAAGTCCGCCCTGTACACACTGGGCACCGAGATCATTTGCAAGCCTACGGCTCACAATACACATCAGGTGCACACGGTCAACCAATACTGCGAGTCCGTCGTGATACCAGAGATGCTGGAGTCTCCCGGCGTGTACATGCCCAACCTGTACATGAAAGACGTACGAGGAGGAGACGTGCACATAAACACAGGCTGGCCCCTTCGACATGGTGGTGGCAGACGCTTTCAACGGGTTCTGCCCAGAGTCCGACAGCGCCAGCGGCTACCGCAGACCTTTCATCTTCACCACCGGCCGCTCGGAAAGACTCAACGGGTCCATCACACGGGACCCTATGATGCGAGCCGAAGCGTACACTTGCATGCCAACTCTGCTCCATCCATTCAGCTCCGCTCTCAGGGCTAAAAACAGACACGGTAGCAGAAACCGTGACAACGAGGAAAGTAATCACAAGCTCTTCTGCAACACCCTTCATATGGTGGAGTTTGAGAAGGGTGTGCTCGATCCAATCGGAAACCCTTTCAGGGACACGGTGGAGAGAGTCAATGGAGATAAGCGAACCACGGACATAATGCAACCGTTGCTCGGGGTGGCTTTCTGTGCTACTTATGGTATAGGGTTGACATCTGACAAGAAGCTAATGTGCGTCAAAGATGAGACCCGGGAAACCCTGGTCGATAGGCTGGCACCTAGAATCAGCGGAGTGGGTATCTTTGCGTGCAACCCCATCCAGACGACATCTCGTTTAATCAACCCCATCTTCAGCAGGATATTCGAGAGCAATCGCTACTCTCGTTTTTTCCAGTGGTAACTGGACGCCTGCCGTCGAGGGGAAAGATCCTGGGAGTAATCAGCTGGGACTGTGATTAAAATTGACAGTCGATCACATTTCACATCACATTTCAAACCAAACCGAACTAAAGTAGCATGCACAATAGCGAGTTCTTGCACAACGTAGCCCAAGGAGTGTGGACGCTGACTGATCTTGTACTCTCCTGTGGGGTAAACTTTTTCTCCTTCCTGTGCATGCACCCCATGGAACAAGAAAATAACCTAAACCTGATCAGGAAGAAGGAAGAGGCTGAGGTCGACATAGCGATAAACACCATCTCGAGATCCATCACCAGTTTAGATGCGAACATAGCTCTGCTCAAAGAGTCCATGACTACAGCCGTTGGGGAGATGGCCGAGTACAACAAGTTCAAGAAAGAACTCCGTTCCACCGAGATGCAGAGAGCAGACCTACGTTACTTACTAGCAGCACTCCGGGGAAGGCTCGACGTGCAGAGGCTGATGGGAGCCGTAAAGACTCTCTCCGACAACGTGGGATTACAACTCAACGCATCTGCGTACATCAACAGGCAGGTGTTAAGCCTTGCTGTGCAAAGGGATCTGAACGATTCGAGAGAACCGGTCACCAGGGTGACCGTTCAGGATGCTTACCAGGAATACAGCAGAACAAAGCCTGTCACCGGACAGGCTGTCGTGTAGACATTTGTGTATCACACTTTTTCACTTAGCTGTTTTTAGCCTCACTGTTGATTGCACATTATCTACATTACCTGAAAGTGAAATAAATTGAAATAAAAAAAAAAGAATAAGAAGTAATTAAGTGTCCCAGTGGTCTGGTGTGATTTGTGCTCTATACAGTGTGCTGTATGTCGAAATGTAATTATGAGATGTTTACTCTAGCTCAGTCAATAACAGAATGAGAGGCTTGTTCTCTCTTTGGAGGTCTGGAGTGGGCAGAGCTAATGGAAATAAGTCTAGTTGGATAAATAAGAAGTGCGGTCGGATAAATTGATTTTAGGTCGTGTGTGTGTGTGTGTGTGTGTGTGTGTGTGTGTGTGTGTGTGTGTGTGTGTGTGTGTGTGTGTGTGTGTGTCCGGTCCTAGACTGGTTATTTGTGACATAAAACACACAATCGCGATGTATGTAACAAGACACGTTTATTGTTACTGAAGCAAAAAATAGGAAATAGCACAAGTGTACGTTGAGGTACAAGAAAACAGTCATCTCCTTTGGTATAAATTAGGAAACGTCAACCAGTGATTTAAAAACAAGGTATAAAACGTAAACAAGTGTACGTTGAGGTACAAGAAAACAGTCATCTCCTTTGGTATAAAATAGGAAACGTCAACCAGTGATTTAAAAACAAGGTATAAAACGTAAACAAGTGTATGTTGAGGTACAAGAAAACAGTCATCTCCTTTGGTATAAAATAGGAAACGTCAACCAGTGATTTAAAAACAAGGTATAAAACGTAAACAAGTGTATGTTGATGTACAAGAAAACAGTCATCTCCTTTGGTATAAAATAGGAAACGTCAACCAGTGATTAAAAACTAGGTATGAAAACGTAAACAAGTGTATGTTGAGGTACAAGAAAACAGTCATCTCCTTTGGTATAAAATAGGAAACGTCAACCAGTGATTTAAAACAAGGTATGAAAACGTAAACAAGTGTATGTTGAGGTACAAGAAAACAGTAATCTTATTTGGTATAAAATAGGAAACGTCAACTAGTGAGGACAAAATGGTGTACATATTTAAAAAGGTTATAACACGTGCAAGTGATTGTTGAGGTACAAAACAACAGGGAATATATATATAGTTTAGAAATATACAAATAAACAAAGGTATAAAATGTACTAGTGTATGTTGAGGTAAAAAAAAAAAAAAAACAGTTATCCCCTTTTGGTATATTACATGGTACAAGGTATCAGTGAAATAAAACTGAAACACTCTGTGTTAGTGCGAATGTTGACCAGGCCAACATCAGTCTCGGTCTCATAGTAGTTGGTAAACTCGCGAGAAATATTGATCAGATCCCCTGTTGTCGTGTTGTTGTAGGAAAGTACATTGTTTACATGCCTCATGTTAACTGTGTAATTCATGTCATCCCTACCCCCTCGGTTTTGCTGCAGGTGAAGGGTTGTTTCCTCCATCCCCATTTTGGAAGCCAACAGAGCCATGATGTATGTAACAAGACACGTTTTATTGTTACTGAAGCAAAAAATAGGAAATAGCACAAATATACGTTGAGGTACAAGAAAACAGTCATCTCCTTTGGTATAAAATAGGAAACGTCAACCAGTGATTTAAAAACAAGGTATAAAACGTAAACAAGTGTATGTTGAGGTACAAGAAAACAGTCATCTCCTTTGGTATAAAATAGGAAACGTCAACCAGTGATTTAAAAACAAGGTATAAAACGTAAACAAGTGTATGTTGAGGTACAAGAAAACAGTCATCTCCTTTGGTATAAAATAGGAAACGTCAACCAGTGATTAAAAACAAGGTATGAAAACGTAAACAAGTGTATGTTGAGGTACAAGAAAACAGTCATCTCCTTTGGTATAAAATAGGAAACGCCAACCAGTGATTTAAAACAAGGTATGAAAACGTAAACAAATGTATGTTGAGGTACAAGAAAACAGTCATCTCCTTTGGTATAAAATAGGAAACGTCAACCAGTGATTTAAAACAAGGTATGAAAACGTAAACAAGTGTATGTTGAGGTACAAGAAAACAGTAATCTTCTTTGGTATAAAATAGGAAACGTCAACTAGTGAGGACAAAATGGTGTACATATTTAAAAAGGTTATAACATGTGCAAGTGATTGTTGAGGTACAAAACAACAGGGAATATATATAGTTTAGAAATATACAAATAAACAAAGGTATAAAATGTACTAGTGTATGTTGAGGTAAAAAAAACAAAAAAAAACAGTTATCCCCTTTTGGTATATTACATGGTACAAGGTATCAGTCAAATAAAACTGAAACACTCTGTGTTAGTGCGAATGTTGACCAGGCCAACATCAGTCTCGGTCTCATAGTAGTTGGTAAACTCGCGAGAAATATTGATCAGATCCCCTGTTGTCGTGTTGTTGTAGGAAAGTACATTGTTTACATGCCTCATGTTAACTGTGTAATTCATGTCATCCCTACCCCCTCGGTTTTGCTGCAGGTGAAGGGTTGTTTCCTCCATCCCCATTTTGGAAGCCAACAGAGCCATGATGTATGTAACAAGACACGTTTTATTGTTACTGAAGCAAAAAATAGGAAATAGCACAAATGTACGTTGAGGTACAAGAAAACAGTCATCTCCTTTGGTATAAAATAGGAAACGTCAACCAGTGATTTAAAAACAAGGTATAAAACGTAAACAAGTGTATGTTGAGGTACAAGAAAACAGTCATCTCCTTTGGTATAAAATAGGAAACGTCAACCAGTGATTTAAAAACAAGGTATAAAACGTAAACAAGTGTATGTTGAGGTACAAGAAAACAGTCATCTCCTTTGGTATAAAATAGGAAACGTCAACCAGTGATTAAAAACAAGGTATGAAAACGTAAACAAGTGTATGTTGAGGTACAAGAAAACAGTCATCTCCTTTGGTATAAAATAGGAAACGTCAACCAGTGATTTAAAACAAGGTATGAAAACGTAAACAAATGTATGTTGAGGTACAAGAAAACAGTCATCTCCTTTGGTATAAAATAGGAAACGTCAACCAGTGATTTAAAACAAGGTATGAAAACGTAAACAAGTGTATGTTGAGGTACAAGAAAACAGTAATCTTCTTTGGTATAAAATAGGAAACGTCAACTAGTGAGGACAAAATGGTGTACATATTTAAAAAGGTTATAACGTGCAAGTGATTGTTGAGGTACAAAACAACAGGGAATATATATAGTTTAGAAATATACAAATAAACAAAGGTATAAAATGTACTAGTGTATGTTGAGGTAAAAAAAAAAAAAAAACAGTTATCCCCTTTTGGTATATTACATGGTACAAGGTATCAGTCAAATAAAACTGAAACACTCTGTGTTAGTGCGAATGTTGACCAGGCCAACATCAGTCTCGGTCTCATAGTAGTTGGTAAACTCGCGAGAAATATTGATCAGATCCCCTGTTGTCGTGTTGTTGTAGGAAAGTACATTGTTTACATGCCTCATGTTAACTGTGTAATTCATGTCATCCCTACCCCCTCGGTTTTGCTGCAGGTGAAGGGTTGTTTCCTCCATCCCCATTTTGGAAGCCAACAGAGCCATGAAATGGACCAGAGTAGAACCTTCAGAGGTTTTGCAATCCAGGACAACTTTTAGCTGCCTGCCTGACTGTGAAACATACTGAGCTTCAAACCACCTACACAGATAGAACACCATCTTTCGAAACTCTGCGCTTGTGGTAAAGGATCTCAAGGTGTTGTCAATAAGAGTACACACTTTTGATGCCCTCTTGGTCACAGTGCACCACATGACATCAGGAGCGAACATTGCCTCCGTCTTGGGTCGAGGACGGGTTCCCACCAGAATGTGATCCCAGAAACCTGGTACGTGAGGGATGCAGACATATCTGTAGGCCCCATCTTCTGGCATTGATTCGTTTTTCCAGTACCGGAACGACATGCGGTCGTTATCGTTGAGGAGTTGATTGAAAGCTGCGTAGAGAGAGAGAGAGAGAGAGAGAGAGAGAGAGAGAGAGAGAGAGAGAGAGAGCAACCAGACTGTCAGTCTCCTGATGTTTATTCACAGGGATCGTAATACTACTATGAGGGACTGGTTAGATAGATACACCTACCGTGTTGTAGCTCCTGAATGCCTGGATTTTTCACCCCCATTATGATCTGTTGCACATGAGCGTTGACTTCCTTCTTCAAAGGGTCATTAGCGTCGAGTTCAAGATCCCAGTCTCCTAGATTCTTCAGTTCAGGACAAGATGCCAGGTTGTTGGCTATGGTATTGACTGGACCTTTTGACGATGATACATGGTGTTGTCTGCATCGGCCTTGATGGTAGTAACACAGTGTACAGATTACACAACCACATGCACATTGGATTGGTCTGTTGAGCTGAATCAAGAAGTTGTGGCAGATAACGGCCCTGTTGAAGATCTCTCTACAAGTGGAACATCGGATTGCTTCATCCACTATAGCCATGGGGATGCAGGGGAACGTGATGTGACTAGCCGAGAGATTTCGGCTGTGATCAGGGGTGAGTTCGTGATATGTGACCGTTTCAGACTGCGGAGGGGGTGGAATCAACTGAGAATGTGAAGAAATTACAGGTTGTAGGTTATGGGTAACGTTATGTACGTCAAAGTGTTGGGATTGCCTAAGCGACACTGTAGGTGACAACTGTTGGGTTTGTACAAATGCCGTTGGCTGCAATGGTATGGGATGCTGCTGGGTCCAACCTCCTTCTACAGATGTAGCGACTTAAAATTTCCCGTGTTTCCGTGACAGGACCGTGACAGGGCCGTGACTGGTCCTTCACAGGTCTTTGAACGGTCCTTGGCTGGTTCGTGACCGAAATGTAATCCCCCGCGATGACGTAGTCAGTGAGGTCCTGACTGGGAACGCCCCTAAGCAGTCTGTGTGAAAACCAGCTGCAATGCCTCATTTGTCCACGGGGAGGAGTAGTGATGTTCCGCTCTCACCTTAGTCTGTCTAAACTAAGACACATCTAACAGACACGCTGGGGTGAGCTGGTGACCCGATCAGCTGAGACAGAGCACAATCATGGATGTGTTTAGTGGTGCAAAGGATCATCATGATCCGTTCATATCGCCCCCCACAGCACCAAGTATTCCGCGGATTGGTTGATGGGGAAAAAACAGTTGTGATAAGATAACACTGAGGCACCGCTGCAGCCACAACTCCATGTCACGCACAACAACATAATGCCAACATAAACTTGTTATTAAAGAAAACTCCGCCCGTAACTGTTTTTTTTTTATATCTGTGTGATGCTTTCTGAAGCCTGCAGTATGAAACACGTTCGATTTCTGAGTATTCCTCTGAACGCCATAGTGGACATATTGATAGTACAGTACAGTATACGGTACAGTATGATGGATACTGATGTCCAGCTGTGGCTTTCACTACATGCAGATTAAGAGGGAGCGACAGAGGGAGAGAGTGCGCGAGAGGAGAGCTTCAGTAATTATGTACAGTGAGGACAGAATAACCTAGATGTTGTTGATTTGGTAAACAGTTAACCAATAATAAATAAAATATATAATAACATTAATGTGACTTGTCGAAAAGCTGGGCGCAGAGGAGACCACCGGGCTCTGGCTCTGTCCAGCATGAACTAAAACACAGCACGGACACTTCAGAAACTGGCGATTAACAGCCCTTTGTTATGTAGGTATCAACCTTTTGTTTGCACCTGATGGGCCCTTTTCCCCCACTTGTAACGCAAATCAGAGCGGAAAATGCAGCTGGTACTGTGTATGAGTACTGTGTACTATACTGTACAGTAGCCTTGTGATTGGAGTGTGCTCATGAACATGTGATGATGTGATGATAGAGACATATTTAGGAGAAGTCGCGGACTGAGAGACCTGTGGTTTTAATGCAAACGAAGTTATTTACTAAACAAAAACCCAAACGGTCGTATTGTGCTTAATTTGACGTTCACCCACACCCATTCACTCATTTCGTGCTGACGTGTTTGAGCTCATTAACGCTCAATGTGTAGTCACGAATACCTGGAGGATGTCTTTTAAACAGTGACCATAGGCTAAATGGCGTAAAGCGTAACTGAAAAGAATTACGGGTGAATCGAGTGTGAAATAAGTCAAGTATGTTTGGTTTTAATAAAGTTTGCAGTATACGCTTATGAAACCGTCATGTGTGATGATGGATGATGGTGATGATGGCAACAAGTTTCTGTTAATCCCACAGGCGTGGGAAAACTCCATGATGCAAGAATCTTTTTTGCAATTGTTTATTTAAGTGCACAGGCACGCATGCAAATCAAACAAAACAAACGTATAATAACACTTCTAATAATTAAACAATGTGCTATGTATCTGTATATACACAATTTACAACAACTTTAAATGACCATCAGCGACTGAAGCCAGCGCGCTGCGTCTCTGGATCAGCCTTTCGGGGACTCCTTAGTCTTTCATTAATTCGGTTGCGGACCTTTTGCCACTGGTCCCCAGACAGGTTCGGGAAGCGCTGGGAAACGTGCTGGTGCACTCGTTCCTTTAAATTGTCCGGCAGTGGCCGTTTGCCGTTGGTGCCGCTCCAATTCACGTTCTTCCCCCAACACTTGTAAACCTCAAATGGGGTTAGCGCCATGAACACACTGGCAGCGTATGTGTCCGGTCGCGTCTGGCACTGTCTAAAAAATTCCTCCTCCCGTTCGGCAGGTAGGGCTCTGACTGCCACGTCCGGCGTGACAGCACATGAAGCCACGGGATCTGAAGCTGGGAGAGTGGGGTCCCCTGGTGTGTCTCCGAACGTCAGCCGACGTCTAGCACCTGGGCTGCTTGGTGTTGGTGGTGGGGGACTCGCCAACCTTTGCAGACACTCCTTGATGTCCTTTACTGCTTCTTCCACTCGGACCAGTCTCTCGGTGAAGCTGTCGGGGATGCAACTCTTTTCTTTACACTACACTTTACTTTATATAATATTATATATTTTAATTATATATTTTAATTAATTTTTTTGTAAATAACTTTGTTTGGATTAAAACCACAGGTCTTTCAGTCTGTGACTTCTCAAAAATATATGTCTCTGGCATCACATCATCACACATGATGGTTTCATAAGCGTATAATGCAAACTTTATTAAAACCAAACATACTTGACTTATTTCACACTTGATTCACCCGTAATTGTTTCCATTTCTATACTGTACAGTACGAGCTGCATTTTCCCCGCTCTGATTTGTGACAACGGGGGGTGGGGGGTGGGGGGGGGGGGCGGGGTGTTGATACCTACAGTAACAAAGGGCTTCCAAATGGCTGTTAATCAACAGGTATTCTCCCTCTTTAAATGGCGTCTCACAACGATCAAACTGTGATCAAGTATTCAAATATTGTTATGTAGGTATTTAAGGTATGCTTTAGGCCAGGTAAACCCCTCAAACACATCATAAGCATTCTCCTTGCTCAACCTTTTGTTTGCACCTGATGGGCTTTTTTTCCCCCCAGTGTCACACAAATCAGAGCGGAAAATGCAGCTCGTAATGTATGAGTACTGTGAACTAGACAGTAGCCTTGTGATTGGAGTGTGCTCATGAACATGAATGGCTCCTTTTAATTTTTGTTCGCTCCAGTAATTATGTAAAGACTAGTGGTGGCCATAGATACTGTAATGCGCCAAAGCCAATCGAGCAGTTTTGAGAATAGATTAATGGAGATATTTTTTTATCGCCCGATAAGAGTCTCACGTTAACGCCGATAACGGCTCACCACTAGTGAAGACAGAACAGCCTAGATGTTGTTGATTTGGTGAAAGCTGACATGTTAAATATAAACACCTTAAATTTAATTTAATAAATGAATTTTATGAATGAATTTAATTTAATTCATGAACACGCTCAAATCACACGGCTACTGTATAGTGTGCAGTACTCAAACCAGCTGCATTTACCGCTCTGTGATCTGTGACACTGGGAGACCAAAAAGCCCATTACTGTAAGCTCAAACGAAAGGTTGAGCAACGAGAATGCTACAGTAATGGGTGTAAGCTACGTCATCTCCAGGTAGAACAACTTTAAAGAACTCTGTGCGAGAAGCGCCATCACCTGGTCATACCCTGTAATTACATGAATGGGTGGAGTTACAGTAAAAAATAGACATGCCCAGGAGAAGGAGGGGGGTATCTCCTTTCACGGTACTTAGCAGGCAGCCGGCTGGAACTCAGCTGGAAGACGGCTGCCATTCAGCTGGCGTTCAGCTTAAAGGGGAAATTTTAAGTCGCTACTACTGTAATTCATACTGATTGCACAGGGAAATGGCAGTCTCGTCAGCCTGGGGTAACGCTTCGAGACTTAATGTGGGAACGAGCTTGGTTGCAGCAGCGACGGAGGGGTTTGAACAGGGCTCTGTGTCATAGTAAACGGTAGGATTGGAAGAGGGGAGATGTTCATCCAAAGTGGTGTCATCTACTACGTGACTGAAAAAAAAAGAAAAAAGAAAAAAAAAGTTATCACCCTGACCAAAAACAACTCATCACAATAATATTAATAATAATAATAATAATAATAATAATTATTATTATTATTATTATTATTATTATTATTATTTAAAAAAAACACACAAAAAAGGTGAAACATACTTGTCAAATCTCTCAAATGGAGCCTGCTCCCGTATTGCAGTAGTAGCAGCCTCTCCAGATGCAACCTGTGTATGTAACCCAGTCGAAGCAGATACAATCCTGACCGCTGGATTTTCAGGCATAAAGTCAAGTGTGTCGGCGATCTCACTGGTCTGGGACTTTGTTACAGTAGACGAACTCTCCTCCTCACATATAAGACTGAGTTCATGTCCCACTGTCTGAGTCTCAGCCTCAGCCTCAGCAGACTCATCCCTTGTCGGGAGGGTCCTCGTTGCAGTAGACACGATCTCTTCCTGCTCTCTCCCTGTTACAGTAAGCTGGAGCACGAGTGTCGCCTGGCGGGTCTCAGCCTCCTCCCTTGTGCACCAGGTCCTAGTTGCTATCTCTTCTTCCCATTCTTCCTTATTCTTTTTCTTCTCAGGTGTAGGGTGGAGCTCAAGTGCCACCTTCTGGATCTCAGTCGACTCATTGCCCGCAGGTTGGGTCCTCATTACAGCAGACGTGGTCTCTTTTTCTTCTTCCAACGGTCTACGCAAGAGCTCAAGAGAGTCTATCGCCTCCAGGATCACAGCCAGTTGGGGCTCGGGTCTTGCCACAGCGGACTTGATCTCTACCTCCTGGGTCTCAGTCAGCCCATCGTCTGCTGACCGAGAGCTTTTCACGGGAGACGAGATCTCTTCATCCTCCTCGGGCTCAGGTGTCACCGCAGCGAACTCGGGTTTCCTCTTGCCTTCCTTCTCCTCCTCCTCTTCCTCCTCCTCCTCCTCTTCCTCCTCCTCCTCCTCCTCCTCTTCCTCCTTGTCCTCCTCCTCCTCCTCCTCCTGTGTTGCTTTCTGAATCTCAGTCAGGTGATCTCCTGCAGGATGGGATCTTCTCACAGTAGACGCTCTCTCCTCCTTCTCCTCCTCTTCCTCCTCAGGTACAGTCAGGGGCTCGAGTGTCTTCTTGATAGACTTGATTGTCCTACTTTGCGGTGTGACCTGCACGCGACTGCACAATGTGGACTTTTTCGCAGTAGACGCTCTAGCTTCCTCCGCCTTGGGCTGGGGTATCTTCAAGACGGACGCAATCTTCGTCTTGCAGGCCCGGGTCGACTCGTCGCGTGAAGACCGGGACCTTTTCGCAGTAGGCGTTCTGTCTTCCTCTCTTCCTCTCTTCAAAGCGTGAGAGTGAACCTCCCCAGCGGAGCCACCGATGGAGAGGATTTTGTTCGATATCTTGGCGTGTACAACTTCTCTGTTTGTAGGGCGCCTGTCATTTTTCCAGGCTCTCCTTTTGTCCTTTTTGTCGTGGGTTGGGCAGGAACCCAAGACCGATGTGTTCTTGATACTGTCCCGGACCAGACTTTTCTCATGTGTGCCAGCAGAAGACTCAAATGATCTACGCCGATCACGGCCGTGTGCATCATCTCTGCGGTCACATCTGTCGACTTTCGCAGGTCTCCGGATTCTCTCACTGTCGACTTTCGACGATCTCTGGACTCTGCGCTTCTTATCGATGACCTGGGGATGGTCAGGACTTTTTCTGTACACATCCGTCATGGAAGATTTATGCGATCTGGACCTGTGAGACTCATCCTTCCAGTGTCCTCTGCGGCGCTCTGAGGGTGGGGTTCTCCTCGTCTCACACTGTATCACGCTGGCTTTGTGTTGTTGTTGTTGTTGTTGTTGTGTCCATAGCGTTTTACATCGCGGAGGCACTTGTGGCTTCACATATGTAGTAGCACAGGGAGTAGACACCGCCGACCTTCTCTCACAATGATCGGTGCTAGTGTTCCAACACTTGCGTCTGTTAGGTCCGTTTTGAGATGGCCTGTCCGTGGCTCGGAGGTGTGTGGGGTAAACAGAAGCATCACAGGAGTTTCGCTCATACAGGTTGTACCACTCCGTATTGCACAGTAGAGAGTTATATTGCACACCTTTCGTCAAACTTTGACAGTTTTACGACTTTGAACTTTTCCTGAACTTTTACCTAGAAACCCAGTGAACTATTACCCAGAAAGCCCCCCCACCTCACCCCCCCACCCCCCCTCACCCCACCCCACCCCTGTACTGACAGCTGTGCTGACATCACACACGCACACACCCACTCACTCACTCACGCACACCCACCCACTCACACACACACACACACACACGCACCCACCCACTCACACACACACACACACACACACACACACAAAGACTAGAATTTGAATTAGAATATTGTAGAATTGTAGAAAAAAATAAAATTTGTAAAAACAACCAATGAGAGAAAGGAGGTGTGGAAAACACTTTGCACGATTCCTTTAAAACGGGTGTGCGTCTGAGAATGAGTGAAAACCATCTTGGTGAAGAAAGAAACTCATCATGCCGCTGAAAAGATCTACTCCCGACAGAGCCAATGATGCTTCTGACTCGAGCAGCGAAGAAATGCAGAATTTACAGCAGAAGAGAGTCATCACAGCTCTGATATCTGAGACGCCTGTTACAATCTTTGAAGAATCAGGATTGAAAGCGGCTGCTGCTCCAAAGAAGAGCGTCGTCTATCTGTGCCGGCTGCAAGCGCCCCCACGCGATTCTCTGCATGGGGAATGGTCTTTGGAGTCGTACGGAGTGCAAGGCTATTGGGGCTATGTGTTCAAGTATGAAACGAGTGAGCTTTGGCTGTATCAGAGGAATGATGCTTCTGACTCGAGCAGCGAAGAAGTGTTACAACAGCAACAAGTTTTACAACTTTGAACCCAGAAAGGGTTCACACACACACACACGCACACACACACGCACACACACACACACACACACACACGCACACGCACACACACACACGCACACACACACACACGCACGCACGCACACACACACACACACACACACACACACACACACACACAAGACACAAGACCCCCAATTGTAGAAATGAAATGGCAGGAAACTCAGTTGTAAAACAAACTCGGCCGACATCCCAGGTTAGAGAGGTGGAAGGCTAATCCTCAAATGGCTGAAATAAAGTCATAAACGTAAACGGTTGTCTGGCATTCGTTTTCTGGGTATAAAAGCCTATCTTACACTCTGACCCACACAACACCCTAGAAATGAAATGGTGGGAAACTCAGTTGTGAAAACAAACTCGGCCGACATCTGGTGTTGTAGAGATGCAAGCTAACACCTCAAATGGTTGAAACACCATAAACTAATAAATTGTCTTCAGCATTCGTTTTCTGGGCATAAAAGCCATACCTTAGAGTTGGTTAGTCAGACTTCAAGAGTCAGTGAACGCAGAAAGTTTCACGTGGACACCAAAGTCATTGAACGTACGCTTGACGAAGATGGAGCATGGTATGCAGCTTTAACTTAAACTTTTGTCTTTCTACCAAAAAAAAAAGTGAACTATAATATTTATTTATTTTTAGAAAATAACAATTTGTCCGAGGTTCAGCCTCCTACTCCTTCTGACCAACAAGTCATATTTCCTGGTAAGTGATTTACCTTTTTTTCTTTTTTTTTTATTCTGCTTTGCAACAATTGTCTTTTTCATTTCTTGAAGTGACTTCTGACTAGTTTGAGTAACTTCTGAAGTTTACACACATTTTAGAAACTAGCCGGTAATGTTAACATGTTTTTCTGTGTTATAAGACATTTTTTATGCTTTTTGGGTTGTATCCAGGATTTTGTTTTCTACACTGAATGTCTTTTTCATTTCTTGAAGTGACTCCTGAAGAGTTTCAGGGCATCGATCTCACGCAATCAGATCTTGGTAAGTCTATTATATGCTCTTTATTTTCTCTGACTTTGTCAGTAAACTGATGAGATGTAACTATTTAAACTTTTTCCTCGTCTCCAAACTTTCATATATAGATCTTCTAGACGGAGCGACGCAGCTCCAGAGTGTTAGAACGCCTGTATCTAACTTTCTATTAGATGGTGATGCAGGAAGCACTCTGAGCACTCCTGCAGCATCAGCTCATGCCCGTAAAGGGCGTCTGCGATTAGGACGACGCAACCACCCAGGAAACGCAGGAAATTCTGCCGCCACGGCAAGTGGAGCATCGGGTAAGTCGCAAAAATTTCATAAAGAAAATATATATATATATATATATATATATATATATATATATATATATATATATATATATATATATATATATATATATTATATATTTCTGACGATGGAAAGAGTGACTCTTGGATTTCAATGATGTTTTAGACAGAGCCTGCAGCATCGGCTCATGCCCGTAAACAGCGTCTGCGATTAGGACGACGCAACCACCCAGGACACGCAGGAAACTCTGCCGCCACGGCAAGTGGAGCATCGGGTAAGTCGCAAAAACTTTCATAAAGAAAATATATATATATATATACATATTATATATTTCTGACGATGGAAAGAGTGACTCTTGGATTTCAATGATGTTTTATACAGAGCCCAGGCCTTCACTTTCTGTGTTAGAGCTACCTAGAGCAAAAAAACCCAACCTCCGTCAACAAGGTAGGCAATGTTTTTCTAAATATAAAATGATTTGATGATTTTTTTTAATTAAATTAAAATTGAATTAAAATATGTTTTGTTTTTTTTCCAAGTTGTGAAACAAAGGAGCCGTGGGACCGAAACCCTGGAACCAGTGCAGCCTCACGGCGGGGACACGACGCGGGAAGCCCGGCACAGTGAGAGTGGATCTACAGACCCCGAAGCCCGTCGCAGAGAACCTGACACACGATCCTTGGAGTCAGAAGTGCAGCCTGCGAGGGAGGGAGTTAACTCACACCCACTGACTGCGAACGAACGTGAGAGACTGCAAAGGTTTGACGTGTTTTGTGAAATTGCTGAATTTATTAAGAAACCGGACGATCGTGAGAGACTGCAAAGGCTGGATGCGCTTTGTGAAATTGCTGATTACAGTAGGAAAAAGCCATAAACGTGTCGTGTGACATTTAAAATAAACAAAAAAAATGGATGAAGAAAACTTTTCTTTTGGTCTGTCTGATTTAGAGTTTATGGTTGAGCAATTGAATCAAATCTCCCCACCTCCTCCTGTAGATGTAGCCGTTGCTAATGTGGGTGAACCGTCATCATCGACTGCTAATAACTATTTCCAACCATTAGAAGACGCTCTGCTGCTTCTAAATCAAAACCCATCTTCCTCCGATGTTGAAAATTATTTCCATTCTTTAGAACTCGCTCTGCATCAGATTGACCAGACCCCTCCCTCCTCCTCACCCCCTTCTCCCTCCCCCTCCTCTTCATCCCCTTCTCCCTCCTCCTCACCTCCTTCTCCCTCCCCCTCCTCCTCACCCCCTTCTCCCTCTCCCTCACCCCCTTCTCCCTTCCCCTCCTCCTCATCCCCTCTTCCCATCCCCTCCTCCTGCTCACATGCAAATGAGAGCCAAGCCCCCCCTCCCTCTCCTCCTCCTAAACCACAAGTCCACACCCAGCACGGAGGGGGAGGAGACGAAGGGAGAGGTCTGTCTGATTCACCCCCCAGGCCGTCCACCTCCTCCTCCTCCAACATCACGACTGTGCCCCGCGAGCGGTTCAACAATCTGGAGTTGAGGCGAGTGTTCACCGTTCCCCCTGCTAGAAACATACCGGATCTTGCACAGTTTTATGACGATGTGATGTTGATTCTTAGAGAAATGGCTGATGCTGTCAGAGCACAGGTTGGGCGTAATGATGTAATACAGCTAGAGCTTATTGGTGAGAATGTTCAGAATCATGTCTCTGTGGTTGTTGAGGATGAACATGGTGATGCCATCTTACCTGCTTTTGAGGGTTTGCTGGAGCGCTTGGTTCAATCTAACGCTGAGATAGCGTCAGATGCTAGGTTAGAATTAGTGGTTCAGGTCGTGCATGATCCTAGAGGCGGTGTTAAACGCAGACTGGACAAAACTTTAGACTGTGAAATAATACGAATTAAAAGACAACATCTGTACATTGTGGACAACAGGAATGATCACCTCTGCTTTGCCATTAACTTGGCCCATGTAAACGATCCTCCAATCACTGATAATCAGGCCTTAGAACAAGGGAGACAGTTTCAGAGACTCGTCGGTCTGACACCTCAGACCCCCGTCACCTTTACTGACGTGTGCAAATTTGAAAAAATTCTGAACCGCAAAATTGTTATTTTTTACAGAAGCCCAGATCGGCAGCCGCTCTCTCATTTTGAGACGGCTTTCTCCGATAGATCAAATCCTCTGTTTCTCTTTTTGTTCCAGAACCATTATTACGGTATAAAAAATCTGAAAGCCTTTCTCGGGGTTCCGTACGTCTGTCATTACTGCTACAAAAGCTACACGAAGCCCTACGCACACCAATGCAAAGGTCACTGCTCTGTGTGTAACAATCCTGATTGTATTAAGCAGGAGCTCAAACCCGTAGCATGCAGTGACTGCAACAGGACGTGTCGTACGCCTCTGTGTTTTGACAGGCACAAGGAGCCTAGAGAAAGACCTTTGGGTGCAACGCATAGCAGTATATGCAACAAAATCAAAAGATGTCAGAGTTGCAAAAAAATGACCACATCTCATAATCACAAATGCCAGCGGCCTAAATGCAACATTTGCGGAGAGAAATTAGACTCTGACGCCGGTGATCACCTCTGCTTCATTCAGCCTTTGCCTCCGACTAGAGATCATACAGATAAATTGATTTTTTATGACTGTGAAACATTTGTTGTTCAGCAGAACGTGCACTAACCTTTTCTTGTCTGCACCAAAACACTGAGTGGCGTGCGGTGGGCGTCTTATGGTTTGAACTGTGTCAGGGACTTTCTCCTGCATTTCAGGAGGCCCGCGTACCTAAACAGTGTGTTTGTAGCTCACAATGCTAAAGGTTTTGACAGCTATCTGATCCTCAACACCATGATAGAGATGGGAATGCAACCTTCTCTCATCATGCAGGGCAGTAAAATTCTCTGTTTCCAAGACCCTGATTTTAATCTAAAATTTATCGACTCTCTGTCTTTCCTCACCATGCGTCTCAGCGCCATGCCCAAGGCGTTGGGTTTCTCTGATCAGACCAAGGGTCATTTCCCTCACGGTTTCAGTTCAGAAAAGAATTTGCAGTATATCGGAGCTTATCCCCCGCCGCATAATTATGGCGTGGAACGTATGACTCGTGCTCAGCAGCAAGAGTTTTACGGCTGGTACAGAGAGGTGAGTCAGGGCACGTTTGACTTTGAGAAGGAAGCTCGGCTGTACTGTGAAAATGATGTTGACATTCTTGCCAAGGGCTGCGTCCTGTTCAGAAATCAGTTCCTCACTGACACAGGCGTAGATCCTTTTAGCTGCATCACTATCGCCTCCGCATGCATGAAGGTGTTTCTCACAAAATTCCTCCCACCCAAAACCCTGGCCGTACCTTCGCCGGATAACTACAGGTGCCAGACCAAAAGCTACTCCCACGCCTCCATTCAGTGGTTGGAGTGGGTAGCACGCAGCACTAATGTTTTTATCCAGCATGCGTTAAACAAGGGGGAGAAACAGGTAGGACCGTACTTTGTTGACGGTTTTGCCGAAATAGACGGTGTTGCTTATGCTTGGGAGTTTCTGGGGTGCTTTTACCACGGTTGCCCGTCTTGTTTTAACCCCCACGACATTTGCCCTCTGAGGCGAGTCCCGTTTGAGGAGCTGCATGCGGCTAGTGAGGAGAAAATGCAGGCTTTGAAATCTGTTTACGGTGTTCAGACGGTTGTCATGTGGGAGCATGAATGGTCCGCTTTGAAAAATGTGCATGCGGGTGTAAAAGCTTTTCTCGGGAGTTTCCTTCCTCCCGAACCTCTGTGCCCCCGCGACGCTCTCTTTGGTGGTAGAACGAGCGCTGTGAGGCTGAGGTACACGGCTGGGCCTAACGAGACCGTGCACTATGTAGATGTCACTTCTCTGTATCCGTATGTAAACTGTAACTTTTCTTATCCGCTAGGTCACCCCACCATCATCCACAAAGACTTTGATCACCCTCAAAACTACTTTGGGTTCATCAAAGCCACCATCCACCCTCCTAGAGGGCTCTTGTTCCCCGTGTTACCTTACAAAACATCTAGAGGTAAATTGGTGTTCACCCTCTGTCGTAGCTGCGCTGAAATCAACAATCAGACGGGTCCGTGTAGACACGACGAGCGGGCCAGAGCATTGACGGGAGTGTGGGTCAGCGTTGAAGTGAACAAGGCTCTTGAGGTTGGTTATAGAGTAGGTAAGATCATTGAAGTGTGGCACTTTGACAGGCGTAGCGACTCTATTTTTGTGGGCTACATGCACACCTTCCTGAAAGGTAAGCAGGAAGCTTCAGGCTACCCACCTGAGGCCACTGATCAGGAAAGCAGAGAAAAGTACATCAGGGACTATGAGCTGCATCAAGGCGTGCGGCTGGACGCTGACAAAATTGAGGTGAACCCTGCAAAGAGACAGGTGGCTAAACTGTGTCTCAACAGTTTCTGGGGAAAGTTTGCGCAGAGAAGCAATCTGCCTCAGACCACCCTGGTCAGCGACCCTGAAGACTTTCTCCGCTTCATGTTTTCCGGTCAGTACAATGTGAAATACTTTAACTTTCTGAACGACAAGACCGCTATGATTCAGTGGAATTACTACAAGCGGTGCGTCGTGCCTCCAGGTAGAGCTAATAATGTGTTCATCGCTGCATTCACTACCGCTTATGCCCGTCTCAAGCTGTACAGTTATCTAGAGCAGGTGCAGGAAAATGTTCTCTACATGGATACTGACAGTCTGATATATGTGGTGAAAGACGGGGCGACGCCTCTGAAATTGGGGAATTATCTGGGGGATTTGACCGATGAGCTGGACGGTGACAGCATTCAAGAATTTGCAGCCGCTGGTCCCAAAAGTTACGCCTACCAGACGAGACAAAAGAAAAAGGTAGTATTGCGTGTCAAAGGTATCACTCAGACTACAGAGTGCTGTGAGCAGGTCAACTTTGACAGCGTCAGAGAGTTGGTGGAGGGTTACCTTGAGGGCTCTCGAGGGGGCGTTATTGAGACCCCACAGCATAACATCAGATGTAATAAAAAGAGCTTTCTCTTGAAAAATTGCACATTTCAAAAAAAGTTTAGAGTGGTGTATGACAAGAGACGCCTCTTTAGCGACGGCACAACTCTGCCTTTTGGCTACTGAAATAGGAGGAGAGAAACAAACAAACAATCAAACAAACCAAAAAAAAAAAACTATGTCACACCTTACTAACGTGGAGCAAGTTCATTTTGATCCCAGACTCGCGGCACCCTTTTCATGTATGATTGTGGGTCCCAGCGGGTGTGGGAAAACATATTTTGTAAAAAGTGTTATTGAAAATTGTGAACATGTAATAAATGATGTACCTAAAAATATTGTGTGGATTTATACTTCCTTTCAACCCATGTATGCTGAACTGCAAAAAATGAATAGAAAGATTAAGTTTGTTGAAGGACTGCCTGATTCTTTTGATGACACAGAGCTGTTTCCTCCTGATCAGAACCATTTGATTATTTTGGACGATGTTATTTTTCAAGCCTCCGACCATCCTGAAGTGGTCAAACTTTTCACTCAGTACAGACATCATAGAAATATGAGTGTGTTTATGTTGACACAAAATGTATTTCACAGAGGTAAACACAGCCGTACCATGAGTTTGAACAGTAATTATCTGGTGTTGTTTAAAAACCCTAGGGACAAATTACAGATGAATATATTGGCGCATCAAATCTTCCCCTCACAAAAAGCCTTCTTTTTAGAGAGTTTTGAAGACGCCACCAAAGACCCCCGCGGGTATTTATTGGTCGATCTCACACCTTCCTGTCCAGAACCTTACAGGCTGAGGACGGGTATACTGCCTCCACAGTGGCCGGTTGTATATGTTCCCAGAACAAAGTAAGTCTCATCAGCAGCAGCAGGCAGCAGCAGCAGCAGCAGCAGCAGCAGCATGTCGGCGCGTATAAGAAGAAATGCACCCTTATTAAAAGCTCTATACCACGCCACACCTCGTAAACGTAAAGACATTCTTGCCCACTCTTCCCCGGACTTTCTCCAAGCTCTGTGCGAGATTGCTTTGAATCTTTTAAAAGGCAACATTCCACTGTCTTCTCCTCAATACAAAAGACTGAAAAGCCGGAGAAAAATTATCAGACTGCTGGCTAATAAAAGGACAAGTCTAAATCAGAAACGCAGAACATTGATGAAACAGTCGGGAGGTTTTATTTTACCTCTGCTTTCGGCTGCGGTACCCATCCTCGGAAATCTTATAGGAGGACTTGTTAAAAGAAGATAAATAAAATAAAATAAATTAAAAAAGACATGGCTCTGAGAACATCGCAAAAAATGTTTCTCGTCGCACCTCATCAGTTAAACCGTCTGACTCAACCTGAATCCTCCATCAGACAAACGGCCGAAGATGATTTAGACGCAAAAATGAGAGCGATATTAAATGAGCCGGGGCTGAGTTCTTATGAAAAAATAAAAAAATACGACACCTTGCTGCAGAAATATCTCACGCTGATGAAACAAGGTCAAAAAGAGGAGCGTCGGGTGACTTTAACTTTGCAACGCGACCCGAGAGAAGAGTCAACGGATCTTACGCCTAGCCATCTTGCTGACCCGGAAAGGCCCGATCCAGATGACACACTGAGTGATGTCATAAAAAGCCTTCCCCAGCGCGACCGCAAGAATGCCGAGTACATTATGAAGAAATTATCCAAGAGCAACGCCGGATGGAATTCAAAAGGTGAATTTATTTATAAAGGACAAACCGTAAAAGGGTCTCATATGATTGATTTATTTAAAAACATCTCCCTTCCCTATAAAAAAAAAAGCCCAAACCCCACCACCTAGAGGCTGGATGAGTTTCTTAAATACTCTGTCAGACCTCAACATTCCTTTATCCTCTGTGAATAACCCTCGAGCTCGCGATCAATATCGTCGCCTCAAAATGGGTGAAAGTACCCTCTCCCCACGCTGGAGCAGAGCAGAGGGGCAAGATAATGAAGAAGAAGAAGAAGAAGAACAAAACACAATAGCTCTTCTAGAGGCCAAACGAGTCTCCAAACGGACGGTAACCCTCTCCCCACGCTGGAGCAGACCAGAGGGGCAAGATAACGAAGAAGAACAAGAACAAGAGCAAAACACAATAGCTCCTCCACAGGAAAAAGAACGCGAACGTAGACGGCGTAAAAAGAATAAATCTCCCTGGATCCCCTTTTCTCCCTAAATGAATGTAAACGTACAAAAATTGTTTTTCTCAATAAAGGTTTTATTGACCACAATCAGTCTACAGAGAGTTATTTTCATGATATATGTATATGATACGTTATGTAATAATAGATATAATGAAAAGCTAATTCACAGGTTGTAACGCTCCAAAAGTTCCATGGTTAAAACATCCGGAGCTTCGATTTCTGATACAGCGTCGATATTTCTCCACAAAGTGAGATACAGTTTGATCATTTTTTATCACATCGTCGTCATACAGAGACAACAGTCGTTCAAAGGGTACTCCGCAGGCCCTATGGCAGAGATAATAAACGCAGTGTTGACCGCATACGGTGGACAGGGTGTGTTGAAGCTGACGATCGTGGTACAATATCCGGTCAGAACGCTGCTCCAAAAACTGTAAGATGCTTGAGGGGTAATGAGCAAAGTCTGGAGGAAAACCATAAGAGTCAAAAAAGGTGGCTACGTCGTCCTCTTCCAGAGTCAAAGAGAGCCAGTGCTCACCGGGCAGGTGCGCAGGGTGTGTGTTGACTATAAAGTAGGCTGGGGTGTCAAAGGAACGTGTCAGTAACGGCAGCTGATCAGAAGCCCACACGCCACAGAATACATCTCCTAGCAGACGATGCAAAAGACTTTCCAGTTCATGATTATTCATGTTTTGATTTTTTAATAATAATCCACCAGCACCTGTCTTTTAGAGTTAATTTCCAGAATGGAATCGTAACAGGCGTAGACGATCAGAGTGGTGGTGTGTGGTAAGGCTACTCTGAATCTCATTTCCAATCTTAAATTCCTGTTGGAAACAGGGGACAGAGCATCGTTGTCATCACCCGGGGTGAGATTAAACACAAACAGAGAGTATCCGTCGTTAAATTCTTCACGGTTGATGCTTAGAGGTAGATCTTTCAGGTGTCTTCCCGTGGCGATAAACATGTTGTAAAACTCTCTGACTGAGCTGCCTTGATTAAACTGGGGCTGGAAAGCCTTAGCCGGAACCTGTCTGCCATCCTGACAGAGGGCCAGATATTCTACGTTGTTGTGGACAAAATTGAAGGGCGACAGGTCTCTTCGTCCTGTGAAAGCTTCGTGGTGTACCATACCCAGCACCACGTATTTGGGCATAGCACCCAGAAAGAGGTTCTCCTGGTTACAAATCCTGGAATTTGCAGGTATGGAGTAGGTTTTTACATTGACGCGCGACAGGGGGTAAAGTGCGTTACCCCTCAGCAGAGCTGCTGCGTGACCCAGACGGATCGCGGGGGAGACTGTCACTTTTTTAACAAACAGCGAGGCGCCTAGTATTCTCAGTCGGAAAAGAGAATCGCGAGCTCCCATGAGGCAAAAGGCGTCGCTGGCTCGGGTCAGCTTGATTCTCATGTCCACCGAATTCAGAAGGAGTCTCTCACAGAAAAATACGTCCCCGTGGAGGGGGCCAAACAGGTGTATTTCCCGGGAATTGACGGAGAAGGCTGCTCGGGAGTTAAGACCGCGGTTAGGACCGTTGTTGGTCACAATAGAGTCCAGTGCTCCAGCTGTGTCTTTGTAAAAAAGACCCGCGCTGAATTGACTCTTGAGCGTATCTTCAGAGTAATTGAGTAGGGTTTCGATCATGGCTCTGTACGGGTGTGTAGCGCTAGACTGTGAAATTAATCTATCCCCCAGAATAACGTCGCACTGACTGAACATTGTATTCAGAGGGTAGTTGATCAGGCCCACAGCGGCGTCATTCGCCAGATCTGTACCATCGGCGTTGGTGATTTTCAAGCGGAGATGCAGCAAGGTATCGTTCAAATCCAAATACTTTTCACCATCTCCGGGAATAAAGAACTCAATGTGGCCCCCGTCGGTGATGGCCGATAGAGGAAGAATTTCAGTGTAGACCTTATCTTCGATAGACAGCTGCGTCATGGGGGCTGAAAATAAATCCAGCTCCGCCAGGGTGCACTCGGGTGATTTTTGGTGTAAAAGCGCCATATTGCTTTGTTTTGTTTTTTTTTTTTTTTTTTGCTGTTGTTGCTGAAATTTCTTTTCTTCTTTTTCTTCTTGTATTATTTAGGTCTAAAAGATATCGCCGTTTCTGGCAGACTTCCTCCCCTTGGGCTTGCTTCTCCCGACTGATTTTTTTCTTTTATGACTCGCACGTTTATTAGGGAGCGAAAAAACACGATCCCCCGGAGGCCTCCTCCTTTGTCTACGCGATAAAACCATAATCCCTCCGGATCCCTCCTGATTCTGTCGATTGGTCTTTAGTTTTTATCACATCAGAGGCGATGTTGCTCGCGGCCGATTTGAGGTGTGGCTTGGCGATGGCAAAGCCTTTTTTCACCAGCGGAGAGACAAAACGAAACAATCTCGAGAAGATGGAGCCTATACCCCGGCCGTACATGACCGGTGCTCCATAAAAACCGGGTAAAGCGCCTCCCACTTGACTTTCATAATAGTTTATGAAGCGATGAGGATCCTCTCTCAGACGTACCTGTTCCATGTTTTTTTTATTTATTTTTATACAGGATGCTGAACAGCGGCTGGTTTAAAGTGAAGTTTTAAAATAGCCTTCCCGTAGACAAAGTCCACACACCGGTTGCGATCCGTTTTAATCTCTATATGAATAGTTTTAATGTAACTTTTAGACACGCGCACGTAATGCACCGTATTGTACCTGAGACTCACCACGTCTCCGAAACCACCTTTAACGTTCACCACGCTCAGCAACGGCGAATAGCTGTCACCGATCGGTTGATACTGAATGATGTCTGTGTAAATAAAGAGGTTATAAATACCTCTTTTGAGATCGCACGGGTATGTAGCCGAACGGGGAGAGAGGGCCCACCACTCACCCGGTTTAAGACCCAGCATGTAGGCCAAGGGGGCTTGCGCTCGGATTTTGTACCGACCGCTGCCTTTAAAATCGATGCACTTGGTCACGTTGTTGTAAACAGCCTCGGCTGTGGGGTCATATTTTATGAGTTTCGGTACGATTTGATCCAGGAGGTCTTTCGGCTTGTCATAATATCCTCCCCGACTAAACTTTTGAATTATGAGAAGCTCTCCAGGCTTTGTATGATTAGGATCATCTTTCTCAGACGGCATTACAGCTTCATCCGAGATTTCCATTAGTTCGATATAAGCGTTATCCCGGGGTAAAGTATACCAGCTATTGAATTTGCTGGGCCAGTTTTTCCAACGCACCAAAACCTGTTTTTCACCCTTGACGGTACGTCGTTTCAATATTTCTTCTACGTGATACGTCCTGTCTTTAGACATTTTTACTTTTTGCAACTCTGCCTCGTAAAAAGAACCCTCGATAGGCTCGCCGTCATAATCTTGGAGTTTGTACACAGGGGGAGTACGAGGAATGCAGGCCTCCACCGTAAACACTTCGTCCGTAAAACTCTGTTCATATTTTTTATCAAACGCCCCTCTGACCTTGGATAATCTGACAAGATCACCCTTTTTAAATTTCATTTGCACCGCATCACGGTGTCGTGTAGGAAACGTGCCGTACAGATTTTGAAACACTTGAGAGGCATTCTCGGAGGTCACCTGCATAGGCGTCATTTTTATACTTTTATGAAAGCTGTGATTGTAGCTTTTCACCAAATCCTGTAAAACGTCGAGGTATCGCCTTGTGTTGTTAGCCGTAAAATATCTCCACATTCTAGTTTTTAACGTACGGTTAAACCTCTCAATGACAGAGGCCTTTAGATCGCTTGCTGTGGCAAAGTGTACAATGTTGTGCTTCTTCATCAAAGCATCAAAACTCTTGTTGAAAAACTCTTTACCGGCATCCGTTTGTAACTTTTCAGGGATCTGACTGTCTTTGAAGATTGAAACAAAGGCCTTCACCACCTCGTCTGCGGTTTTTCTCTTTAAAACACGCACGTTTGCTTTTTTTGAAAATACATCTATGACCGTTAATAAATATTTAAACCCGTCGTTGTGTTCCGCCAAAGCTTGCATGTCACAAAGATCTGCTTGAAATTGGTTTAAAGGCCTAGGGACAAAAACTCTGTTTCTGGTGAAATGTATTCTGGCTGGTTTATGCAGAGTGTAGGTATCTTGCTCTTGTAAAAAATCTTTAACATTTTCCACATTGACTTTCTTTCCCATTTCATCTTGCACACCCCTATGCAGTCGATCTACACCTCCAAAACTAGCCGGATGGGCCGGGTTGTAATACACTCTCAGCAGAGAGGATCGGGGGTGCAGAGGCCGAGCGTTCTCTCTGCTTCGGCGGGGTCGTGGAGGCCGGAGAAGAAGAAACTGCAAGCCCGGGTGAAGCCTCAGGATTCTGAGACAGGGGGGTCCACGTGGTGGTGAGCCGTCTCTGGTTGTAGCATCGGTTCAAATCTGCCATGTCTTTCAGTCAGGTTGAGCCAGTCGGCGGGGTTGTGCTGGTACGTCCGATTTTGTGTCTGCTTTTATGCATAGGGGCAAGGGGGTGTGGTTTCAAAAGGACAGAGTTTTTTTCACCGCCAGGATGTCATTCCATTTACGGCAGTCGGTAAACAGAGTCGTAATTTTTTCTCCAATTTCTTCCATCTTCTCCTTCCACGCAGCTCCCGGCAGATCTAGCAACGTCTTGAATACGCCGCAGTCTGAATTAAAACTCTCCAAGACAAAGTGCTCCGTAGCTCCACTCTCTCCGGATGTCTGGAGAGTGGCTCGTAAGAACCAGCGACCGGAGGGATTGGTTCTCGATTGCCAGACCGCGTTGAAAGTAACCTTGGTCTCGGCCTTGGCCTCGGCCTCGGCCTCAGCCTCGGCCTCCAATCTGGGCTGTTTAGCGGTTGCAGCGCCTTCCTGGTCCTGGGGATCCTCGGTGTGGCTGATTAGGGCAGAGTGATTTGGAATCACCAGTCTCAGCACTGCCCAGTCGTTGGAACTCAGCATCCCTACAGCAGACAGAGGCCCCACTGTTTCCCCCTCATTCCTCTGATACAGCCAAAGCTCACTCGTTTCATACTTGAACACATAGCCCCAATAGCCTTGCACTCCGTACGACTCCAAAGACCATTCCCCATGCAGAGAATCGCGTGGGGGCGCTTGCAGCCGGCACAGATAGACGACGCTCTTCTTTGGAGCAGCAGCCGCTTTCAATCCTGATTCTTCAAAGATTGTAACAGGCGTCTCAGATATCAGAGCTGTGATGACTCTCTTCTGCTGTAAATTCTGCATTTCTTCGCTGCTCGAGTCAGAAGCATCATTGGCTCTGTCGGGAGTAGATCTTTTCAGCGGCATGATGAGTTTCTTTCTTCACCAAGATGGTTTTCACTCATTCTCAGACGCACACCCGTTTTAAAGGAATCGTGCAAAGTGTTTTCCACACCTCCTTTCTCTCATTGGTTGTTTTTACAAATTTTATTTTTTTCTACAATTCTACAATATTCTAATTCTAATGATTCTATTCTAGTGAGTGAGTGGGTGGGTGCGTGTGTGTGTGTGTGTGAGTGGGTGGGTGCGTGTGTGTGTGCGTGTGTGATGTCAGCACAGCTGTCAGTACAGGGGTGGGGTGGGTGAGAGGGGGGGGGTGAGGGGGGGGGGGGGGGCTTTCTGGGTAATAGTTCACTGGGTTTCTAGGTAAAAGTTCAGTGAAAGTTCAAAGTCGTAAAACTGTCAAAGTTTGACGAAAGGTGTGCAATATAACTCTCTCACAGTCTCTCTTTAGCTTCATTTTCACACCGCCTTTTCTGTTGCAATTTAATTAGGGGAATGGGTAGACGATCTCTGACCTTCGAACACCGCCTGCGGTATGAATTCTCTCCCGTCTTGTACGTAGTGTTGGTGATAAAATGTTCTGACTCTGAACTCGTAGATGCTGTTGCATGTGTCTTTTTTCTAATAAGCATTTTAATCCCAAAGTTACGTGTCTACAGTCCAATCCCGAAGGAGGCCCACTGACTTTAGCCAACGCACGAACCTCCTTTCCTTATATGTGGAAGAAATGTCCTTGAGAAATGGAATCCCACCCATTTGTGTTGTCCGAGCGAGTGTGAGTCATCTGTTTGCAGACGAACTGTCCAACCGAGCGTGAATCATCCGCCTGCAGCCGAACAATCCGACAGAGCGTGAGTCATCCGCCCGCAGCTAAACTGTCCGACCAGCAGCTAAACAGACTTGCTGAGAATGAGTCATCCACCCACAGCTAAACTGCCCCACCGAGAGTGATTCATCCACCCACAGCTAAACAGTCCCACCGAGAGTGATTCATCCACCCACAGCTAAACAGTCCCACCGAGAGTGATTCATCCACCCACAGCTAAACAGTCCCACCGAGAGTGATTCATCCACCCACAGCTAAACAGTCCCACCGAGAGTGATTCATCCACCCACAGCTAATATGTCCGACCAGCAGCTGAACTACTGTCTGACCAGATGAGTCAGAGAAGAAGCTTAAGCTGATTGGTGGGAGTCAGTGGGTGGGAGATGGTACATTAATACCGACTAGGGGGAATCGGCCTCCGTTGGACATTTCATTTCATGCTGGAACACTCACAGACAGGGCAGGCTGATCGACGGAGAGGTTCGTACGGGGAGTCTGTGGAACAGTAGAGCGCAGGGAGAGAGTTTATCATCACACAAGAGGTAAGGTGACTTTCCCATTCTCGTCTCTCTGTAGCACCTTGAGCATGTCTCTCCAATTGTAGTAAAACGTAGGCTTCCAACTGCCCACCGAGCCTTGAAAACTGACGAGAAGATCTCGATACCTGTCTACACACACCTCCGGGACCCCAACGTCTGGCAACAGTTTTACGTTAAAGTAATACACAGGCCCACTGGGATGAGGATCCAGGTGTAGACTGTCCAGACTGAACGTTTGTGCCACAGCAGCAGACTGATTGAACAGGAGACAGAGGATACAACGACACGGATCGATCTGCTGAACCTGCCCGGTCTCAGTCCTGTTCGACACGAAGCGCTCATACGACTCGGGTGAGATGAGCGAGGGTAGAGGTCTGGGATTGTTCTGAGGGTTCAGCAGCATACCCTTACACGACCTACCATTTGGACATGAGGGCAGATCCCGTTTGTTGAGCATCCTGATCAGCAGAGCTCTGTCGTACACATTTCGAGACAAAACTCTGCCAGGTACAGCACGCTCAGCGAGAGAGGCTATCAAGGGCTTCGGGTTTTTGGCCAGCAGCTGTACGATCGTTAGCACAGGAGTACAGCTTGTACACATGGGGTTTTGTTCACTGTCGGTTTTGCAAGTGCACGGTTGAGCAGTGAAACACTCGTGGAACAACGTTCTGATATCAGAAGAGGACAAGTGCCTACTCTGGAAAACCCGGTCAAAGACTCGAGATCTGATCAGATCCCTGTAATCCGCGACCTTCTCTTCAGCACACGTCACAAGATCACCTGAGCCGTCTTGAGCAGCTTCCTCAGACGGATCATCGTCATCGACACCATCATCATCATCATCATCATCATCATCATCATCACCATCACCACCACCACCACCATCACCATCATCATCATCATCACAGAACCTGCTCCACAGAGTGCTGGTTTCACGTCTGGTACAGCGGTCCAAGCTCCCGGAACACTCTGAACATGACAAGTGCTGCTCTCGACACTTGGAGGAGCACCCAGAACACATCCAAACGCAACACAGTTTCTCCTTGAAGCCTTTAAAGCAAGCGCAGACCGTGCAAATGAACCCCCGTATGGTGGAGCAGTTCATAAGTGAGGCTTCGTCAGGTACCACTCAGAATTGTTTTTGAAGCAGGTTGTACATACTCTCACGTTACATAGACAGCGGAGTTTAACGCCTGCCTTTTTCCTGTCTTTGTTGCTTTTGACCAAGGTGGCAAGGCACGACAGACACTTCGCATTTGAAGTTTTGAAACGCTTGTTGTTGTTTTTGTCGTCGTTGACAGGTTTGTCATTTCTATAAGTGACCGTGGATACTCTCCTGTACAAGTTTGTCGTTTTTTTGGTTGAGCTCACCAGTGTGTCTATGCGACTGTTCTCACAATCTCTCAGCAGGCCCTCTGGAACTTTGCCCGTGAAGAAAAAAGGATTGTCTTCCATGGAGCCGGTGGATCTGTGCTGCTCGCTGTACAAGGCTTTGACTCTGGACCCGGTCCCTGTGATAGGAAACGTGTTATATGTAGCTGGAGCGGAAGGTTTGCGTTTGAGCAACCTGACGGAGGAGACTGCGAAGCCCTGCCCCGCTCACAGATTCAACTTTAGACACACCGTGGAGACCTTGCTTCAGCACGTTTCGACAACTGAGCGGTGTGTTTGCGAGTCGTCTCCGGCTCATTCTACGGAGCGGTGGAAGAATGAAGCGCCAGAAGAGGCGAGGGTCTGCCCTTTTCTACGAGGCAAGCCCAAGACGGCCTGCGTCAGAAGAGTGAAAAGGGGCGGAGAAGAGGCGGTGACTGGGAAAGGCGACAGTCCTCCTGAATTTACCAGGAGAATGCTGTGGGCTTATGAAAATGACAACGTGGTCGCAGCCTACAAGTGGCTGATCCGCAACCGCAGCCGCGACTACCCCAAGTGCTGTGAGGCTGTGATTGTGTATCAGCTGAAAAGATCTCAAAGTCTCCCGCCTGGCCTGTATGTATACAGGACTCAGCCAACTCACTTCGGCTGCACCGGCGAAAGACCACTGGCGGTCTTGGATCAGTTCAACTTTGGCGGCCGACTGCAGCGAGGAGGTCTGAAAGCGGGACTACCCAGTGCAATCGTGATCAAGATGTTCCCGGGGTGTGAGAATTTCAGCGCCCGGTACGTGATCAGCCGCAAGCTCGCCATCTCGACACCCGAGTACGGGAACAGAATGTTCGGCGAGGCAAGAGCCCTGAACATCATAGACGTCTGTTCTTCCGCGAGCGCGATCTTGTGCCAACATCACGAGGTGGCCATGCGGACGGAGCGCATGTGCGTCCTAGATCTACGGTGGAAGGGGTTCGACACTAAAAGCGCCTGCATCAAAGCCATCCCCAGAGTGGGAGGACTGCAAGCTGTAGTCTGGTGTAACCACAGCAGTGAGATCCAGGATATAGAGTGCAACGTCTTGACCTGGCTCTTCGGCTTCTCAAACAAACTGCCGAGAGAGGTGCAACTGATAGACTACAAACGCGAAGCGCACGGGGTCAGGTACATACTGATGGACATGGATATGTTCCCCGGCTCTCTGCCGAAGCCTCCTACGATGGACACCTCATATTTTGTGCACACGTACTTTGTAGGAGACTTGCGTTTGGCAACACAGTCGATCGGCGAGCTTCCAGAGTGTAGGAGTAGAATGGGGTCCCCGTGTCCAAACGAGTCTTGTTTCACTTTCTGGTACTCTTTGCCCTCTTTGGAATGCTGTCAACCCACACCGTTCAGCTGCGGGGTCAGACACAGAGCGCTCGCAGCGTTTACAGAGGCCTCCAAGACGTGTCTGCTGGAGTGGGTTCTCCAGAAACGTGGAACTAGTTGTATGGGGCTTGCTGTGCAGCATACACTGTACTATCACGCCGCGAATATGGAATACAAGTTGATGGTATCTCACACAGTCATGGACAACGACGACAGCCTGACCATTTTCAGACTTTAAAAGCTTAAAGCGTCTCCCGCGCTCATCGATAGACCCCGTGTGGTACGCTGTGTGCTCTGTGTGGCAGGCTTATCGTTTCCACATGATATTTACAGATGTGTAGGCCATCCCGGGCCTACTTGAGATGCTCAGCCTCTGCTTTACAGCCACAACTGAGTTTGTTTGTTTGTTTTTGTTTTTTCTCCTTCTCAACCTTGATCGTGATCATTCCTATCTCTGATATCCCTTGTAGAATCTTCAATGGACGGCAACAGCGATGAGGTGGTCAAGTGGAAAGCCGTCGCTGCAGCTTTCCACGGAGGAGCTCTAGTCCACTGTGAAACATTCACATCCACGGAGGACGCCGTCCGCTACTTGCACAGCTACCAGGGACACCTTCGAGATGAAGCGGCGACTGCCACCGTCTCACGCAAACATCACGACTTCTACTACCACCCTGATAACCTCCCAGGTCCCGTGGGGCTCAGTGTGTTTTTCTCACACGGCGTAGCGTATCCCTGCTCACTTTGCAAGCACGCGAGTGTGACACTGAATGCTGGCAGGTTTAAGTACAAGTGTAAGGCCCCCGTCAACGTCCTCAACCCGCTAGTTCACGCTAGTCCACCGGAGAGGAGTTCGAGCGATGACTTGAACCTGAGGCGCTTGGAGCACCTGGCTGTTATGCACACGCCCTACTTTGTCATGTTGTTTTTAGAACTTGTGAAGCAAAAACACTACAGTTTTCACACGGGCCACAACGCCAAATGCAGCATAGCAAGCTGCCTATGTCACGAACTGTGCCTGAGCGGCAGAAAGGTCCCTGCGTACCCTGACGGCGTCTCTCTATCGCCTACACTGAGGACGCTGGCCCGAGGAGAAGTGTCTACGTATTGTCTGAGCGTCTTGGTCCCCAGGGTGCACCTCGAAGACATTCTTCATTCCCTCGCAAGTGTTTGCGTGGCCAGACAAACAGGTGAGCGGGGTCTAGTGGGCCAGGTCGGCTGTAGGAGCCCTCCGCTGCTGCCGCTGACACCCAAACTCGATTGCCTCGTCTTGGAAGATGTGGCCCACGACAGGGCGGTTATGATGCACACTATCACAACTCTGGATTCTCGATGGCAACCGTTGAGCTCTTGGATGACAAACATGCACGGCAAACGACTACAAGAACCCCTGGTCTCGACCAGGAACAATGTGTTTTTGAGGGTGTTGGGTTCTCTCAGAGACATGTGCCTGCAGGACAAGAGACCTTCCAGGCACTTGTACAGCGTCGGGAAAACGCCTCAAGAATCCAGACTGGCAAAAGCGTTCTTTGTGCACAGTGAGACCGAGGACGTGTTGTCGTTGTTACCGTATGTCTCGTTGCCCAGGATCCACAGGTCCTCCAACTGAGTTGAAGCTGGGATGGGCTCAGGAGTTTTACGATTGGAAGTGTGTCGCCAAGAAGGAGAGCGGCTCAAGTGTATTCGCTCGGGACCGAAAGTGTTTGATCAAACGCCGGACTGCGCACGGGAACGGAATCGTAACGCGTATATTGGACAAGATGAGATGGTGCAGCTACACTCCTTGGTCCGCTGTGCAGGCCTTGCGCTGCTCGGAGGGTCGCGTTAGCGCAATGTCTTGCCTCGAGTGTAAGCGTCGGCTCTTGGCATCTTGCGTCTATCTCATGGAGTGCGCAGCCGTGGAGGCGTCTCGTCAGTGTGACTGGCTAGTGCGCAACGAGGCTGTAATTCAACTGTGCTGGCTCGTGTATCGAATCCACAAGCCTCAGGGGTGTCTCGTTGAGAAATGGATAGATGCCTGGAGCGAGTCCATCGTGCTCCACTCGTTATGCTTCCAGGAGCACAAAGCGGAGGGGAGGCTGTGTGACTTGGAGACTCTCGTCGTCATGTATGCTAACGACCACCTGCCCGTTGTTGTGTCCGAGACCACAACAGGCGCCGCCACTTTGAGCAGAGAGGGACGCGCGAGTGACGACCTGGCTCCGGATTCTGCGCTGCTAGAGGCCATCGCGCGTAACGATCGGTTCTCGTCTCCTAAGCGAGAGCCTGTTGTGGTTTGCTCGAGTGCGAAGCAGGTGGACGACGTCAACATTTCCATGGTCGCCGTCGACGTCCTGACCGAGACCACTAGCACCGCGACGGAAGCCAGGGGCCAAGACGTGGACGTGATAGCGCGAGCTCTTGTGTCATGCTTCCCCAGAGTCGCGGTCTCGGCTCTGCACCGGCTCACACTGAACGTGCCCGAATCGCGCAAATGCTCGGGTAGAATATGGCCTTTGTTCGTCACCAGGGCCTGTTACCAGCTGTACAAAGCCCTGGCTCTCCCCGTGTCACCCAGCCCCATGTACACGCTCGAGCTGCTGGCAAGAGCATGGAGACGCGTAAACCCCGAAGTACTGGGGAGATTCATACCCACGAGCCCTGGAGGCTTTGTAAAAGTCAGCTCCGACCATTATGCCAAGCACCTCGTGGGTCCCATCAGCACGCTAGCCGATCTCGGTCTCGTAAGTGAACTCGAAAGGAACCTCATGCTGAGAGTGCTGGGCGAAGGGGTTCTGCCATGTTTCGCGGGAGAGGGCGACAGCCTGCCTGACCGACTCGTGAGCTCCACCGTGGCACTGCTGGTGTTTGGGGAATTTGACAAGAGGGACGACAGCGAGAGCTGCGACTACCGCACTGTCACCTCAGCAGGCCTGTTGTACTTTGCGGCATGGTACGTGCTTGTGTACTTGGTCTCAGTGCACATGCAACCCACGCTGAAGGACAAGTTGTCCCGGACTGGCTCTATCGCCGACAAACACCTATGCGCGTCTCTGAAACGTGAGTGGGGGACTGAGGGGTCGGCACCCGATTACGACTTTGCCGGCAGACGAGTCGCACAAGCTCTAGGCATAGTGTTCAAAGATCTGCTCGAGACACGCACAGTTCTACGCATTGTGGAACTATACGTCCCGGTGCTCCTGGCGCAGCTGCCTTATGCCAAGAAGCTGAACTGCATTCCGGGCAGCGTGAAGACAGCGATAGAGAGCCGGGACGTGTGGTTCGTCAGACAACACGGAGAGCACACATCGAGGGCACATTAGCGAGGTCTCACACGAGACCTATAGCTCAGGCCCCGTGTGGACCCGACAGAGAGTTCGACCCTTGGTGCGACACGCTCTATGTTCTCACCGAAGCCCGTAATCGTGATGATGATGAGGATGATGATGAGGAGGATGATGAGGATGATGATGAGGATGATGAGGATGATGATGTAGATCGCGAGAACACTTTGCGCTCAATACTCAAGCTCGATTCGTATGAGATCTTTCACAGTTCAGATAGCTATGACCAGGAACAGTCATTGCAGGAGAACCGACCTTACTCTGAGGCCAACGGCTACGCGGCTGAGGCAACCAAACAGGCCCCGCATGGACCAGACAGAGAGTTCGACCCTCAGTGCGCCACACCTCATGTTCTCAACGAAGCCCGCGAGGATTGCGATTACAATCGTGTGGACGTCGAGGACATTTCGCGCTTGTCGCTCGTACCCGAATCAGTCGAGACCTTTCACGGTGGTGCATACAGCTGTGACCAGGAACGGTCGTTGCAGGAGAACCGACCTTCCCCTAAGGCCGACGGCGACATGCTTGAGGCGTCCCGACAACCAGAGACTATCAAATACCACCACCCCCACCGTATATGCAAGGGGTTACTGGTGGATGTTCACAGGCTGGGGGGTTGGTCTGGATTTCTAACCAGGTGGAGCGCGTTAGCTGAGCCGGTAGAGGAGACACAACGGGTGTCAGCTCCGGTCGTGAAAAACCCTTGCATGACCAACATAGCATTTACGGGGTACACAAAGACCCGACGTGAGATGGGAACGCTAGACCGCTTTCTGACCGTCTCCTTTGGTACACTCGCAGAGGCGCTGTGGGTTCTCTTCATGTACGGCGCAGAAAGAGAAGAACTCTCCTCGACAGCATCTGTGTCTGCAACAGAACCCGCCACGCCTGAAGCTTTGGCTGTAATGGTACACCTAGCGGTTAAATGTTTCGAGCAGCACGGTGCCGACAAAACGTTCAACGGAGTGTGCAATGACATACAGAAGATGTACACTGGCACGTGCCACAGAGAGGAAGCTTTTCTACCCATTACGGCGATCGTGGGAGGCCTGTTTGGCATGAACGTGGAGTTGAATGTGGACGGGTAACGCTATTACATCTTCAACAAAGACTACTGTGGGCAGCAGGTTCCTGGCTCCCTTCGCTACAGCAAGGGCGCCTGGTATGTGATAGTCAAGGGTGTCAACCAGTTGGCTGTACGGGTACCTCATGAGAAGCCTACTCTAGACTGCTATCACGGCGGGACGCTGCACGCCTATGTCAGATTGAACAATCTGAAGGTGGTCAAAGTGCAATCGGACAACTACTGTGGATTCCACACAGTAGCTAAACTATTGGGACTTGGCGACAAAGATAGTGATCGTGAAAGCTTGGCTTCTAAAACCTCCAGATACATGACACAGAACGAGCGAAAAACGGGGATCCGCGCGTACCTAGACTTGCATAAAATCCAGAGTGAAGAGGCTCTGACCAACCTTCTCATGAGGACCAATAGATGGTTGAGCTCAGAAGAAGTCACCTTCATGCTCGAGGCACACGACAAGCTTTCAGCCATGATCACAGAGAACTCGTACCCCATCTACACAGCAACGCGTTGTCATTTTCTTATCAAAGCCGCTCATTTCGAGCCTGTAATGCCTCTTGTGTAATGTTGTGAATTGTACCCTTGGTCCTTACTCTTTGTATGTGATTCGTGATTCATAATAAAGCCCAGTGAGACATACTCGTGTTTAGTCGTTTCTGTTTTTTATTCGCTACAACAAAGTGTATATCATCACCACATAATGTACAATCAGTCAATCGTTCAATCGTGTAGGTCACCACTGCAGCATGTTCATCTCAGCGTGGCGATATCGAGCTACCGACTCTCTGAGCTTGGATCTGGCATGGGCTACCTGCAGCTCGAGAGAGCCCTCGTTCCTGGTCATCCTTCTGACCTGTGAGATAAGCATAAATCTCTCGTACAGGAGAGTCTTGACCGATTGTAAATATGTACGACATATGTACACTGTGTTTTCCCTCCTCCTGCTGCTGTAATAAGTGAATTTCCCCGTTGTGGGATCAATAAAGTATTATCGTATCGTATCGTATCGAGATCTCCCCTACGCCGACCAGGACCTCTAGCACTGTGAGGTCGCTGCGGATCTCAAAGTAAAGGTCGTTCATGCAAGAGTCCCAACTCCACTTCTGCGAATTCCTGTCCAGGTGGGCGCGGATGTCCTCCATCTGTGCCTCAAGGACCCTTTTGCGTTTGTCAAAATCTGCAGGTGCTGACGAGAGGTTGAAATCTATGTTCTTGAGGGCACGGGCGCAAGCCTCTCCTACGGCCCTGGGGGTTATAGAGTGCACCTTGTCAAGCATGCGAGCCACGTAGGCTTTCACCTCGGACCACGGCTCCCCGTCGCCGTAGCTCGCGCCCGGCCTGTCCTGGGTCAGGTTTATAAACTCCATGACCGTGATGTCTTTTGTTACCTTTGTACACATCTCGCGCCACACCTCGATATATCGCACGTGCAGATCGACGTAGCGCTGGAGGATCATCCCGAGCGCCTGGCTGTCCGTGTAGCATGTTTTCAGGGCCTCCCGGACCAAAACAACGGCTCGGTCGCACTTGTTGTTGATCTTGTCCTCGGCATGCTCCTTTTCAGTCGCCTCTCGTGCCTGTCTCCTCGTAGCCAGGCGAACCATCTCACGCACGAGGTTGTTGCGTCCTAGCGCAGCCTGCACCATGTAATGAAGATGTTCATCGCCTGAGTCCGCCCTGAGCTCAGGGTATCTCTCTAGGACCTTCTTGAAACCTATCATGAGCTCAGAAACAGTCTTGGTGTAGCTGGTCAGGACCCGTCTGTAGTTCTCGGCAGCTGATTTGCAGTGAGCGTCGTAGGCCTCACAACGCAGACATCTACGCTCAGCGCAGTGGGTCGACGGACGATCCCCACGTGCCCGTTCTCGTCCTCGTTCTCCTCGTCCACCTCGTTGTCCTCCTCCTACCCCTCCTCCTTCTGTTCCTTCTCCTGTTCCTAATCTTCTGGGTAAATTTTCACGATCGAGGTCTCTGTCAGTGTTCAACTTTGTCCCTCCCTGGTAAACGTAGCTGTTGTCCTCGTCACGGTGGTAGCGGTGGTAGGTGGGAAAATCGTCCTCGTAGTCCAAGTCGGAGCGGGCTATTGACATGCTCTCCTCGCTGTCGCTGTTCTCAAAGTGTATAACTTTAGGTGGGTTGTTATGAAGCGAATCGTCAAAGGAATACTCGGAGCTCATACTCACGTCACGGTCGATCTCGTGCTCCTGTGCACAGTCGACAGGGTGTCTTTTGAGGGTTTCGTTGTAACTTGCGTCGGTGGCCTGAGACGAACCTTCGAGGCTCGTGGACGTAGCGATCTCAGCGGCAGACCTCCGTAGAACATTTTCGTATTTTGAGAATATGTTTTTGATCACCTCGGTCAGAGTGTCCTTCAGAGAGAGAGAATGATCAAAGGCGTCACGTCTTTTCCAGATCGAAAGGGGTCGGCCGTTCAGGCTGGCCATCGTTGCCTTGACTCAAGCGTACCGCTCGCTCTTCGACCAAGGAGCAATTTGAGGTTCAGGTGGTGTAGCAAGGGATCTCTCATCCGCATGTGTGATAAGTACATTTTGTACATCTACGTATGCCTGAGGTGGGGAAAGGTCCACCTCACGGACGACGAACGCTCACACCTATTCGGCGGCCGCAGCGAAATATCCACCCAGTTAGACCCGAAATGGTTACGGAGGTTCACGAGGAGGTGTCGGGCGCTGTACCGGGAAAAACTCGAGAGGTGCCCCCTTCCCTCGTCACCGGTCGGGATATCCGACAGGGAGTACGCTGGGCCCCTCGGAGAAAGTGCGTTGAGGACGGTTGTCGTCGAGGGCACGTTCGCAATGGTCGACAGCAAAGGACGTGTGGTGCGACTTGAGAATTTCGCAGACCAGAGTCTCCCCAGGAAACTGTCTGCTGGGGATAGCGCGTTCGCATTTTTCGAGGACACCCTGTCCGTGTTTGCGGACGCGGCTTTCAGGATACGAGGAGGAGGAGGAGGAGGAGGAGGATTAGGATGCATCGAGGGAGAGCCTCGAGCGCAACTGTCGCTAGTGATCTGTCGACGCTCGGGCTCACGAGATTCCTCAGCAGGCCTGCGTTTTAACTGGCAAACGTGTTACACAGTCAAAGAGTGTGACATCCGAGGCCTGAAGGTGGAACCAGGCTACATTTATACGACAGACGGGGCTTCGTTGTACAACTTGGTCGCATCGTGGAAGACCGATATCTGTCTGATCTTCGACGAGGGCTGCCGCGAGGAGACGGTTCGTATCCTTTGCGCTCTGGCTATGGGAGATTGCAAGTTGGGGATCGAGTTCAAAGTGAAATGTGTTCTACCCGATAGAGTAAAAGGTTTAGACCTGAGAGACTTGGACCCTCTCGAGCCACGCTTGACGCTACGGGAAATCCGCGGCCGTGCTCCCCGGGAGAGCGAGCTGCCACTATCAAACTGCCGCTCTTACCACCGCAAACGGGGCGATGATGTCGACGGTGAAGAAGAGGGCTTGCTTTCTCCCAGAGACATGTCCAGACTCCCCTCTGGCTTCTCTGTTCTCACAGAAAACGAGACCGTGATAGTGTTGAGACACATATTGAGAGACGCCGTAGTGATTATACCCAAGGTGAGTGCTGGCATAACAAACAAGCTGAGAGGGGTGGCTCAGCTAAAGGACAGTGAGAGTGCAGCCCCGAACGCGTATCTCACAGAATGGTTTCCGTGTGGACACTCTCTGCTGAGAGTGGAAAGGGGTCTCCCGGGCGTTCCTCAGGTCCTGGCATCTTACAACCTCAGCCCAGATGCCGAGGAGGACGGCGCCGACGCCAACGGGCGTTGCAAAGAACGGAAGAACGGAGCAGGCGATGTGCCCACGCTACACGTTCTGAGAAGTTCCAAGTATCACAAGGTCCTAGCGAGTGGATTCAGGTCAAGCGGCCACCTCTTCAATCAATCGGTATGCCTGCTGCCTCAGACCATGGACATTGTCGCCCCACGGACGTTACGTTTCCCGGGGTGTGTTGCTATCATGTACGCATTTGACATTTTCATGCGGCTCAGCATCAAAGACTCACGGCGTGCTAGCAGCCCCGTGCAGATTTCATTCACATCCATGTTGAGTCTGAGAGAGGCTCAGGCTCTGCTCTTGGCGTACATGTGTCTGACCGAATCCTTTGTGGCCTCGGAGGACAGCTGTTTCAGGTTTGTGGTGGGATCCCATTCGGCTTTAGCCGAACTCCGAAGGTTCGTCTCTGCAAACCCCAAAGCGTGCTCAGAGCTCGCGGGCCTGCGGCTTTCGGGTAAAGAGGAGGTCATGTGGGAAGAGCTGGAAGACGAGATCTTGCACACGGGAGAAGAGCCGACCAGGGCCGTGTGCGAAGAGAGTGAGGAGGAGGAGAAGGAGGATGACGAAAGTGAGGAGGACGAGAGTGAGGAGGACGAGAGTGAGGAGGACACGGACGAGGAGGAGGAGGAGGAGAGTGAGGGGAAGGACACGGACGACGAGGAGAGCGAGGAGGATGCGAGCCCAGAGGAGTCTGACGTAGATTACGAGGAGGGTCAAAGTCAAAAAGCTGACGAGGAAGAAAGCGCGAGCTGTGGCCGCGATAGAGACCCGGAGCACGACACGGATGACGAAGATCGGGTCATAGCAAACATATCCAGAGTCAACAGGAGCGTAGCCCATATCGGACAGACAACGGGACACCTGGTCCGGTTTGGACGTGGACGAGGTTGCCACTCGCGTAGTTTCAAGTTCATTATGATCGGGATATGGACACTGGGCCTGGTCAACTTGAGAATACTGAGAGCGTGCGGCGTGTTTCACTCCAAGCACGGTCGCAGCAGAGCTGTGTTGAAGATCCCGAACACGAGTGGGGTTCTCCCCGAACCCAGGTGGTCAGGAGAACCCACGTTGCTCACGGACGACTTGTGCGTCATCGTACCTGACAAAGGGGGACCCGGCGCCCTACCTGCATGGCTGCTGGATCGCGGCGACTGTTTCTTTCAACTCAATTACTCGCCCGGGTGCACGGGGGCAAGCGGCGAGCTGGCAGCCCTTTCCGCCGAGGGGACCGCTGCGCTCATAGAGATGTCCGGCATAGAACGGGCCGTGCGCAGCGAGAGCGCGAGAGGCTACGAGGAGCCGAAACTCTCCCGTCTCTACAAGGCCTCCCGCAGGAAGCAGCGGTGCCTGTTTGACGTTGAGGTCGACAACCCGGCGATTTTAGACCCCCGATGCAAAGGGCCTCTGTACAAAAGGTCTAGGCTCGGTTCGCCACAGATGAAGAAGCCGAGGGAATCCTCGGGGACTTTGTTCACGATAGGAGACGGAGAGTTTTTCCCTCGTATCGAGGTGGCCAGAGAAGACGATTTGGACGAGAGTGAAGAAGATATGCTGTCTTACCCCTTGGCACAATACAATCTCAACCTCACGATCAAGTCGTCGCCGCACCGCTACTCCATGGTCAGGGCGGACAGACCCTCTGGCGAGTGCGGCTCTGTGTACGAAGCGTGCTTAGACGAGGCCGTGCTGCTGGGACACTGCGCCAGGGTCTTTGTCACGCGGGGCGCCCAGAAGAACTTTGACGTGAGCGCCTGTTTGACCTGGTTCTACAGGGCTGTCCACCCTTGCGTGCCGGACATGAATGTCGGAGACGTGATGCTCGACTACGAGTTCGCCCTGCACGGCAGAGGCGAGCATTCGCCCGTCTACGCGCTCCTGAGTCACTTGGCGGAAAGCTGCAGGGTCAACAGCTTCCCTGCGCACAAGTTGATCACGCTCACCAGACACAGAGGCGCATCTGCGTGGACCAGGGGCGCGGATTCCACTCGCAAAGACTGAGGGTGAACACGATCGGGGCCTTCTTGTGTGCTCAGGATCACAGGCTCGCTCCTATGCTGTCGAGGTGTTGCGATCCAACGCCCTTACATCCCTCTGAACTCTGGGGAGGTTGCGAGCTGCTGCCTCGCGGAGACGAAGAGGAGCTGTTCTTGCGAGCCTACTCTAAAACGCTCGGCCCCGTCTTTGAGTTTGAGAAGGTGGACCGTTTCCCGAGTAAGGTCGCAACCAGCGTGGGGGATTGGACGCTCATGCGGCTGGCGCACAGATCATCCGGCGTGAGTCGCTACCCGGGCACCGCGGTAGTAGACGGCTACACTATAGCATTCGCGTCCGAGTCCCCTCTGTTCTACCTCAGGGGCAGAGGCCCGCTGGTGCAGAAGCTGGAGTCTGTCGCGGTCGTCGTCGAGAGCGGCTCGCTGTACAGAACGAACGTTTTGAAGGAAGAGGACCCCGAGTGGCCCCTTCCTGATCCGATAGATGCGCGAGAACGCGTCAAGTGTAAAAACAAGAGCACCGTGATCAATGGGATGTGCCCGGGAGGACGGGATCCCCTAGAGGGACACGAAGGGACCGAAAGGTCTTGGAACAAGCTGACAGCTCTCCTGTGGACGTTCAAAAAGGCCCCCGGTGAGTCATATCGAGATCGAGACTGGGAAATGGAGTACCCTGTCTTCGAGAGCCTGACCAGAATAGGACCCCACCTCAGCTCGAACTGTGGCGCCGTAACTGTAAAGTGGCTGTGCGACGCGCCCCCCGTCAGCCTGTCTTTTGGACCGCAGAGTTCTCGGATGAGCGACCGGGGTGGTGTAACGCTCGGATGCATGGAGATCGATTCCAGGATGGCTCGAATCCGAGACCCAGACATGTGGAGAGGCTTCGACGTGTTGTGCTCTCGCTTGCTCGTGTGCCCAAGCGAAAAGGTGTGGACCAGAGGTGTTTGTAAAGTGACAAACAAAGGACTGTGCACATTCGGACGTGAGGCTCTGGTACCGATCGCGAACCTGATCGTGATAGTGGAGCCCGGAGAGTGGTATGCCTCCCCTCGTCATGACATCGGGGATCGTGACGCCACTGCGACAGTGCTCAAGGGAAAGCAGGAGGAGGAGGCAGAGGAGAAGGACCCGATTGTCCACCGAGAGGTGTGCTCGGCTTCCGAGTTCATAGCGGCCTTAGCGTGTAGAATGCTCTCAGGAAAAGTGCACGAGGAGTTAGAAATAAAGTGTCTGAGGCGTGGGGTGTACAATTACCTACAGAGGGCTCTGACTTGGTTTGCTGGCGCCACAGGCCCTTTCAGATCGCGTACCGTGACCGTTTTCACACCAGAAGCGGACTCCGCCACGGAACCTTGGACTCACACTTTACCCCCAGATCTAGACGTTCTGAAAACAAGCAGCACCAGGTACCTCGTCTCCTGTGAAAAGGCTTGCGGCAGTAGGGAGGACGCGAAATCCAAAGAGATCATTCGCGTTTCCTCCGGCGGCAATCTGGTGTTGCATTCAGACCCGAGGACCTTGAAGCTCTCTGTGATGCGAGGGGAGCCGGGGGTACACGCTGTCATCAAAACCCCCATAGACGGCACCACAAAAGGTGACGACGGCGACTGCGAGGAGGTACACGTTCACTGCGACCGTTCGTTGAGGGAGTTCTGCAAGTTGCACCGCTTGCCAAGGGGAATTCGAGGACCCGAAACCTGGAGGAGACCCTTACCATGGTCGAAAAAAGACCCGGGCTCCTTTTGCTCCAAAATGTCTGAGCTAAAGTACAGATGGGAGTCAGGCAGGATAGATCTTGAAGAAGCGCTCGCTCGAGACACTGGGGGTTGTCGGCGCTTCTGGGGGGGCGACGAGCAGTTGCTAGACTGGAAAAGGTGCTCCGATGGAAAACTGATACCCAGGAGAGCGAGGTTTTGGTGCCTGATCGACTCCAAGGAGTCCTTGGCTAGACAGCGCGAAGCTCAAGTCTCGGGCCATCATAAAAACATACGTGAGATGTGCAATGGCCACGACGACCACACTGACGACAACAGAGAACGGGACTCCTTGGACAAGGAGATGTGCAAATGCGGCCCACACGTACAAGGTGGGGAGGAAGAAGAAGAAGACGAAGAAGAAGACGAAGAAGAAGACAAAGAAGAAGATGATGATGATGAAGACGAAGAAGAAGATGACGATAAAGAAGAAGAGGAAGAAGAAGAAGAAGAAGAAGAAGAAGAAGAAGAAAGACCAGGAGGAAACCTCAAATTTGTGACTGTGAGTTGCGAGTGGGGTGAAAGAGGAGTCAAGTGTTTCATGTTACTCAATTCTTTTCTCGAGATCGAATTCGTCCCTGATCCACCTGCAAAGGAAGGACACGTTTTCTTTGAACCTGTGCACAACAAAGACTACAAAAACAGGGTGAGTTTGGACAACGAGGGCAGACTCGTCAAGTATTACAAACCTCACAACTTCTCACTCCTCATGTACGACGTTTACACTGTGTTGCTTTATGGCTGTGGACTGACACCGGTATTTGAACATGGCTCGTCGGACGCAGCGGGGGACAGGGTCCTCAGATTGGTTGTGGGAACGCTCACCGTAGCCGACCGACTCTCTCCAGATGTGCATCCAAAACACTCCAAGATAGTGATCGTGGTCCGCGAGGGACGAGAGCAGGCGGTGAAAGTCGCTCGTGAGCTCAGCCGCTGCATCGTCGCGGCGACCGCTCGTAGGAAGAGAGCGGGCGCCCTTGAATACACGTTCAAGGAGTTACCCAGCAACCTAGAGAGAGAGGTCTCCCGCTGCCCATCTTGGACAGCGGAAAGTGAAGAGTCAGCGGCTGCTGCTGGTGCACACTACGCGCTGCCCGAAAAGTTTATCGGCGAGACCGGCATATCTGCATTTGCGCAACTAACCACACTTTGGCCCTCTGTTTCCAAGAGAAGTGACGTGAAACACCCGGCGTGTTCACAAGACCCCAGATGGATAGGAGTCATGGTGTGTCTAGCGGAATGGGAGGGTCGGAAGCAGATCTCGGACACGGTAGCACTGGGAGCTCTCGAGGCCTTGCTGCGGTCGAGCGTGAACCGGCGGCGCGCGGGAGAACGAGGGCGATGAGAACGGTCGATCTGTACGACCTTGCGTGCAGAGCCAGGGTTCTGGGAGTGGTGGACCCACAGCTGCGGAATTTTGTAGATACGTTCGAGGAGCCCAAACGATCGTCCACGACGCCCAGAGAACCGTGTAACCAGCAGGTCAACAAATTCACCGTGTGGCTCACCGTCCGAGGCGTCGAGAACGAAGAAACCATCGCCGGACGCCTCAATCAACCTCTGACGTTTTCTGAAGCTGCCGCTGCCTACATGGAGCTGAGTAGAGATTTCATCACCTGCTCTCACCAAGAGTCCCTGAACACCTTGGACGGGCTGCGCGACTTCTTTTCGCTCATGCTCCGCTACCCCGTGGTGCCGCAGCTGGCCATGGACACCAAGGAGTGTCCCGAGTGTTACTTCGAAGCGGAGATCACAGTCGACACATGGAAAGAAGTGAGGAGGAAGATTTCATGCTACCACTTCACGCTCAAGCACGAGCAGTCGCTTGCCTTCGGTCAGACGAGCGCTCTCGCAGACTCTCAGGACGCGTGCAATTTCCATGCGGACGACAGGAACGACGGTGAAATGGTGAGAGCGGGACCTTGCGGTGATGTTTTCCTGAGCGACACGACTAAGGACGATCACGGCGAAAGCGTGAAACCGATCAAGTTCCTGGAGCAGTTGGATTCGCTGAAGAGACGGGATGAGATCACCAAGCAGAAGACGCTGGGTAAAGAAATACACCACCAACTCAAATCGCACAGCCGCACGCTGGAGGAGCTAGAAGCTCCCAGGTATCTGAGCGTCTACCCCTTGCGTTGCCTCTACCAATATTACGGCTCCTTGAACAGGAGCCGCGAGAGAGCCCGGCTCCTCTCGGAGCGGTACCCGGGCCTTGAGGGGGACAGGAGCAGAGCTCAGCTGAAAGTGGAAGAGCTGAGAATGAGCCTGAGGTCCACGGCCTCGACGGGCACTAATGACAAGCTGCTGTCATACGTGTGCATGGCGATGATAGGTCCTGTTCGTAGGTACCAGCGTCGGTACAACTTCGTGGCCGAGAGAGTTGTGTTATTCAAGCACTTGATAGCCTCGGGCTTTCCCATAGAAACAGCATTGAGTCTTGTGAAGAGCATAGCCGCGTCCAAGAGAGTCTCTATGATCGCAGTACCACTGGACAAGGGGGTTGAGCTCCAGTTGCAAAAAACGGCCCAACCTACGACATACAACAGAAAAATAGCATCCCTCATATGGTTGTTCTCACACATCACCGCCTATTGTACGCTGCGTCAGTTGAGGCATGACTACGTGCGAATGGGAGACTCGCCAGAGGACATGGCCAGCGATGGAATCTACGTGTTTGACGGAAATCATGTGGGCTTCAGGTTGTCACAAGCACCCATTCTGTCAGACGAGGTCAACGCTCAGTCTGCAGCAACAGGAACAGCAACAGCAACACAAACAGCGATGGCAGCCTCTACGTACATGCCCTTCTCACACATTTTGGAACTGCTTGCACTGCGGGATAGCGTTCAAGAGAGACTTCGTCGATAGAGTCATCAGAGCCGGCCCGGAGGAGTCTTACGACGCGCTGGTGCAGTTTGGTTACGCTCCCATCACCGGCGTAGTCAATCTACAGTGGAAACGTGAGGCTCTAGAGAAGTACAACGCGGAACGCTTAAAACACTCTTCCGCGACCTTTGAAAAACTACTCAAGGAGTACACAGAAAAGAGGCAGAGCGACCAGAAGGCACACTCCAAGCAGAAACCTAGGTCCAAGGGTTCAATCGAGTGGAAAGTACCCATCTGCATGCAAAAGAAGAAGGATAAGAAGAATGGGGTGAACAAGGAACGGAAACAATAGGAAATGATCACCGACCGACTTGAAGATTTCGGCAACCTCTACAACGTACACCCATAATATCATGGGAAACTAAACCAAACCAAGACTTGTTTGCTGTAGTATCTTGTTGTTTCTGTGATGTGTGTGCACAATGTCTAAATAAAATTTCACAACCCTATCACTGTGTTCAAACAATCTTTATTTGAAATTCATACAAAGTTCACAAAGCAAGAAGGAGACACTTGAAGAAGGAGGCAGTAGTGGTAGGGAGATGTGTCACAGTGACACAAGGGGTTTAAAAAACTCATCGAAGACAAGTGATGCAAAAGAGACTCTCTGTGGCAGGCAGTCCAAGTCGACAACCTAAGAGTTCATTGTAGACATTTTCGCGTACACATTTGTAACACCGATCATTTCTTCAGTTAGCAAGGTTCACTGATGTCCTCACGGTCAAAGCTCACTATGGCCTCACGCACACGGAATCCGTATTCAGGTCCCGGTCTTGGTTTCTTCAGGTTCCACAGTTCACAGACGTACTTGATGGTCTTCACCATCAATCTGCAATTCTCCTCTTTCCAGTGCTTAGCGCATATTGAAGCTGGGACCTTCGTGATACGGGACAGCCTTGTTCCCATCGCGTGATAGTCGCTGTCCGAAGGCGTGCCGCCGCAGCCCCAGAGCAGACTCTTCAGATCGTGGCACCACGAGGAAAACGATTTGTAGTTGGTCAACACTCCCGTCATCAGTCTCTTAATTCCTAGTCCAACGGGAACTAGGTTGTAATCGGTCCCACACAGCGCCATAAAGAACAGCTTTTCCGTGCGCGTGTGCTCGTCGCGGACCGTGTCTTCTGTAATGCGCATGAAAAAGTGCTGGCCGGCTCTACGCAACCTCAAGAAGCGACCGTAACTACCCGGGGGTACCATCCCCTTCACGTATGTGTTACCCAACCTCTTGAGGCTGTTCGCGACTCCTTCGCCCTTTCGTCGTTCTCCACTCGGGCTCAACGGCTCGGGTTCTATGCCGTCGTCGAGGGAGGGCTCGAGCTCGTCCTGCCGATGTGACACCTTCCTCTTGTGACCGGTACACTGCGGGTGAATATCGGACTCTGATTGTGACGCCAGCAGACTCTCGTCAGACGTGGAGGGGCACAGTGTTTCGAAAATGTAACGGACCGTATTGTCGCCACCGATGTGGCATCGGTCTACAGCAAGCCCTAAGCTGTCCAAGCGGCTCTGGATGTTCGAGCTTCCGAGGAAGCTAAACAGAAAGGTGTGGTACACAGATCGCCTGACCCCGCCGAGGTAGAGTCGTCTAGCCACTTTTTCCTTAAAGCCGACCTCACCGCGCTTGTCCAGAATGGCCTCGAAGGTACCGTGTTGCTCTCGGACCTCCGACAGCAGGTGCACGTCTTCGACGGCGACGTCGCAAAGCGCTCTGAACCTACTGTCCTCGCTAGAGCTGAACTCCCGAAGCTGCAGTTTTGAGGGGTCGTGGTCCGGAGTGGCGAGCAGTTCCCCGAAGGGCGACGCGTGCATGTCTCGATGCTCGTGGTAGCTCTTGTTGTCCATCCTCAGAGTGATACCTTCCCTGCCGCAAGCCGCCAGCACGGCTACGATGTCGGAGTCTCCGGTGCACACGGTCACGCTGCCTTTCAGAATGTTGGCCAGCTCCACGAGCAGCGTGTCAGCCTCTGTGCTCGTGCACCGCGCGCACGCCTCCCGCAGTGCGGTAGCCTGTGTGGTCTCGGGGTCCGCGAAAGTTGCCATGAAGACGCCCTCGAGTCCCTGAGGTCTGTCTATCGAGCCTTTGGTGCAATTGGATGGATCGTCGTCGAACAGCTCGTCGACGCCGGGATTCAGCAGACCCTCGAGCGCATTCCCAAAGCCGCCGTCATCCCCACGCTCTCGTCTGTACTCCAGGTACTTCTGGTGGAAACAGACCAGGTTATCGGAGGGCAAAGTCTTCTCCGCTGGGACCTCGTGCTCAAAGTAGTCTGCCTTGGCGCCAGTCACCAGAAACAACTTGTCCTTCATGCCCACGTCGGCCAACAGCTTCATCATGGTGTACTCTATCGCACTCAGGTTGTGCTTACAGAACTCTATGTGAGGTGCCAGGGCACGGTTCGTTCTGTTCTCCCTCACCGCCGGCTTGGGAGACTTGGCGCCGTCCTTCACGAGCACTACAACCCGGCTCGTCGAATCCTCCGACACGTAGCTGTGCGCCAGTGTCCTTGCCATGTTCCGTATGCACACACGTGGATCATTCTGGACGTAGTCGCTTTCTCTGACTCTGTGGATTACCATGAGATGGTCTATCAGAGTCCAATCCTGTTGCTGACACGACATACCCTCGATCAATTCGAACGGCGCAAGGCGAGGGTTTGCTAACATCGCGTGGAGCGCCTGGTGTTTCAACCCCATTTCTCGGTCAAAGTAGCAGAGTGAGTGCGGTTTGTGTACACAGCACATGGGTTTTTGTACCACTTCAATGGTGTGTGTGTGTGTGTGTGTGCGTGTGTGTGTGTGTGTGTGTGTGTGTGTGTGTGTGTGTGCATGACGACGAACGTATTGGGTTACTTTGAATGTTCGTCACTGCGATGATCACCTGGGAGTCTACAATTTTTTTCGCTTCCTTCTGTTTGTTTTCTCCAGGTTAAAAAGTATGTTCCTAGAACACAAATCGTCGGGGTCTAACCAGGAGGCGAATGAAGAAGAAGAAGAAGAAGAAGAAGAAGAAGAAGAGGCTGCAGCGGAGGTAGACCGAGTCTCGACTCTCATGTTGATGCACATGGGAGCCAGACAGTTGAGCACCTGGGGACAGAAACAGTTCAGCCACGGGAACTTGTTGCGTACGGCGCTAGTAATTGTTGGCCTCATACAGTTCCTGATGGTAATTTGGCTTGTCCCCGGTCTGATTATCACCAGGTACGCTGCGGAGCGTTCTGCCATGCTCGGGTACGTGAGCGAGAACATGAGCCACGTCAGCCACAGCTGCGTGTTGTATCGCCACAAGGTATGTCGGTCCAGAATGTCACTGCTCCGGGTCTTGAGTTCCAGCAGCGCTATGTTGTCCTTGACAGTGTCGTGTGCCACCAGGTCCACCTCCGTGAAGAAGCCCCAGCTCGGGCGGATGGATGTGCAGCCTCGCGTACATTTGTTATGGTACGTGTAGGCTCCAGGTTTGCTGAAACTATCAGGCGTGGGCACGCTGGCGACCTTGAGGCCTGCGCAGATGGGAGTCAGGCGTAGAGCCTCGAGCTGCGTGAGAATTAGGCGAGACACCAGACCCACTTCATTTACCGTCTTGTTTCCGTTGAACACGTCCTTGCACTGCGCGTCTACTGTGATGCCTATCGCGGTGGACAGACGGCTTCTGACCCACAGGCGTCTGCAGGCTTTCGGACTCAGGGCTTTAGATCGGAACAGCTTCAGCAGAGCTCCTTTCAATGCGACGCCCTTGGAGGGCCCGGGTGCGTTCAGGTTCTGTATGTACTCGGGTACCCACTCGAGCGAACTCTCCGGGTTCACGTTCAGGTCCTTGACGACCCTCACGAACAAATCCATGCTTATCATGTTGTGACGGGTGGAGCGCCCCTTTCGGAAGTGCGAGAGCGAGTGAAGGGTTTTCGTGATACCTCGTACCTTGTACCAACGGTGGTCTGCTGTAGACTTCGCATACAGCCCCGTGTCCCGTGAGCTGCGGAAGGTGATCACGGGGTCTTTGTGCTTCATCGTATTAAACGTTCTGGCTGTTGCACACAGGTCGCTACGATAAACCGGCTCCTTTTCGCAGACAAGTGAGGTGTTCCACCGTTAAAGGGGTTTAAGTCACGCACGACAAGTAAGTGGATGGGCGACAAGGGAAAAGGGAGCATTCGGAGATCCAGCACCATCGGCCGCCTCCATCTCCTCCACCGTCTCTCCCCTTCTCTCTCTCTCTCTCTCTCTCTCTCTCTCTCTCTCTCTCTCTAGCTCGCTGTCTCTCTCACAATGAACCGCAAGAAAACGGGTCGGGGAGCCTTCGAGTCTCTGATATCCACGAGCAAGGACTTGCTTCGTAACAAATTGTCAATCCCGTCAAACAAACACATCCTAAACGCTAACCGTTTCAAAGGGCAGTTGGGAGCGACTATCACTGTGATCACATCTCTGATTGTGGGCTTTCTGACCCTCCCCAACAACATTCTGTACTTCATCGACAACAAGCACGGCGTGACGACGTCAGGCGCGGGGCACAGAGAACCGTCGCCTTCGTCCAGACCCGACCACGAGTACGTCTACATCCATGCGGGCATAGCGCTCATCACGCTCGGCTGTCTGGCTATGATTGTGAGCATAGTGCTCAGCTACTTCGCGGCGAAGAGCAAGCGGAAAATGTACGCGTCAGAAGGCCCCCGCTGGGACGCCGAGTCCACCAAGACCAGCAGAACCGTGATGGCGTGCCTCATCATGATGAACGTCGAGCTGTTCATGGCCGTGATCGCAGGCTGCATGGAGTTGCTGTACCGACCTCTGATCAGCGACGCGAGCAGGTTGCACAACGTGGAGTGCACCATCGCCGTGTTCAACATTGTCATCTACGCGATGTACGTACCGACCATGGTGCTGACTTCGACCATCCTAAAGGCTAAGCAAGAAAGTGTCCCGGCTGACGTTCACAGAGACATCCTTGAGGCCGTGACCGTACCTGTGCCAAGAGACTACGTTGGTGGCAGAAGCCCGAGCCCCTACAATTCGCATTCCAGCTTCATCTAATGTATGATCCTCCTTCCTGGAGCCGGGCGTCACTGACTTAGACTTGAAAGACGTGAAACATTTCCCTTTCGGACCTACGGCAAACCGTGGAATTACTAATGCGATCGACCTCCCCTCTGTCTCAACAGTAACAAAGACACACACACACACACACACACACACACACATATATATGTATAAAAAGGAACCCCGAAATACCCACCATTCCAAATAGACTGAACCGAAACATGGAACCCCTTCACGGCATCTTGACCAATACAACATCCGACGCAGGGACAAGAAGCGAGACGCTGAGAGCAAGAGAATGTCGCAAAGAGGCCAAAATTTCCAGATGTCTCGAAGAGGATCACCGAGAGCGCATTGGAAAATATATACAGGATAGGCTCCAGAACAACACAGAAAAGGCTTGAACGGTCGGCGGGTACATATGAGACACTGAACGTAAGCTCCGATATGTCTTTGAGCTGCTGTGCTGCTGCTCTTCCCTTCCCTGACACATTCCTGTATTTACAAACGGCTCCTACAAGCTGTACTTTAGTATAACTCAAACCAAACCATCCCTCTCCACTCTTCTCAGTCCCTCTCCTCATAATCTACCACAAGATATCTCACTCCGAAAAAAAGAAAAGAAAAACAGATTAAAGGCCATGACCGCAGTTTTGTACAACTGCCTCCTCTTGAAGAGCAGGACCCTCACAGACCATGAGAAGATGAATTTGGACCACGTCGGCGTCAGCTACACCTCACACGAAAAATATGTACTGATAGGACCCAAGGGCGGAGAGTCCCATGACCATAGAGCTCACACACTACCATCACCTTGACAACCTGTTAGCCCTGATGGCATGCTACGTGGACCCGGATGTCAAAAGTGTCTCTGACTATCCTGTGAGACATGTGCAACCTAGGGCACACACCCGGTGCAACGGCGACGGAAACTGACCGGCCTGCGTCCACCCAGGGCTCCGTCCACCCAGGCTCCGTCCAACACAGTGACGGTCGACAACCAGACATCTGAGAGGCACGTTGAGGCCCAGACTGTGAGGGATGGAGCCGTCGAGAACACGATGCTGCATGTTGCTGAGACTGTATCGGAAGTGACGGCGACGGAACAGGCTGCTGCACATTCTGAGTCACAGGCAACCCAAGACACTGAAACTTCCGCCGTCAAGACTGAGACAGTGCCCATGACCGAGACGATCACCACTACGACTGCCACCACTACCAAGCCCAAATCCACCCCAAACTCAAATGCACACATCTGGATTCACGTGGGGACAGCCATGATCGTATTTGTCTTGGTAGCCGTCATGATCACCATAATGTGTGACCAGGAGAACGACCCCAAGGAGGACGACGACACGGATGACACCGAAACGGACGACGACCGTAGAATACGCCACGTACAGTGACATAGTGTGCAAGTGGGGGGCGGGATAAGTGTGATACTTACTTTACATGCATGTACTTCTCTTAATAAAAATGTGTGACACATTGTATCGGCCTGTGTTGTGTTTTTTTTTTTTTTTTTTTTTTTTCCACAATAGATACACAATGGGCGGTAGCGGTTTTAGGTACGGGCGGACAGGGCAGCCGCCCGGGGCAAATGTGGCCAGGACCGCCGCTGACAATGGGACCAATTTACACAGTTTGAGCTTGGGCGCTGAAACCTCGGATTAGACGAAGTGCAAAAGGAGCTATCGGCTTTGTCAAAAGACACAGATCTCAAACTGTATGACACAGTGCTCGCGATAGCCCAAGATGAAAATGTGATGTTGACGACCAAAATCCTGACCAAGAGCCCAGAACTAAAACACGCACTGAAATCAAAGGCTGTCATCACCGAGTCTAAGCCTCTACGGGACGCTATAAGAATGGTGTTTTTCCTATGTGCTTATGACTGGGTACGAGAAGTACATCACATCGAAGCTCGATGGTGACGGGTCCGCAATGCGATTTCGCAAACCCCTACGTCTGGCATAGCAGGTACCTGTGATGTTGCTTACAAGGACTGAGGAGATGAGATGACACGTGTGTTGTGTGTAGTTTACATCCACCTTAACAGAGGACACACAATAATTGCAAGAAAACGACAGAGAACCATTCTGTGAAAATGATTGTGTGTGAATTGGTTACAATAAAATGCTTGCAAACTTTTTGTACATGTCTCTTTATTTCATCATGTGCACATTAACATGACGCTAAACACGTATTCATCAAGTATCTTCACCAGAGTCAGATATAATCACAACTTGATCAACCAAAAGTTTCTTCTCGGGGCTGAGCCCAATCTTGCTCGGTAGTCAGGTCTACACCGGCTGCTTCACGGTCATCAGAGGCCTGCAACACCCGCTCTTTCCCGCGTTCGGACTTGCAGTGTGAACAGGGACACTCGGTGACTTGAACCTGGAGCTGGACGGCCATCGCCTGGGGCGTAGGGCTGTGGACGAACACTGGGTTCCATCGGGTTCTCGGTTTCTTGACTCTGGGCATCGGCTCGGCTCGGTGAACGGAGACGCTTCGTCGGCTGTCCTAAGAGAATGAGCTCTGTCTTCCTGCGTCAGAATATATAGCTGGTAAGCCCTGGAACTATAGAGAGAACTACTGTTCTCTTAAGTGATAGAATGGACCATGACTGCTTGTGGTTGAGAGAGATTAGATTTACAAAAACTTGAGGAGTTCACTGGACTTGTTCTGACAACTTTAGACAGGCATTGTCTAATTGCAGTTTTTCATTGGCATGAAATTTGGTCTCAAATTGAACACCTCCTCAAGAAAAGAGGCGGGCTTCTGAGGTTACATCATAAGTAAGAGTCACTTCTAGGTCCAGGTTTTGTTCTGTTCTCCGTCTCCCTTCTTCAAACCATGACACTCACTCTGCCGGACCAGCAGTACCTCAGTCAGATCAAGGAGTTTCTACATGGCTCCTTTGACGGGTTTCAGTTAGACTCGAGCTACCAACAGCTCTCGACGAATCTCGTGTTTCACACATGGGTCGCCTACTGGGGAGTCGGCATCCCGGACGGGACGAGGCCATTCAACGGCAAGCTCTTGGACTATGTGTCCAAGATCAAGCGACAAGCGGTCATGCTGGAAGCTCAACACATTCCCAATGCAATCGTTTACTCTCGGCTGCAGCTTCCCAAGGAAGAGGAGATGACTCTCTTGGCGAACTTTGCTGACGAGGGGAACATTGTGCTGCTGTGCCTCGAGGACATGACGTACTCCATACCACCAAGCTCCTACTCGAATCACTACTCAACCACCTTTAAATTGTTGGACCACCTTCGTCTGGCCGTGATCAACCATGCTCCCGCCGTGCTGGAGGAGCTGAGACGAAAGGCCTTGTGCGAGCACAAGGACCAGTACGTTTCGTTTCTGGACAGTAACGGCGGGAACGCAATCATGTATGCGGACATAGACATCGTGTTCACAGCAGACAGGGTGCCCGTGGTGTGCGCAAAGAATGGCATGTGCTCGTACCCAGAGCCCAACGATGATATCTTTATGTACGGGGACATGTCTGATGAGGTTGACATCAGTCCCGAGCTCATGAAGAAGATAACAGACCATTCCAGCGTGTTCGAGAGGGACTGGGAAGCCATCACCAATTACATCATGCGTGACAAGGCGTACGACGTGGCCACTGCTATCACCAGGGAGCTGGGGATAAAAAACAACCCTTGCGTGGCTCGGGGAGAGAACTGCATGCTGCTGGTGGCGTACTCTTCGGTACCCCTGTTCAGGACGTGTGTCTCGGGCGGCTCTATGGTTGTCGACCTGCACCGTACAGACACAGAGTTCTATCGGGAGAACCACACTCTGATCTACTTGCAGTTGATACCGTACATGAAACACATGAGCGATTGCACTTGGGTCTAGCCGAAGGATACAAAAGAGACCGATTAGCTTCAGACTTCCTGTCTGGAAGTCTATCACTGGACAACAGGCGAGTCTGTCACTGACTCTGTCAGGGTGGTGCTAGAAAGATATAATCTATGTACTGGTCCCGTTAAAAGAATATTGACTCTTCAACACAAACCTACTCTCCAAAAATCAGTAATGTCATTACAATCTTGTTTGAATAAATGAATGAAACCATGAACATTTTTCATCGTTTGTTTATTGAAACTACATTGATACACGCTTACGTGAGTTAGTCACTTTAGCTCGGTTTCCTTGGCTCTTTCTTCTTGTTTGTGCTTTCTTGTTCCTCCAACGTCCTTTACCAGAAACCATTTCAAGGGGCGAAATATGCATGTCCCAAACACTCGTCTATGGTGGGCCTGCAGTCCGGTATGGGACAGAGCATCCACTCGATTAGGTCTTGCGCTGCTCGGTCTTTCACAAACTATACTTTTCCATGCATATGTTTCGTTTGCAGCTGTACGGGACGTCGTCGTAGAAAGGATGGCATCCTCTCGACAAGATGTAATACACCAACATCCCAGCCACCTAAGAATGAAAGTACAGTGTGAAATAATCCCTAGGTACTCTCGACGTCGTAGGTTTCTACTCACGGGCCTGATGGTGCATAGCAATGTTTTTACCTTGAAATAGTCTTTTCCTTAACGTTTATTCTTGCAGGCCGCTTGACTTGTTCAGAGGCTCTTGTAGTTGTTCCTGGAGAATTGGGTCTAGATCCAACTGGTCCTGCAGGAGTATCACATCCCTGATTAATCTGCTCGCTATATAGCTCTGTTTCGTGAGGGTGTGGGCAGGGCTCCTAGTCAAGTAGTGGTATGACGCCGGTCTCATCGCCAGAAGAGTCATCATTCTCAGTGTAGCACAATCAGCTGGACTGTGGACAGGGTGCCCAGCCTTCAGACGACATGACGACATGATGACAATTGCATCAGCCCAGGTTCTTCGGTGTTCTTCACCGTGTTTAACAACCCATCCAGCTGATCCTTTTTGCACAAGCATTGGTCACACATGTTGAGTTTGATCCACTCCATCAGCTTTTCCTTGTTCATCAGTCGTAGAGCAGCTCGCCTCACCTCCTCCTTCAGCTGGTCTTGGAGCAGGTTCACAATTGTCCTTGCAACAGGTCTCACACATTCACCACAAGACCTGGTGTCCGTCATTGTACTGTTGGGAGATAAGAGCAGAGTACATGGCAGACCATGACACATCATGGTTAACATTTTATAATCATCCAATTCACCCATACCCATGCTGGGGGTAGCAAAAAAAACGCCCCCCTTATAGCAACAGAGTCCTCCTGTCCACTAACATCTAAAGTCATAGCAAGTAACATTATATTTCCGTAATGACGAAAATAGACGGGGCCTCGTTCATTTTCGTGATTTTCGGGCTCCCATATGCTGAACTATATGCAATCACGGTCCCGTAAGCAGCAAGTCCGAGACAATGATCTGCGCGCTTCTACCTGTTTCTGCTCTTTCTTTATTTTTCCGACCGTTTTTCCAAAATCCCGCCGTGCGGATTGAACATTGTAACGAAAAATGGTAGATGCTTTCTTTTCTCTTTCTCTCTTCACTTCTCTCTTCTCTTTCATCATTTGTCCCACCAGAAACCTTCATTTGTCCCACCAGAGATCATTTGTCCGACAAGAAACCTTCATTTGTCCCACCAGAGATCATTTACCCCACCAGAGATCATTTGTCCAACCAGAAACTTTCATTTATCCCACTAGAGATCACTTGTCCCACCAGAAACCTTCATTTGTCCCACCAGAGATCTTTTGTCCGACCAGACTTGTTTGTACTGACTCCTCCCACCCCAGACCTCCAAAGGCAAAGCCTTGCCATTCTGCCACTAACCGAGCTGGGGTGAACATCTCCTCCTTCTTTGTATGTTTTATTCAATGTAAAATATAAAATAAATCATGACACCACTATTACATTCTGAATAAACCTTGTTCAAAAAGCAATGACACAAGTGTACTGTTTGTGAATGAAAAAGGCTGGTAGACAGATAGAGGTGCTCAAGCTTACATTCTGAATAAACTTTGTGTAACTCCAGGAGAAGAACACTGCCACCTCTGGGCTGTAAAACAAACGCATCCAGTTCAGGCACCATGTGTAGCTTCCCGCCAGTAGATGTCGTTGTGTGGTTTGTTTATGGGAGCCGTGAGTTCCCCATTAACCCTCGTGTGGTCCTCTGGGTCAAGGTGACCCGGAGGTCCGAAAATGCCCAATTGTGTGTGTGCGTGTGGGTGCTTGCGTGCGTGCAGTAGGATATGTCGTTGTACATGGCATTTGTGATTCTTGGAGCGGTTATCTTTAGTTTCTGAATAATAGGAAGACAGTAAGAAAAAAAAGAGAGAGAGAGAGAGAGAGAGAGAGAGAGAGAGAGACACACACACACAAGACACAAACACCTCATATCACAGAGTTGCTACTTTATTTTAAGCTTTGCGTTGTCCTCTGGGTCTAGGTGACCCGGTGGCCGAAAATGTCCCTTTTTGTGTGTGTGCGTGCGTGCAGTATGAGTTCTCGTTGACATTGATGATTCTTGAGGTGGTTATCTTTTGTTTTGTTTTGTTGTTTTGTTTTATTTTTTGAATAATGGGAACAGAGTAAGATACAGAATAAAGGAAATGATGACACAAACGCTTCGTATCACAGAGCCACTACTTTATTTTAGTTATCCCTTTCTTTGTTGTCATCGTCACAAAAGGTCACACACACACACACACACACACACACACACACAGTCAGTTCTCTAAGTATTCTCACCAAAGTATCTGGTGGCGTGAGCAATTGCAGAACGGCGGCTGACCGTCTTGGAAGTCGTCAACCAAGCACAACGGGTCCCTACAGAAAACTACTACTTCTTCTTCTTCTTCTTTTTCTGCTGCTGCTGCTGCCGCTTCTTCTTTTTCTGCTGCTGCTGCTGCCGCTTCTTCTTTTTCTGCTGCTGCTTCTTCTTCTTCTTCTTCTGCTGCTGCTGCTGCTGCTTCTTCTTCTTTTTCTGCTGCTGCTTCTTCTTCTTCCTCTTTGTCCGCTGCTGCTGCTTCTTCTTCTTCTTCTTCTTCTTCTTCTTCGGGCTCCCCGTCCAACACGTCGCGCGGCCCGAAGTCATCGAGCGCAGAGAATGCGCTGGAGCACAGCGCCTCTATCCTGGCGTGCAATTTGGCATACTTGACGACAAACTTGGGGCCGTAGAGTCGACACTGAGCCGAAGACATCCGGATGAACCGGTTAAAATTGTCAAAGCGGTCGACCAAGTGGTACATTCCCATGGCTACTAGGCACTTGCAGAGCAGAGGGTCGTGTCTTTTATTTTTACGCTCCCGGAGACGGAGTGTGTCATGTGGTCTCCGGGCGAACCGTTGCTGCCTCTGCTGCTGCCTCCTCCTCCTCATCGTGATCATTTCTTCTTCTTCTTCAGCCCCGTTCCTCATCTTATCCTGTCTTATCCATGTGCTGTATGTATGTGTGTGTGTGTGTGTGTGTGTGTGTGTGTGTGAGCGACTCATCATTGAATTGGACATTTTCTCCCTGGATGGGTTATTTCCTTTGCGTGAGTCATCATCATCATCATCATCATCATCATCATCATTATTATTATCTTCTCCTCATGCTGCTTCTTCTTCTTCTTCTTCTTCTTCTTCTTCTTCTTCTTCTTCTTCTTCTCACTGGCTCTGTTATTACCTTTGCGCGCACTCGTTCCTACCCGTCAACATCGGGTCTCTGTGACCCGACGCGACGTCGCGCCTCTCCTTCCCTTCTCCTCCTCCTCCTCCTCGTCCATCTTCTTCTTCTTCTTAATGGGGGACTCACGGCTCCCATAAACAAACCCCACAGTGACATCTACTGGCGGGAAGCTACACATGGTGCCTGAACTGGATGCTTTTTGGTTCACAGCCACAGGTGGCAGTGTTCTTCTCCTGGAGTTACACAGAAGTCGATTTTTAAAACACCCCCCCTACCCCCAGCTTTCCTCCTTCTTTCTCCTGAGGCTGCCTTTATTCTTCTTCTTCTTCTTCTTCTTCTTCTTCTTCTTCTTCTGCTTCTGCTTCTTCTCCTCACTGGCTATCTTATTACCTTCGCGCGCCCTAGTTCCTCTCGTCAACATCGGGTCTCTTTGACCCGACGCTCCTCTCCACTGTGTCCTCTCCGTCGGCGTTCCCTTTCACGTACACCGTCCCGTTCCTCCGCCGTCAGCATTGGGTCTCTTTGACCCGACGAGGAGTCGCTCCTCTCCTTCTCTCATCTTCTTCTTCTTCTTCTTCTTCTTCTTCTTCTTCTTCTTCTTCTCACTGGCTCTCTTATTACCTTCGCGCGCCCTCGTTCCTCTCGTCAACATCGGGTCTCTTTGACCCGACGCTCCTATCCACTGTGTCCTCTCCGTCGGCGTTCCCTTTCACGTACACCGTCCCGTTCCTCCGTCTCTTTGACCCGACGAGACGTCGCTCCTCTCCTTCTCTCCTCCTCTCCTTCTTCTTCTTCTTCTTCTTCTACTTCTTCTTCTTATTCTTCTTCTACTTCTTCTTCTTCTTCTTCTTCTACTTCTTCTTCTCACTGGCTCTGTTATTACCTTCGCGCGCCCTCGTTCCTCCCCGTCAACATCGAGTCTCTGTGACCCGACGCAACGTCGCTCCTCTCCTTCCTCCTCCTCGTCCTTCTTCTTCTTCTTCTTCTTCTTCTTCTTCTTCTTCTTCTTCTCACTGGCTCTCTTATGACTTTCACACACCGGTGTTCCTCCCCGTCAACATCGGGTCTCTGTGACCCGACGCGACGTCGCTCCTCTCCTTCCTCCTCCTCGTCCTTCTTCTTCTTCTTCTTCTTCTTCTTCTTCTTCTTCTCACTGGCTCTCTTATGACTTTCACACACCGGTGTTCCTCCCCGTCAACATCGGGTCTCTGTGACCCGACGCGACGTCGCTCCTCTCCTTCCTCCTCCTCGTCCTTCTTCTTCTTCTTCTTCTTCTTCTTCTTCTTCTTCTTCTTCTCACTGGCTCTCTTATGACTTTCACACACCGGTGTTCCTCCCCGTCAACATCGGGTCTCTGTGACCCGACGCGACGTTGCTCCTCTCCTTCCTCCTCCTCGTCCTTCTTCTTCTTCTTCTTCTTCTTCTTCTTCTTCTTCTTCTCACTGGCTCTCTTATGACTTTCACACACCGGTGTTCCTCCCCGTCAACATCGGGTCTCTGTGACCCGACGCGACGTCGCTCCTCTCCTTCCTCCTCCTCGTCCTTCTTCTTCTTCTTCTTCTTCTTCTTCTCACTGGCTCTCTTATGACTTTCACACACCGGTGTTCCTCCCCATCAACATAGGGTCTCTTTGACCCGACGCGGCGTCGCTCCTCTCCTTCCCTCCTCCTCTTCTTCTTCTTCTTCTTCTTCTTCTACTTCTTCTTCTTGACTTCCCTCTCGTCGTTCCACCCCGTTGTTGGCATCGGGCCTCTCTGACCCCCCCCTGCACTTTCCTTCCGTAGTCCTGCTTCTCCTCTGTGTCCTCTCCCTCAGTTTCCCTCACAGACACACACACACACACACACACACACACACACACACACCCTTCCTCCCAGTTGTAAAATTGAAAAAATTGAATTTAATTGTCCAACCGAACATGAATTGTCCGACCCAGGGTTTGAGTTATCCGACCGAGGGCCAGTGACCCAGCCGGTTCTCTTTTCTCCCTCTGACTCACTGAGTGAGCAGGAATTGTCCCACCTAGAGCAGATTGTCCGACAGGCTCTCTTTCCTCCCTCTGACTCACTGAGCAGGCATGCATTGTCCCACCTAGAGCAGATTGTCCGACAGGCTCTCTTTTCTCCCTCTGACTCACTGAGTGAGCAGGAATTGTCCCACCTAGAGCAGATTGTCCGACAGGCTCTCTTTCCTCCCTCTGACTCACTGAGTGAGCAGGAATTGTCCCACCTAGAGCAGATTGTCCGACAGGCTCTCTTTCCTCCCTCTGACTCACTGAGCAGGCATGCATTGTCCCACCTAGAGCAGATTGTCCGACAGGCTCTCTTTTCTCCCTCTGACTCACTGAGTGAGCAGGAATTGTCCCACCTAGAGCAGATTGTCCGACAGGCTCTCTTTCCTCCCTCTGACTCACTGAGTGAGCAGGAATTGTCCCACCTAGAGCAGATTGTCCGACAGGCTCTCTTTTCTCCCTCTGACTCACTGAGCAGGCATGCATTGTCCCACCTAGAGCAGATTGTCCGACAGGCTCTCTTTTCTCCCTCTGACTCACTGAGTGAGCAGGAATTGTCCCACCTAGAGCAGATTGTCCGACAGGCTCTCTTTCCTCCCTCTGACTCACTGAGCGAGCATGGATTGTCCGACGGAGCTCTCTCAATCCTTTCACTACGTCCCGCCCCTTGAACAAAACAGACCAGCTCACACATCAGCAAGCCAGAGAAGAGGCAGAAGGCTCTGGGGAAAGGTAGGTAGGAAATGAAAGGAGGACAAAATGACAAAGAGACAGTCTTTTTGTCTTTTCTTTTTTCTTTTTTTACATATTGTTTTTACTTTTTGACCTAATAACTAAATTAATTAATTAATTAATTAAATTTAATATTTTTATTTATGATTATTATTATTTTTTTCTTTCTTTTTTTTTTCTCCTTCTTCTTATAGCGTTGAACTCCGAGGACGGAGGAGTGTGAGAGGATGTACAGTGACTGCAACGGCAGCGAATACGAAGAAAGAGGAGGACAGAGGAAGAGGAGCACGAGAGGACAGATAGACCGCGTCGGGAGGAGGATGAGGAGGAGAACGGGAAAGGGCAGAGCGAATGCTGTGCGAAGAATGACAGGTGAGTACGAAGCAAGAAGAGGAGGAGGATGAACAGCAACGAGGAACAGGACAAGGAACAGGAATGAGGAACATCAACGACCTCTCATCGGCGTCACGTTTCGCCGGAGCCGAAGCGGTCCCCGGAGGGACCAGGCTCGCCCCAGCGAACCTCGCTCAGACTCCGTGAAGGAGGAGGACGATGAGGAGGGGATAGGGCAAAGCGAACGCGACAGGAAAGGAGGACGTGGAACAGCAACGAGGGACATCAACGACCTCTCAACGCCGTCACGTTTCGCAGCAGCCGAAGCTGTCCCCGGAGGGACCAGGCTCGCCCCAGCGAACCTCGCTCAGACTCCGTGAAGGAGGAGGACGATGAGGAGGGGATAGGGCAAAGCGAACGCGACAGGAAAGGAGGACGTGGAACAGCAACGAGGGACATCAACGACCTCTCATCGCCGTCACGTTTCGCCGCAGCCGAAGCGGTCCCCGGAGGGACCAGGCTCGCCCCAGCGAACCTCGCTCAGACTCCGTGAAGGAGGAGGACGATGAGGAGGGGATAGGGCAAAGCGAACGCGACAGGAAAGGAGGACGAGGAACAGCAACGAGGGACATCAACGACCTCTCAACGCCGTCACGTTTCGCCGCAGCCGAAGCGGTTCCCGGAGGGACCAGGCTCGCCCCAGCGAACCTCGCTCAGACTCCGTGAAGGAGGAGGACGATGAGGAGGGGATAGGGCAAAGCGAACGCGACAGGAAAGGAGGACGAGGAACAGCAACGAGGGACATCAACGACCTCTCATCGCCGTCACGTTTCGCCGCAGCCGAAGCGGTCCCCGGAGGGACCAGGCTCGCCCCAGCGAACCTCGCTCAGACTCCGTGAAGGAGGAGGACGATGAGGAGGGGATAGGGCAAAGCGAACGCGACAGGAAAGGAGGACGAGGAACAGCAACGAGGGACATCAACGACCTCTCATCGCCGTCACGTTTCGCTGCCGACGAAGCGGTCCCCGGAGGGACCAGGCTCGCCCCAGCGAACCTCGCTCAGACTCCGTGAAGGAGGCGGACGATGAGGAGGGGATAGGGCAAAGCGAACGCGACAGGAAAGGAGGACGAGAAACAGGATGAGGCGGCCGGTCGTCACGAAGAACCTCTCCTCACGGAAAATACAGAGCGAACGTGGTGCGAAGAATGACAGGTGAGTACGAAGCAAGAAGAGGAGGAGCAGGATAATAAGAATGAGAGGTGACCGGTTGCCGCGAACAACCTCTCCGACGCAAGATGTTTTCGGTCCCGGGAGGGACCAGGCTCGCCCCAGCGAACCTCGCTCAGACTCCGTGGAGGAGGAGGACGACAACGATGAGGAGGGGATAGGGCAAAGCGAACGTGAGAGGAAAGGATGACGAGGAACAGGAACGAGGAACAGGACAAGGAACAGGAACGACGAACAGGACAAGGAACAGGAACGACGAACAGGACAAGAAACAGCAACGATGGACAGCAACGACCTCTCATTGCCGTCACGTTTCGCCGTCGCCGAAACGGTCCCGGGAGGGACCAGGCTCGCTCCAGCGAACCTCGCTCACACTCCGTGGAGGAGGACAACGACGACGACGATGAGGAGGGGATAGGGCAAAGCGAACGTGAGAGGAAAGGACGACGAGGACCATGATGGGAACAGGAGAACGGACACGAAGGAGGTGGCCGGATGTCATGAAGAAGGACAGAGCGAACGTGGTACAAAGCAAGAAGAGGAGGAGGAGGAGGAGAAGGAGAGGAGAAGAGCAAAGAACCTCTCTGACGCAAGATGTTTTCGCTGCAAAAAAAGGGTAGCTGTCGTGGAAAGGGACAGGAGCTCAAAGGTTCCTACAACAGCTTTTTTCCAGCTCGCCGTGTGAAGAAAATGAAGATGAAGAAGAAGGTAAGTGGTATTACGTCATTTATTACTGATGATGACAATAATAATAATAATAATAATAATAATATCTGTCCTCCTCATCAGCATCATCCTCCTTACCTTCTGAAGAAGAAGAAGAAGAAGAAGAAGAAGAATGCAAAGGGGGACATCCCGCAAAAAAACAGCCGCAGCGGCGGGGCAAGGAGGGGAAGCGAGAGCAACAGGAGGAGAGCTCTACGCGACGGCTAAGAGGGCCAGAGCGAGAGCGAGGGGACGGGAGGACGAGGGGGTGGCGAAAGAAGGAAGAGCAGAGGAATCGAGAGCGAGAGGAGAGTATTTCTCGACGGCGAGAGCAAGAGCAGGAGGATGAAGACAGAGACAGACAGAGGAGGAGGAGGAGGAGAAGGGGAAGGAGAAGGGGAAGGGGAAGAATACAACCCATTAGAGCAGGAAAATGTAACATCATCCTCGGAAGAAGAAGAAGAAGAAGAAGAAGAAGAAGAGGGAGAAGAAGAAGGCGAAGGAGTAGTGGATGTGGAAGTGGAAGAAGGAGAAGGAGAAGAAGAAGAAGGAGGAGGAGGAAGAGACAAAGACCTTCTTGTTGCACCAGAGACGTTCCTGTCAAGAAATGGGAAAATAACTTGGTCCTCTACACCATACCAAACGATACCCTCGCAGCAGCAGCAGCAGCAGCAGCAGCAGCAGCAGCAGCAGCAACAACAACAGCCCTGGCCGCCCGGGCCCACAGCCTACGCGGCTTCCAATGTCCGGGATATCTCAGCATTCTATCTCAGTCTCAGCATTCCGCCTCTTCCTCACGCCGGGAATAGACAAAATCATCCTGGAGGAGACTAATCGCGAGGGTCTTAGGAAATATGGAAGAGACAGCTGGAAGCGGATGGATGAGATCGACCTGCACGCCTACATGGGGCTGCTCATCCTAGCCGGCGTGTACAGGTCCCGAGGTGAGGCCACCGCCAGCCTTTGGGACGGAGAGAGCGGACGTGCCATTTTCCGTGCCACAATGTCGCTTAAAGTCTTTCACGTTTACTCGAAACTGGTGCGATTCGATGACCGCGAAACTAGAGCTGAGAGACGCACCACGGACAAACTGGCCGCCGTAAGAAAGGTCTGGGACGCGTGGGTCGAGCGGCTACCGATCCTCTACAACCCTGAGCATCACGTCACGGTGGATGAGCAACTGGTTCCGTTCAGAGGTGATGACAGGAACGATAAATCAATAAAAACTTTTTCTTTTCTTTTTTTTTCAATACAATAAAGTTTTTTTTTTGTCTTTCTTCTTTTGGAGGCAATAGGATGAAACCCACACACACACACACACAGAGAGAGAGAGAGAGATCACAGAATGTTCCAGAAAGTCCCAGAACCTGCTACCTTGTTACCTGACAGCATGTATTTTCTGTTGGAACAGAGAAAGATAAAGCAGCTGTAGGGGTTGCGTGGTGGTGGTGGTGGTGGTGCAATAAACCACACAGGCAGATCAGCCGTCAGAATATTCCAGAAAGTCCCAGAACCTTCTAGTCTGTTACCTGGCAGCCTGCCAAGTTTTCTGTTGGACCTGAGAAAGGATATCACAGAGGTGGTGGATGGTGGTGCAATAAACCACACCGGCAGTTTAGCTGTCAGAATGTTCCGGAAAGTCCCAGAACCCTATAGTTTGTTACCTGGCAGCATGCCAAGTTTTTGAGTTTTTTCTGTTGGAACTGAGGAGGGGATTTGACAGAGGTGGTGGTGGTGGTGAGATAAACCACACAGGCAGATCAACCAACAGAATGTTCCAGAAAGCCCCAGAACCCTCTAGTTTGTTACCTGGCAGCATGCCAAGTTTTGGAGTTTTTTTCTGTTGGAACTGAGAAAGGATTTAACAGAGGTGGTTGGACAAAAAACCGCACAGGCAGATCAACCTTCAGAATGTTCCAGAAAGTCCCAGAACCCTCTAGTTTGTTACCTGGCAGCATGCCAAGTTTTTGAGTTTTTTCTGTTGGAACTGAGAAAGGATTTGACAGAGGTGTTGGTGAGATAAACCGCACAGGCAGATCAACCAACAGAATGTTCCGGAAAGTCCCAGAACCTTCAAGTTTGTTACCTGGCAGCATGCCAAGTTTTCTGTTGGAACTGAGAAAGATAAGGCAGCTGTAGGGGTTGTGGTGGTGGTGGTGGTGGGCAATAAACTGCACATGCAGATCAACCAACAGAATGTTCCAGAAAGTCTGAGAACCTTCTGGCTTGTTACTTGGCAGCATGTCAGGTTTTCTGTTGGAACTGAGAAAAAAGATATGGCGGTAGTGGATTTGCGTTTTACGTATTGTTATAATCTCTCTCTCTCTCTCTCTCTCTCTCTCTCTCTCTCTCTCTCTCTCTCTCTCTCTCTCTTTTCCTTTCTTTCTTTCTTTCTTTCTTTCTTTCTTTCTTTCTTTCTTTCTTTCTTTCTTTTTCCGTCTCTCGATTCCAAGGCCGTTGCTCCTTTCGACAGTATATGCCGAACAAGCCTGCCAGGTATGGGATCAAGTCGTGGGTGGCCTGCGATGCCAGATCCAGCTGCGCTTGGAAAATGCAACTTTACACGGGGAAGAAGCCCACCGCCACAGCCGCCGCCTCCTCTGCCGCTGGAAGAGGAGAAGAAAGAGAAGAAGAAGACGAAGAAGAAAAAGATGAAGGGAGAAAGAAGGGAAAGGGACGAGGAGGCTCAGAGAAGAATCAGGGGACGCGTGTGGTGCTTGACGTAACAGAGGGCCTGACGGGTCGCAACATCACCTGCGACAATTTCTTCACTTCCTACGAACTCGCGCAGCGCCTCCTCCTCGAAAGGAACAACACCTTGCTCGGCACGATCAGAAAGAACAAACCTGAGCTACCGGACGCCCTGCTCGCGCTCCGAGGGAGACGGGTCCTCTCCTCCAAGTTCGCCTTCACACGCGACACCGCTCTGGTCTCGTATCTGGCCAAGAAAAACAAGAACGTGCTGCTGCTCAGCACGTTCCACACTCGGACCGCGGACGTCGTAGGCCGGCGGCAGCGCGCGGACAATAAGCCCGCCGTCATCCTGGACTACAACTCCAACAAAGGCGGCGTGGACAACCTGGACAAAGTCGTCGCCACCTACAGCTGCAGAAGGATGACGGCACGCTGGCCCCTCGCCGTCTTCCACAACATTCTCGACGTGTCCTCCTACAACGCCTTTGTGATATGGAGAGAGCTCAACCCCGACTGGCTGCCTGGCAAGCGCAACAAGAGGAGGGTGTTTCTCGAGCAGTTAGGCAAGGCGCTCGTCGCTCCGCTCATCGAACGGAGGACTCGTCTGCCGAGAGCCGAAGCGGCCGCGGCAGTCGTGAAAACCCATCGACTGGCGGCCGGTGGGGGTGGCGGCGGAGGCTGTAGCGGCAGTGGGGGGGTCACCACCACTCCTGCTCTTCCTCCTCCTCCTCCTCCTACTCCTTCTTCTTCCGCCGCCGCCACCACTTCCACGGCCCCTGTCAACCCACCCATCCCTGCGAGTAAGAGGAAGAGGTGTCAGGTCTGTCCCTCCAAAAAGGACTGTAAAACACACAACGTCTGCCGTGGCTGCGAGAAATACATATGCAGAGGCTGTGCGCTCCTGTACTGCCCCACGTGTGCCAACTACTTCTGTTCATCCTCGGAGCGTGGGTCAGTTTGACCCGGTGCGAGAGCACACTGGATGTACACGGGATGCGAAAGGCGACAGGAGGGTTAACATTATGTTAGCAATTACCATGTATTTCATTCCTAGTGACTAATTGTGCTAATTATTAAGCTTAAAGGATTAGTGCTAATTGCTAGCACTAGGGATTAGTGCTAATTGCGCTAAAGCGCTAGCGATTAGCGTTAACACTAATTTTATCATTGGCCGCTAATGTTACGAATTACATGTCTTAACATGTCTTTACAGCTAGCTAGCATGTTAACATTAGCATGTTAGCGCTGATGCGCCGACGCACTTGCAATTAACATTACCATGTTACCATGCTAACCTTAGCATGTTAACATTAACATTTTACCGCTGATGCGCTAGCAATTAGCATTAACAAGTTAACATTAGCATGTTATCATTAACAATTAACATGTTAACATTAACATGTTAGCGCTGATGCGCTAGCAATTAACATTAGCATGTTAGCATTAGTACGATAGCATGTTAACGTTGATGCGCTAGCAGTTAACATTATCATGTTAACACTGATGCTCTAGAAATTACCCTTAGCATGTTAACATTAGCATGTTAGCGCTGCTGCGCTAGCAATTAACATTACCATGTTACCATTAGCATGTTACCATTAGCATGTTAGCGCTGATGCACTGACATGCTAGCAATCAACATTAGCATATTAGCATTACCATGTTAGCATTAATGTTATTCTTAACATGTTAAGGTTGATGCGCTAGCAGTTAACCTTAGCATGTTAACATTAGCATGTTATCCTTAGCATGTAAATGCTGTTGCGCTAGCAATTAACCTTAGCATGTTAGCATTAACATGTTAACGCTGATGCGCTAGCAGTTAACATTAGCATGTTAACATTAGCATGTTACTAATTAACATGTGTTTAATTTGCTTATTTAATTTGCTAATGTCAATTAGCATTAGCATGTTAACATTAGCAAGATAACGCTGATGCGCTAGCAGTTAGCATTAGCATGTTAGCATTAGCATGTTAATGCTGATGCGCTAGCAGTTAGTATTAGCATGTTAGCATTACCATGTTAGTAATCAACATGTATTTAATACCTAGTGGCTAATGTTAATTAGCACTAATTTTAGCATTGGTCGCTAATGTTTGCAAATAGCATGTCTTTACAGTCTTAAAGTGTGTCTGCGTGTGTGTTACTGTCTGTGTGTGTGTGTGTGTGTGAATGGGTTCATAAGAGACATTAACTTAAAGCACTTTGTAGAAAGGAGCTTTATGAAGTTCAGTCCATTTCCTTGTATTCGTTTACCGGCAGATCTGCCCGATCCAATATGGCGGCGACGTCAGCGTACGATTCAGCGCTCAATGCGGCGTCTATGTATATATGTCTATGGCTGATGCGCTGACGTGTTAGTAATTAACATTAGCATGTTGACATTAGCATGTTAGTAATTAACATGTATTTAATTCCTAGTGGCTAATGTTAATTAGCAGTAATTTTAGCATTGGTCACTAATGTTAGCAAATATCATGTCTCTACAGCTAGCTGCTCTGCTGTTTCTGTCTGCCATTTTACACAGCCAGGTTCAAATAAGGTGCCAAGAACTACTCAAATGGCTGCCAGTTTTAAGTCTTTTCTTCTTTTGTCTCATGTGTTTCAATCTGTGTCTGTGTGTGTGTGTGTGTGTGTGTGTGTGTGTGTGTGTGTGTGTGTGTGTGTGTGTGTGTGCGTGCTAACGCTCTGCTATCTTTGTCAGCCATTTTACACAGACGTGTAAGGTTGCTGAGGTTGCCTAGCAACCAGGACCAACTGTAATCAGTGCAGCACCTGTTAGAATGTCACTTAGAAACTGAGAGAAAATGCTGAGACCTCCTCTCGAACAGGAAGCATTTCAGGCCAAAACCGTAACTCCAATCATTGAACCCGCTTAACCTGAGGCACGATGAGACCTTCCTGATCGTCTACATAGCGTTTTGTGTAGATAAATAAAGAAATGTGCCCGTAGGAGCAAGAGAGAGAAATGTAACTTCTGCCTTCCTTTAGAAAATGTGCCTCCTTTTTAACATGGCAGTATATGAGGCTGAGAATGGGAGTAGTCAAACAATTAGCCTGTACCAAGCCAAAACTATAAAAGAGACAGCTTCAACAGTGTTATCACTGCGACTGCTCGAATTTTGCTACGTTTCTATGTATAAATCGTGTCTGTAGTGGGGCATTTGAGGCCAGGGTAGTGAAATACGTTTTATTTTTTCAGTGATTTTTCTCCCTGCTCCTCACTCTAGCTGATGATGTCATCACTCTAGGAAACCACATACACACCCATTATAAACCCAGAAATTTGACTAAAACCTGCTGAACTTTGAGCCTTGATAGTTTAAAAAACGGTAAAAGCTGTCGATGAGTGTAGTGAATCCCTATAGGAAGGCAAGCATACCTCCGTTTTAAAGTTTAAATGAAGTCTCGGTGAAAGTATGCCAGAGCTGTTCATTGTTTACAATGTCTGTTGAAATTTATTTTTCTTCGGGCCTCCCCATTCATTCTTTATGGGAAATTATTTTCAGTTTTTCGCAAATAAATTCGCGAAAAACATGTGAATCTCTTAGAAAAGACATAGCACACGATTCCCGGCCGAGCCGGTCGTTTTGATACCCGTTTTGTGTGTGTGTGACAAAAACTCTGGGAGGAGAAGCGAGGCAAAAAAGGGCGTAAGAATGATAATAATAAGAAGAATAAGCGCGATGGATAACATATAGTGTGTGCTTTCAGGCACACTCAATAATAAGAAGAATAAGCGCGGTGGATAACATATAGTGTGCGCTTTCAGGCACACTCAACTAGAAAATTTCTAAAGAAATTTTGAGTGTGCCTGACTCTGGCCCTGTCGCCCCCATGCATTCTTACTGACACTGCTCAGCAAATTCAGTACTAGAAAAGAAATTTTGAGAGTGACGAGTGGGCTGTTGCTGGGGTTCTGTTAGCACTAGCATGTTAGCATGCGCATGTTAACACTGATGCACTAGCAGTTAGCATTAGCATGTTAGCATTAACATGTTAGCATTAGCATGTTAGCATGCACATGTTAACAGTGATGCGCTAGCAGTTAACATTAGCATGTTTGCAGTAGCATGTTAGCATTAGCATGTTAGCATTCACATGTTAACACTGATGCGCTAGCAGTTAGCATTAGCATGTTAGCATTAGCATGTTAACATTAGCATGTTAGCACTAACATGTTAACACTGATGCGATAGCAGTTAGCATTAGCATGTTAGCATTAACATGTTAGCATTAGCATGTCGGAGCACAGTATATAAATGGAGCCAAAACAGAAACATCCAATTGGATTCGTTCTGTAACTGTCCTCCAATCAAAGTTATTAAATGTCAAATCAGGCCATGAAATGTGAGAGCAGCATGGTGATGACATACAAAGAGCATAGAGGCATACAGGCAAGTCTGTCTATCTCTCTCCAAGAGAGAAGGATTTTCCTATCTGTCTCTCTCTAATGCTAATTGCTAGTGCACCAGCGCATGCTAGCATTACTAAGTTAGCAATTATAATGTATTTCATTCTTAGTGGCTAACAATAATGGTGGCGCCACTAACAGGCAGAACTAACAGGCATATATTAGTGGCTAACAGTAATGACGCGACGCATGAGGGTTTTCTGAATAAAGAGCACTAACATGTACATACATACACACACACACACACACACACACACACACACACACACACTTAGACATATATACACACTCACACACACTGTTAGAAAGCCCATGTTGTTTAATCAAGGTTAAATTTGAGAAATACTGTTTAGTTTTGTTGTATATTCGGTAAAGTTCCATTTTTCCCACGTTCATGAACATATCACAGCATTCCGACGGTCAGTAAACGCACCTCGTCTGTGTGTTAGCCGTGCTAGTAACTTAGCTCCCCGCTGTCGTTACCTGTGTGTGTGTATCTCCTCTCTGTCTCCTTTCAACGGCAATAAATCGGCATAAACAATGACATCTGCCTCCGTCCTTTAACAGGGACACCCCCATACACCTTGCCGCTCTTATTCACCAGTCACACCTGGAGCAAGCCCCCTTGTCTCCCTTTTACACACACACATATATATATACATATGTGTGTCTGTGTGTGTGTGTGTACTATATATATGTATATATGTTCACGTGTAATGTACACGTTACTGCTCTTTATTCAGAAAACTCTCATGTCACATCTACATTTCAGGATCTGGTTATAGACACTGATTAAATGGTAAATATAAATATTTATCATCACAGTAACAGTGTTACACACATTAGTAGCTGTAAACACTCAGCATTAGAAAAATACATACGTTGGTTTGGTGCTTACATAAAAGAGTAAACATTTATAATCATCACTTTAAAAGTTACATACGTTGTTTTTGGTGCCTGTTTGTTTCCCAGATATATTAGTGTGTGTGAATGGGTATATAAGAGACATTAACTTGAAAAACTTTGTAGAAAGGCGCTTTATGAAGTTCAGTCCATTTCCTTGTATTAGTTTACTGGCAGATCTGCCCGATCCAATATGGCGGCGACGTCAACATACGATTCAGCGCTCAATGCGGCGTCTATGTATATATGTCTATTGCTGATGCGCTGACGTGTTAGTAATTAACATTAGCATGTTGACATTAGCATGTTAGTAATTAACATGTATTTAATTCCTAGTGGCTAATGTTAATTAGCAGTAATTTTAGCATTGGTCGCTAATGTTAGCAAATATCATGTCTTTACAGCCTAAAAGTGTGTCTGTGTGTATGTGTGTGTGTGTCTGTGTTACTGTGTGTGTGTGTGTGCATGCTTTTGTCTGTAGAAATGTTCTAAATGAGTTGAATCATAAAAAAAATGTTGAATAAAAGTGTAAAAGTAAAATAGTAAAAGTGCTCTGCTGTTTCTGTCTGCCATTTTACGCAGCCAGGTTCAAATAAGGTGCCAAGAACTACTTAAATGGCTGCCAGTTTTAAGTCTTTTCTTCTTTTGTCTCATGTGTTTCAATCTGTGTGTGTGTGTGTGTGTGTGTCTGTGTGTGTTACTGTGTGTGTGTGTGTGTGTGTGTGTGTGTGTGTGTTACTGTGTGTGTGTGTGTGTGTGTGTGTGCACATTTTACACAGACAAGTTCAAATGAAGTGCCAAGAACTACAAAAATGGCTGTCGCTCGGCTTGTCTGCTGACCCCTCCCCCCTCCTCCTCAAGCAGGGTGAGGTTGCCAAGCAACCTGGGTGAGCTGCAGGTCTCATTAATTAGACACAGGTGCTCTATGCAGCCTGTCTGTCTCACTGAAATGCACAGTATATGTCTGAATGATCCCCCTCTAAGAGGGCCATAAAAACCCTCAAAGTATGCCTCAAACCAAAATCTAAATGACCAGAAGAATGCTCATCGTGTGTATAATGTCTGTGCCAAGTTTCAGGTGAAAATTGTATAAACTTTGGCCTCGAGAGTCAGAGCAAGCACAGGTGCGCCCTGCTCCTTCCGGTAAATTCTCTGCCTCAAAAACCATGGGAGTGAATGAGGCTGTGGATGGGAGTAGTCGATCAATTAGCGTGTACACAGCCAAAACTGTAAGGCTGACAGCTACAACAGTGGTATCACTGCGATCACCTCGAATTTTCCTACGTTTCTATGTAAAATCGTGTCTGTAGTGGGGCATTTGAGCCCACGGTAGTGAAATACGTTTTATTTTTTCAGTGATTTGTCTCCCTGCTCCTCACTCTAGCTCAGTGTTTCTCAAACTTTTTCAGACCAAGGACCACCTGACCCTGTCTTCAGCCACCTATCCATCATTGTTTCCCATCCTCTCCGTGCCTTGTTTTAGTTAAAGTTCACAGCTTTTGCTGCTCTTTTCCTTGCTTTCTTTTCCTTACTTACTGACGTGACAGTGGAATGATTTTGTCTATAGGAGACACCGTGGTTGCTTAGGCAACAATTTGGGCACTGCTAATTCAGATTTATCTTCATATATCCATTATACATATTTTAAAAAAATATTTGTCTGCATTTTTGTTCAGAGAACAAATTCGCTTTACACTTCAAATAATGTTAGGTAGGACTAGGGCTGATATGGCCTGTAACCAATATCTCGATATTTTTAAGCTATATCGCGATACACGATATATATTTCGATATTTTTGTTGTTGTTGTTTTGTATTGTTTATTTCTAATAAATATTGTCATTATTTCCATGATAGCATTGTAATTGCTCAGAATCAACGTAGAACAGTAGATTTACACTTGCTGTGAGACACACCTCTTTTATAGCATTTTAACACTTGTCATATTTTTTATAAATTTTTAATACATTTCATGATGTAAATATGAGCTTTAAAGCTCAATAGCTTCCAGGTCCTGTGACCTATTGGCTCAAAATCAGTGTAGAACAGTCGAGCTACACCTGCTATACGACACACACTCTTTTTTCTAGCATTTTAACACTTGTCATATTTTTTATGAATTTTTAATATATTTCATAATGTACATATGAGCATTGAAGCAGTGCAGAATCATACTTGGCATATGAGACACTTTTTTAAATCAAATTTTAACCATTCTTCATATTATATAAATAAACGTTTAATACATTTAACACCCACGTTTTATTTTGAAAACCGGAAGTGTCCACACGCTGCAGTAAGCTAGCGCTGACTTTCCAGTTTTTTAAAAGTGTTTGCCATAAAGTCGGCAATAAGGGCGCACTTGAAAATATTGGAGCAGCTGACGTGACCACGCGAAAACGAGAGAGGTGACCGCAGCTGTTTTTCTTCAGAACCAAGTCGTCCGTCTCCATCTTCAATTACCTCACTTGGACTCTTGGCTTCACCTCTCCTCACTTGATACAGAAAGTACGCATGCGCGCAGGGGATGTTTCTGGGTGGGCGGGGCAGTGTGCTGCGTGCTGTGAGCAGCAGGAGTGAGTGACAGGCGAATCCCCGGAGAATTAAATGCAGACGGCTTAAAACATTTACGTGACAAGTACTCGATGGTCGCGATATAGTCATTTCATACATCTCACGTAGAACAAGCCGCGATATATCGAGTATCCCTAGGTAGGACTCCACAAACTTGTGTGGGAAATTCAAATATTTTAAGAGATCCTCTCACGGACCACTGTGGTCCGCGGACCACACTTTGAGTAACACTGCTATAGACAAAATCATTCCGCTGTCACGTCAGTAAGTAAGGAAAAGAAAGCAAGGAAAAGAGCAGCAAAAGCTGTGAACTTTAACTAAAACAAGGCACGGAGAGGATGGGAAACAATGATGGATAGGTGGCTGAAGACGGGGTCAGGTGGTCCCTGAAATTTTTTTTTTTGACAAAGTGGTCCTTGGTCTGAAAAAGTTTGAGAAACACTGCCATAGTGTTTATGAAGAAGACGCTTCGCTTCATAGTAGCCTTTGCTGGGTGGCATGTAAGCACAGCTGCGGACTAACTCTTGGGGCTGTAAACTGTTCCAAAAAATACAATCTGTCTTGATCATTATCTGTCTTTTGTTCTACTGAATGCTCAAATGCTCTACTGAACGATTTGTACTGCAGTGCATCACCTCTGAAGACAGGAATATCCTTCACTGGTAGCTGAGATTGCTTTTGTTGTTTAACTTGCATATCAGTAATCATATTCTGATTTTGCATGACTTTTATTATGTCCTCACCTCTGTTGGTTGGTGCGTTATAGCTCAAATCCTGTGGAGCCACATGTGCAGCGTTTGTGGTGGTGCATAAAAGTTCATGCTGCCTGGTTGGAGAGGAAAGCTGGTTCTTTCTTGCTTCGCGTTCCCACCTTGAAGCTTTTGTGCTAGTCTGTGGCTACTCAAACCATCCTCTGAGTTCTCATACTTTTTGAGCACCTTTATTTGTGTACTGTTTTCAGCTAATGCAGTCTCTAGCTCAAGTTCCTCTCATGCAACTTTAAGTCTGGTCATTTCAAGCTCAAGCTGCTGCCTTTTCTTCTGTGCAGCCACACGTTCAAGCAGGGCTGCATGTTCAGCTTCTTGTTTAATGCGTGTTGATGAGACTCATGTTGTGACTGACGTGCAACTAACCTGAGATCCACCTGGGCAGGGTACCCTGCATCATTGACATCAATCTGAGAAACACTGTCACTTGGTTTGACAGTATCTTGGGTGTCAACATCCTCATACTTCTCCTTTTGCAGTATACATTCTTGTATATCTGCAATCCATTTTTTAGTTTTTTTTCATAAATCTTGTGATGGATGTCATTTTGGGTTCAAGCCATATTTTCTGGTCATATATTTTTTCATCTTCAGCCAAAAGATTTGCAACTTCATCGTTGAGGCGACTAAACTCCTGTAGGTTAAGTGCAAAATCATTTTCCATCACTTCTATCACTCTTTGTAAGTTTTGAGCATCACTCCTCATTGTCTCCACATCCCTTATTTTACTCGTCAGAGTTCCTAAGTTGTGTCTCCTCAGTGCTATGTGCCTTTGTAATGTCTCCTGTAGTGCTTTTTCTGTCAGCTTGTGTGACCTTCCCTGTTTCACTGCATCCTCGAGATATCTTGGCTCCTTTTTATTAGCAATCTTATACTGCAGAGTTAAGGCTCAAGTAGTATGCAAACATTTAAAAGTACTTTGCCTCAAAGTCACTTTTCTTCATAAAAACAAGTGCAATACAACTTCTCCAAATTATGCCAAACTTCACGTCTTTTGTAGTTTAGACATTTTAGGTCATTTAGACGATGGTGTCTGTGACAGTTATATGTTAAAAATGTCAGTAAGAACATTAAAAAGCTGACTGGCACAAGTTTGTGTAGAGTAGTGTTCAGGTGTCAAAGTAATTGATTTTTTTGGTTGATTTAGAACAGTACAGTATTGATAGTCTTGTTTAAAACAGTCACCATTGTTGTGTTCTTGTCTTTTCCCCTCTGTTCTGATGTGCAGCTTGGTGCTTCACAACAGTACAATAGCATTGGTCCTGCCGATGGTGAAATGCACTTAGACACACTAAATTTCATTTGAAAAATAGAAGCATAGTTTGTTTTGCAAAATGCAAAAAGCTCATGTTAAGCTCAAGCCATCCCTCAAACCACTTGTTTAGCTTTCTGCTAGCTAGTCGTGACTTGTGATAGACTTGTGAAGTCGAGGCAGAGAGGACCCAGTAAGTGAACCCGGAGTGTTGGGGATTCCTTTTAGTCTTTAGTCTTGCACACATACATTATGTTAGGCAAATTTAAAACAATTCCTAAGATTAACATAGAATTAACATTTTAATGCCATCAAGTGCATTTTGGATTGAATAGAACCAACATTCATGCAAAACAAACAAAAATTATAGAATAAATCAGAATAAAATAAGCCTAACTATATACATAAATAAAACATAATAAATACTTCCAGTAGGCTAACAGGTTCTAAGCGCTGTGGCATTGGGTAGCATAATTACCTTTAAGCAAACAGGTTCACAATGACCAAAAATCAAAAGGTTTTAAAATCACTTAAACCTATGCAGACCTGCCAACATGTACGCATTTTTCGTAGCGGGCACGCATTTTCACCTCCCTGTACGCTTCTACGATTTGTTGTTCTAAAATACGCATATTTCCCGCGTTTCGTCCGTTTCAATTTTTTTTTTTTAACCTCGTTTTAGTCAAGTTGCCACTGATATTGAATGCCTCTGAACCACAGATTCAGAGGTCTGCTTTCGACCAATCCCTCCCAACTACCCCGCCCTGCCTCACTTCAAGCAGCGCAACAATTCAGTTCAGAGCAGAGTCGGGGCTGCAAGGCAGTCAGAGCCATTCAATGAACACTGGAGCCGCCGCGCGTTCACAGAGACATGGCTGAACCGCCCGAAAGGTAACGAACGAACGAACACAGTTCCACACACACAAATACCCCCCTTCCACAATGTCAGTGTCACACCGTCATCTATAAGACAGTTGGGTGAAATGGGTAACGTTTTATCGTAATTGTGTTTGTTAGGGGGGGGGGGGGGTCGAGTCGAGGAATCAGTACTCATAAAATTCTTTCAGGGTTGGCAGGTCTGCCTATGTCATCAAACAAAGTAGACATCATGTAACATCATCTCCTGGTGTATTAAACCTTTAACTTGACAAAGGGAGCCAGTGAAAAATGTAATATTATTATATTACTGGGAACATGAGTACAGAGCTACTCTTTGCCTGAAATTTAATTATGTATCAAACATTCTAAATATGTAAATAATTAAAAAAATATATGATAAAATATAAATTAAATATGTACATTATTTTTACAAAAATATAAAATATGTAATCATACTTTATTTATTTTTGTGGTCCTAAATTTGTTTTTATTAACTATATAAATAATGTATACATAATACACAAATATGTGCTTTGTTTTTTTTTTCCAAATGTAAGCCATTTACAAAACTTGTTATTACATATGTTGACCATAGGGGGCGCACCTCTTAAAACTGATACACACACACTTACCTACATTTCCCAAAAATACCCCCTTCTTGGGTCCATACTGTTTTTTTTTAGATTTCACCACTAGGTGTACTAAAAACTCATTTTCTATCCAATGCAATGGTTTTCCCTTATCAGGTCCAGGTTTTTGGTCCTAACTTGTCCATCGGTCCTAATATGGAAGGTACTTTTACCGGTTGATGTCCCAAGAAGGATAGAAATGCAAGCACACACACACACACACACAGTAACACACACACACACACACACAGACAGTAACACACACACATATATGTATATATATATATATATGTGTGTGTGTAAAAGGGAGACAAGGGGGCTTGCTCCAGGTGTGACTGGTGAATTAGAGCGGCAAGGTGTATGGGAGTGTCCCCGTTAAAGGACGGAGGCAGATGTCGTTGTTTATGCCGATTTATTGCCGTTGAAAGGAGACAGAGAGGAGATACACACACACACACACAGGTAACGACAGCGGGGAGCTAAGTTACTAGCACGGCTAACACACAGACGAGGTGCGTTTACTGGCCGTCGGAATGCTGTGATATGTTCATGAACGTGGGAAAAATGGAACTGAATGGAACCGAATATACAACAAAACTAAACAGTATTTCTCACAGGAACAATTTAACCTTGATTAAACAACATGGACGTTCTAACAGTGTGTGTGTGTGTGTGTATATATATCTATGTGTGTGTGTATGTACGTACATGTTAGTGCTCTTTATTCAGAAAACCCTCATGCGTCGCGTTATTACTGTTAGCCACTAATATATGCCTGTTAGTTCTGCCTGTTAGTGGCGCCACCATTATTGTTAGCCACTAAGAATGAAATACATTATAATTGCTAACTTGGTAATGCTAACATGCGCTGGTGCACTAGCAATTAGCATTAGAGAGAGACAGATAGGAAAATCCTTCTCTCTTGGAGAGAGATAGACAGACTTGCCTGTATGCCTCTATGCTCTGGAGCCACTGGACTCCACAGAGGAGGTGGGTGAGAGGAGGATGTTAGCTAAGCTGACATCCATCATGGACAGCCCCTCTCACCCCCTACACGACACTGTGGGGTCTCTGAGCAGCTCCTTCAGCAGCAGACTGATACACCCACGGTGTAAGAAGGAGAGGTTCCGCAGGTCCTTCATCCCTGCTGCTGTAAGACTTTACAACACCTGCACCTGACCATGTTGTAGTCTCTGTACATGCCTGTTTTACGTTTAAAAAAGCTTCTAGTACTTCTGTAAATATGTACACTACGCTGTATTAGGACTTTCTGTAAATATGTACACTGAACACTGCTGCTGTAACAAGTTAATTTCCCCGTTGTGGGATCAATAAAGTATTATCTTATCTTATCTTATCTGATAACAAAAGAGTCCTTGATCCATTCTTTCACAATTTTTTCAAAGGTCTCTGACAAATCTGATGCGCTCGCACTTTGCACCATGACTTCCCAAGCTGTATGTCCGGTGTGAGAACGAACTTTGTCCATAATGTTGCTTAGTCGTCTGATTTCAACCGGTGTTGTGACAGCGTCTCTATCTGTTGAAACTCTGTTGCAACGATCCTGTATCAGATGGGTGATGATCATCCTCTCTTCTACACAGGTTACAAGTTTTCCCCAATAATTACCCATGATTAATAAACAAAACAGAAGCAAGAGAACAAACTTATTCGCTTTCTCAGCCCTCCGTCACCAGTTTCAGTTGTCCAATTTTGAGTACGTCCTCGCCACTCACCTCGTCGTACATGCTGCCAATGGAATCCTGGATGTTCTTCGCAGATCTAAGCTTGTGTAATAGAGTCTGTGCCACGGCTTTGACTGTAGCGTTGTCCTCTCGGATGTTGCGTGCGGTCAGGAGACGTTGGAGGGAAGGAATGAAGTGTAGGGTGAAAAGCATCTTCATTATCCCGTGAAAGTTGATCTGGTAGTAATCATCTTCCACATTTTCCACACACGGGTGCTGTCTCTGGCTTGGGTGGTTGATACGACACCCGAAGCACTGCTCGCGTCGAAACTTCTGAAGGGTGATGTTGAGCAGATGGATGACGGCTGCCTTTACGCTGTTGAAGAAAGCCAAAGATGCCACCCCGTCCATCTCGTCAGCCATGTCTTCGCTCTTTACAGGAGTGGGTGTAACCGGTGAATTGGGAGGTGTCATTAAGTCGGGGGAGGAGGAGCGTTAAGACTCCCTGTCTATGTCCATGTCGTCTGTTTCTGTATCGGAACAGCCGCCGGATGAGAGGATCGGGGGTGCGGAGGCCGGACGTTCTCTCTGCTTCGACAGGGTCGTGGAGGCCGGAGAAGCAGAGAGGATCGGGGGTGCTGGAGAAGAAGAAGAAACTGCAGGCCCGGGTGAAGCCTTAGGAATCGGAGGAATCCACGTGGTGGTGAGCCGTCTTTGGTTGTAGCATCGGTTAAAATCTGCCATGTCTTTCAGTCAGGTTGAGCCAGTCAGCGGGTTGTGCTGGTAGGTCCGCTGTTGTGTCTCCTTTTATGCGTTGCACGGGCAAGGGGGCCTGGTTTCAGAAGGACAGAGTTTTTTTCATCGCCAGAATGTAATTCCATTTACGGCAGTTGGTAAACGGAGTCGTAATTTTTTCTCCAGTTTCTTCCATCTTCTCCTTCCACGCAGCTTCTGGCAGATCTAGCAGCGTCTTGAATACGCCGCAGTCTGAATTAAAACTCTCCAAGAAAAAGTGCTCCGTAGCTCCTCTGTCTCCGGATGTCTGGAGAGTGGCTCGTAAGAACCAGCGACCGGAGGGATTGGTTCTCGATTGCCAGACCGCGTTGAAATTAGCCTTGGTCTCGGCCTCGGCCTCTGCCTCTGCCTCCAATCTGTTTAGCGGTTACAGTGCCTTCCTGATCCTGGGGATGCTCGGTCTGGGTGATTAGGGCAGAGCGATTTGGAATCACTAGTCTCAGCACTGCCCAGTCATTGGAACTCAGCATACCTACAGCAGACAGAGGACCCACTGTTTCACCCTCATTCCTCGGATACAGCCAAAGCTCACTCGTTTCATACTTGAACACATAGCCCCAATAGCCTTGCACTCCGTACGGCTCCAGAGACCATTCCCCATGTAGAGAATCACAAGGGGGCTCTTGCAGTCGGCACAGATAGACTACGCTCTTCTTTGGAGCATCAGCTGCTTTTGGTGTTGATTCCTTAAAGATTGTAACAGGCGTCTCACATATCAGAGCTGTGATGACTCTCTTCTGCTGTAAATTCTGCATTTCTTCGTTGCTCGAGTCAGAAACATCATTGTCTCTGTCGGGAGTAGATCTTTTCAGCGGCATGATGAGTTTCTTTTTCTGCACCAAGATGGTTTTGAGTCATTCTCGGACGCACACCCGTTTTAAAGGAATCATACAAACTGTTTTCCACACCTCCTTTCTCTCATTGGTTGTTTTACAGATTTTTATTATTATTATCTGCGTGCGCACATGCGCATTCCCAGAACTTTAATTCTACAAGATTTGAATGTTCCATAGGTGACTGTGTGTTTTCCAAGAAATGAGGTAAGAAGACCATGTATGAAGGCAGATGTATTTTCTAAGGGAGGCAGTTTACAATCAATTCACCTCAAGTCTTTGGGTCAAGTCAAAAACAACCGCATGATCATTTAAACTTGCTTCTTGGCCCTGTGGTCCACATGTATGCAACTATTAAAAACACTTTCACACGTATCTATGGTTTGGCAAATATGTGATGAGTCGTCAGAGTTATGACTGAATGTGAGTTTGGCGATAAAATGTAGTTCAGAAACCTTAAGCAGAACCAAGCTCAGTGGTGGACAGTGTCTGCCTCCTGAACCCAGAATGGTAATTTGTTCCACAGAAGAGGAGTCTGATAGCTGAAAGCTCTGGCTCCCAATCTACTTTTGGAGACTATAGGAACCACAAGGAACCCCGCATCCTGAGAGCACAGTGTTCTAGAGGGGTGGTAAGGTATATGAGCTCTTTAGATATGATGGTGCCTGACCATGAAGAGCTTTGTAAATAAGGAGAAGAATTTTAAATTCTATTCTAGATTTAATAGTTAGCCATGGCAAGGAAACCAAAATGGGAGAGATGTGATCTCTGATCTTGGTTCCTGTCAGAACATGTGCAGCAGCATTCTGAATTAACTACAAAGTCCTAAGAGACTTATTGGAGCAGCCTGATAACAAAGAGTTACAAAAGTCCAGCCTTGAAGTAACAAATGCGTGGACTAGTTTTTCTGCATCCGCTTGAGACACGATGTCTACGGTGGAGCTGGAGGCCAGGGTGATCCAATCTACAGTAACTAAGTCTCTAGAAAGAGAGTTTCTGAGGTGTTTGGAACTTCAGTTACTATCTTCAGTAAGTATAGATTAACCCCTTCAATTAATATAAATACTTTAATACAGATAAAATACATAGTTGAATAAATATAGATAGATAAAATGCACAATACATAGAGGCTCAGCGCTTCAACATACCCTACAGTAGTTTGAAATAAAAGGAGTGTTCATCCTGTTTGACAATAAAAGTTTCAGAAGAGAACCCACTGATGCTCTGTGTGCTTTGAACCATTTAATGAATCAGTCTGGTGATAAACCTCGGGCTGAGCTTGGCCAAACAGGCAGGTTTGTTTTCTGTTAACATGTTATCAACTCATGCGTGGGTGTGGACACAGAGCAGAGTGAAGACTTAAAGGGCTGAGCTACAGTCAGTGCTAGTAGCTGACTAAACTAGATGGGAAATATCTTTGTCTTTCTTTCTCTTTGCTTCAGCATACAGCAGCCTGACTCAGCTGCTAAAGCTCAGGACTGAACATGACCCGTCAGTCCGGCAGGTTTTTAAGCCTCTGACGGGCTGTTACCATGGCACCAGTTCCCATGACTTGTGTTCCCATGGCCCATGAGCCTTCAGGGGAAGTTTGACAATAAGCTGAACAATGATGTTATTTCTGGTGGTTCCTCCTGTTTTTTCTGACCGAAAGGACACACACAGTCAACTCACTGCAAATGTTTACATCCAGTGAAGGTGACAGTGTGTGTGTGTGTGTGTGTGTGTGTGTGTGTGTGTGTGTGTGTGTGTGTGTGTGTGTGTGTGTGTGTGTGTGTGTAAACAGGCCCAGACAGTCTGTAGTTGGAGAACTGACATGTTCTTGCAGGTCACAGTCTGTAACACATCCTTACTTCTGAGTCTGAATTATGACTATGATAATGCGTTGAATGTTATTGTAGGCATTTGGACGTTTGCAGCTGGTGGTCTTCAAGAAACTAAACAAATCCAGTTAACTGCAATAACTCACAGACACACCTATAGTTATGGCTCTTGTAGTAGCAGTGACACCATCTCAGATGCTGTGAACGGTGACCATAGCAACATCCAGAGCTGCGATGACAGCCAAAACCACAGCTTCAAACACAGCTGTTGCCATACAGCCCACAGCCAGGAATAAGCTAGGCAGGAAGTTGGTCTTTGCTAGTTTTTTGTTATAAAGTTGTTGTTCCACCATGATTGTCCAGAACAGTTTCAGTGCTCCCTGTCACAGTCCCAAAGGTTTTCCCATTCCTATTTTTCTCATGGTGAAGAGCACTGTCGAACAGGTCGCTCCAAAATCTCCTACAGGTTTTCAGTTGGCTTGAGTTGTGCTGACAGTGAAGGCGTTCACTGAGGCCTGTGGTCTGTATGAAAGCATCTGTATTTATCTCACATATCCACCCTGGTAAAGAATGCTCAGAAACAACTTTATTTCTTAAAGAAACAGTTCTAATTAAATTTAACTGGAGGAGCAGGAACAGAAAGTATTGTGACTGGAAACATTACTGCATCGTTTATTTATTTTACATCTGTTTATGTTCGGTCATAAAGGAAGTCCTGACTGACAGTTTGTATGGTGGTCGTGGTGATGATATCGTGGTATATCTAATCACTGATGGACCCGCTAGATTTATTTAAAGGCACACATGTAACTTCAGCCTGATGCTATCAGCTAGGATGAAATAGATGAACTGACTGGGTGTATCTGTTATTTCCCACACACAATGTTGGAAATGCAGCATAAATGTCATTTGATTGTTATTTATCAGCTGTAATCTCTATATGCACAGTTGGAATCAAAGGCTGAGTGGAAACTAATGTTTATGTGTTCAATGGATCGAGTGTCACTTTCATTTTCACGTAATCACATCTTGATAAGATCTGCCAGGAGTTTTTGTGTAATGTACCTCATTAGAGCTCTACACAGAACTTAAAAGAATGACTTTGAGGAACTCACACATTCAATATAAATACATATTTTATTGATTTAACTGCAGCCATACAAAATAGACCATAAACAAAATAATTACTGTAGTAATAGCAATGGCTGCTGGAAAATACATTCAACAGTTGTTTTTCATGTGACAGTCCTGTTAACCTCTAACCTACACAGACATTCAGGCCTGTTCTAGAAAAATATGAAGGCACAACATCTGGAAACAAGGAATGTATTCATAGGCACTTTATGGTCAAAAACAACCTTTACATCAACAGGACTCAAAGTGCTGGTGAGTGTGTGCATGTCACTGAGGAAAGCACACTTCCATCATCATCTTTTCAAAATGAGAGCATATAATGCTTTTGTCAGAGTAAAACGGATTCAGTGACACTGATAATCAAATCACACTTCATCCCAGTGAGAGACACTGATACATGACGAGAACACTGCCTACAACTGCAGCATGGCTGAGAGGCCAGGCGACAATTAACTGGCAACATCTGGAAATGGAAATGTGACATTGTGCAAGGTGCAGGTGGGAGATTTAAACAGGTTTAACAACTTCTGCTTCTACATTTTGAGCTTGAAACACTTTGGATTCAATCAGGAGCGTTGGTGAACTTGAAGGATAATAAAAACAAAACAACTCTGAAGATATACTGAAACATTTCCTTTTTTGGTGTTGACAGGCTTTAAAATTGGTTTGAAGTGCAAATAAATACGGTGGCACTTTAGACACACCATAAGAACCCTGTTAAACCAGCACCACCTGCAACCCGAGTGCCAATTCCTCAATCAACCATGAGCCTAATTACTTGTTAGTATGTGACTACTGTATGAACTTTTAAAAATTTCATCTTCATTAATGCAGCTGCAGCAGGGAAACCCCCTGCATGCACTGGGGCATTAACTTTGCCCTTTGTGCTGTAAGACTACAGCAGATTCTTGAGGTGCTGTTCACCGCGTTAGACGGGCAAACAATAAATAAACTTGGTTTTAAATTAACCTTCAGCAGAAATCAAGTGTTACAAAATATGTAGAATATAATAACTGTGAAAAAAAAACCATCTTGAAATGAACATAAAAGAAAAATTAAATTCTATTGTTTCATTTACTGGATAAATACTAAATAAAAATGAGATTAAGATCAACAATAAATACATTTTGATAAATAATCAGTGACACCAAAGACCTGACTCTAAGGCCTATGGGAATAAACTCAGCAATAATAATAATAATAATAATAATAATAATAATTGTGTGTGAAAAATGTTCAAAAGATCAAAACTTTGTATGAACATTTCAAAATCTAACGAGGAACCTGCTGACATGTGGAATAAAACAAACACTTAAGCAACTAGCACTGGAACTCAGACAAATCAGACAGAGATCTCCACGCACAACAAGTGTCATCAGTGAGAGAACACGAGTAAGAACATTTGCTTTCTTCTACTTTGTCTAATTTGGTCTTTTTTAAATGTTTCAAAATGACTGCTGAGATTTTTTCACTCACATAATCAGAACCAGTTCAATGAAACAAGACACTTGGCCTGAGCCATGGAAACAGTCAGTGGGCCTCTTTAAGTGAAGGAACAGGAAATTGGGCATGATTGCAAGTGAAAAAGAAAGTGGGCTTAGTGCTGACTTCATGCGAGTCATCTCCAAGGCACGTTAGAATCTTACCATCTACTGACGACACTTCCAGGCTGAAGGCAGACTCACAGTCTCTCAGAGGTGTAAAGGCTGTGGCACAGGCAATTGATAACAATGGCTGTCTGTACATACACAATACTGCAACACTGAGTACAGCACAGAGACACACTGTACTGATCTCACACACACACATACACGGCTTAATAATATGTTCTGTTCAACCTCATAATGTGATCTCTGGGCTACTTTCACATTCATTTCAGTGTGAATTTGTTGATCATACTCTTCAACATGTTAAAGAGACATGATCAGGGTGGAGGGGTTTATGTGACTCACTGGCTACAACAGAGGGGGGGGAATTTCTCTCATTACTCATCATTTATGGAGAGCCTGCTGAAGATTGGGAGGCGGCGGGAAGGCATCCAGGAGGGAAGATTCAGAGCTGCTGTGACTGCCCAGGCTGCTCTGGTATCCCTCCTGGTCGGACAGAGAGTCTGCGAGGCTGGGGGGGCTCTCTAGCATGGGCTGGAAGAAGCTAGGTATGGTCGGGGTAGACAGGGGAGACTCAGACCCGACTGGGCCCAGGCTAGGGCTGAACAGACTGCCAAGGTCCTGACTGGAGAAAGTGAAAGGGTTGTTCTGGCACTCTGTGAAATCTTTGGCGGAGAATATGGGTGGAGGTGTGATGAAGGTGGGGCTGTCCTGCAGGCCACCACAGCTGGGGAAGCCTGTAAAGCTGATGTTTTGCTTCAACCGAGGGCTGTCCATCTTGTTCAAGAATGAGAGGGGAGGCGGCCCGCAGCGCTCCTCCGTGTTGTGGATGAAGTGGCAGCGGGGGCCGTACGGACAGTACCCGGAGCTGTGGAAGGTGCGGCACAGCTCCGTCTTGTATTTGGGGTGGCGGTTCAGGCTGTGCAACTCTTGCATACCGTGGGCGAACTGGCACTTATCACCGTACTTACAGGTGCCGTTCTCTTCAAAGGGCCGGCACAGCTCTGTCTTATAGCGGCTGAAGTTGACTTGGCTGCTTCTACCCACACACACCTGACCACCAGAGCGCGGCTGGTCCCCCAGCTCTGAGTAGGAGTGCTCACAGTAACGGTTCTCCTTGTTGCTACTGCCCATCATGACACAGGAGTCGGTTTTAAGGCTGTTATCAAACTGACTGAACTTTGCAGCGGGGAGGCTGACTGAGTGACTCCGCTGAAACAGGCCTCCTGCAGAGGGGGCCCACGCCAACTTCCTGTCCAGCACAGTGGGGGCACCGGAAAAAGAGCTGGTAATGGAATATGTGACAGGCGTCAACTGAGCTTCACCAAGACTGTGGCTGTTGCTGTAGTTCAACATCTTTTTGTTCTGTAACGAGAACCATGTGGAGGTTAGAAAAGTGAGCAGTCAGGCCAACAAGCACACACCTTCATCCGTGCTCATCGGGGGGTCTACATCAGCATTTAGTCATGAGTTGTCTAGCATGAGGATGTCTTTTGGATGTGTCTCATTACATAGTGACATAGTGTAAACTCCGATGTGGCCTGATTCAGCCCGAGTAACTTCCAAATTCTGCAACATACCATAGAAACCATCACCCATCAGCAGAATCTGAAATGTTAAGTGTAAATGATCAGCCTGTCACACTGTGTAAACTTACTGTACACACTAAAATCAGGCACTGTTACAGACACACTGAGCACACAGGGAAGACGCAGAGCTCATTCTATACTGTGTATTACATGTTAGCTGTATATGTGCTGCACTGACTCCATTACTTCAACACAGCACTGTTCAATAACAGACAACACTCCGGGCTGTTCAGGCCACAGCTAACGCTGGTTAACATGACACAGCGTGTTGTCATTTAATGACTTCACTGTTTTAGAATGTGACAGCACACTGTGGCTAACCAGTAACTCCGACCCAGTTCATACACACACACTGACTGAGAGCTACAAGCTGCCGCCGGCCAACGCGTTCCCAGCGTGTGGGGACACACTGCAACACTTCTGGGTTAAACCTGCTCACATTTGGCTTTTTGATTTTACAGTTCCAAGTTTCAGCTCTGACTACTTGTTTGCGTGCGTCACAACGTTACCGTCAACATGAACACGTTAGCCAGCAGCAGAGAACACAGCACGAATCAAAGTTAGCTGCTCCACACAAGCTGCGTGTCGTTCAAAGAGTCCCAGAGACGTGCAGCTTACAGGAACTCCTCCACACCTGTGCGGGTGACCCGTGGTTACTTCTCCAAAACTCACAACAAACTTATGGCAAGAAAAACGGCTAGGCTAATGTTAGCATGCCGTGTCCGGATAGAAACAGTCCTTTACCTCGTTGGAGACTTCTCTGCGTTCAAAGAAAGGTGGGATAATGGTCGCTGTCATCTTTGTTGCTAATAAATGACAACTGGAGCTGGTAGTTTTGTGTGGTGCTCCAGATTTGAGTGTTTTCTCTCCAGTGGAGAGAGTGCCGCGACGCGCTGCTGCGCAGGACTCTTTCACACGGGCAGCGGCCATGGTTCCGGGGGCGTGCGCAGTAATCACAACAACAACAAAGTGTCAGCTCACTGACACTGACAGCACACGCTGCACAGTTAGTGAGCGCCCAGCTGCTGTGACTCAAGCTTCCAGCTTTGCCAGGATGTGCTTTAACAGTGTTATAATTGAGGCTTTGCAGACAATGACTGAAATGTTTAATGTCTGGTACACATGGACAACATTAAATGCTGGGTTCAACTTAGTGATTTTGAAATTTTGTCTTCAGCAAATGAAATGCATGCTTGATCAGGTTATGGTCAGATGATTGACTTGGTCATTGCATAATATTAAACTTCTGTCTTAAAAATGTTTTGGAGCATTGTCTAAGAGACTGCACTTTAAGCCCATATTCATCATTTAACTAAAACTTGAATATATTTTGGTTAACAATCAAAATAACAAACTTGTCTTAGTGTCCAGATACTGTATATATGGACCGAACTGTAGTTCAGGTACATTTGTATTTGTATGTATGATCAATACATGTAGAGCAAATTTGACCTGCCTGACATCATTCAGCATTCACTAAGTTAAAAAGGGAACTAAAGACTCCCACGTGATGTTTATTTCGGGTTGTTTATTTCGGGTCATGCTGCTACAAATGTTCACATGTGCAATTATTAAGTATGTGTTTAAGAGCATTTGAAATCTAAAACATATTTGACTTTACCACATAGTTCCAGATCCTGTAATGTGGATCAATGAGTCAGCACATTTATTCATTGAGTGTGCGTGCAAGGCGCACACTTTATGTTATCCACCACGCTTATTGTTGAGTGTGCGTGCAAGGCGAACACTATATGTTATCCACCGCGCTTATTATTGAGTGTGCCTGAAGGAGCACACTCTTTAAAACCTCTCTGGCTTATTGAGCGTGCATGCAAGGCGCACACTATATGTTATCCACCACGCTTATTATTGAGTGTGCGTGCAAGGCGCACACTATATGTTATCCACCGCGCTTATTGAGTGTGCGTGCAAGGCGCACACTATATGTTATCCACCGCGCTTATTGAGTGTGCCTGAAAGCGCACACTATATGTTATCCACCGGGCTTATTGAGTGTGCCTGAAAGCGCACACTATATGTTATCCACTGCGCTTATTATTATTGAGTGTGCCTGAAAGCGCACACTATATGTTATCCACCGCGCTTATTATTATTGAGTGTGCCTGAAAGCGCACACTATATGTTATCCACCGGGCTTATTGAGTGTGCCTGAAAGCGCACACTATATGTTATCCACCGCGCTTATTATTGAGTGTGTGTGCAAGGCGCACACTATATGTTATCCACCGCGCTTAATATTGAGTGTGCCTGAAAGTGCACACTATATGTTATCCACCGCAGCTTATTGTTATTGAGTGCGCCTGAAAGCGCACACTATATGTTATCCACCGCGCTTATTGAGTGTGCCTGAAAGCGCACACTATATGTTATCCACCGGGCTTATTGAGTGTGCCTGAAAGCGCACACTATATGTTATCCACCGCGCTTATTATGATTGAGTGTGCCTGAAAGCGCACACTATATGTTATCCACCGCGCTTATTGAGTGTGCCTGAAAGCGCACACTATATGTTATCCACCGCGCTTATTGAGTGTGCCTGAAAGCGCACACTATATGTTATCCATCGCGCTTATTATTATTATTCCACTTACGCCCTTTTTTTGGCTCGCTTCTCCTCCCATAGTTTTTGTCACACACACACAAAACAGGCATCAAAACGACCGGCTCGGCCGGGACATGTGTGCTATGTCTTTTCTAAGAGATTTATATTTTTTATTATACACAAAACGAGCATTCTTCCGGTCATTTCAGATTTTGGTTTGACGCATACCTTATAGGTTTTTTTTGGCCCTCTTCGAGGGGGATCATTCTGACATATGCTGTGCATTTCAGTGAGACAGACAGGCTGCATTGAGCACCTGTGTCTAATTAATCTGACCTGCAGCTCACCCTGGTTGCTTGGCAACCTCAGGCTGCTTGAGGAGGAGAGGGGGGAGGGGCCAGCAGACAGAAGCCGAGCGGCAGCCATTTTTGTAGTTCTTGGCACTTCATTTGAACTCGTCTGTGTAAAATGTGCGCACACACACACACACACACACACACACACACACACACACACACACACACACAGACACACACACACACACACAGACAGCAACACACACACACACACACAGATCTTGTACTATTATTTTACTCAATTCTACTATTAATATTCTACAAATTATTCAACTTTTTCTACAAATATTTTACCATTTCAAATCCATTATACAAACTTCTTTATACAGACCTACAATTATAAATGACTTCTACTTTACTACAGACTTAATTCAAACTACACATTCATACAGGATCTTGTACTGTTACACTTTTATTTAACATTTTTTTTAGATTCAACTCATTTAGAACATTTCTACAGACACAAGCATGCACACACACACACACACACACACACACACACACATCATTGTGTTCAAACAATAAAAATCTGCTGATCTACGATCAATACAGGCTAGGCTGCACACCTTGACAGGTGAGCTCTCCTTGGTTGCTTGGCAACCTCAAGCATGCCTTTGACTAACTTTATTGAAGTCTGTGTATGATATCAGACTATCAAGACTACATTTTTAATGTTGGCCATTTTATCCTTGTCTCTAACAAACACAAACACATAGATAGAGAGACAGACACACCACACACAGGCAGACAGACAGGCAGATGTGCACACACACACACACACACACACACACACACACACACACACACACACACACACACACACACACACACACAGACAGCAACACACACACACACACACAGATCTTGTACTATTATTTTACTCAATTCTACTATTAATATTCTACAAATTATTCAACTTTTTCTACAAATATTTTACCATTTCAAATCCATTATACAAACTTCTTTATACAGACCTACAATTATAAATGACTTCTACTTTACTACAGACTTAATTCAAACTACACATTCATACAGGATCTTGTACTGTTACACTTTTATTTAACATTTTTTTAGATTCAACTCATTTAGAACATTTCTACAGACACAAGCATGCACACACATACACACACACACACACACACACACACACACACACACACACACACACACACATCATTGTGTTCAAACAATAAAAATCTGCTGATCTACGATCAATACAGGCTAGGCTGCACACCTGGACAGGTGAGCTCTCCTTGGTTGCTTGGCAACCTCAAGCATGCCTTTGACTAACTTTATTGAAGTCTGTGTATGATATCAGACTATCAAGACTACATTTTTAATGTTGGCCATTTTATCCTTGTCTCTAACAAACACAAACACATAGATAGAGAGACAGACACACCACACACAGGCAGACAGACAGGCAGATGCGCACACGCACACACACACACACACACACACACACACACACACACACACACACAGTAACACACACACACAGATATTGTACTATTATTTTACTCAATTCTACTATTAATATTCTACAAATTATTCAACTTTTTCTACAAATATTTTACCATTTCAAATCCATCAGACAGGCAGATGCACACACACACACAAACAGAACAAGCACACACACAGTTTTTCAAAATAAGAGTCCCTTAAAAATAAGAGCCCAGTAAGAAGGCAATGATGACACAGCTTGTAGTATTAATACAGGATTTTCTCTTCGAGGGACTTCATTTGAAACTTTTGTGTCAGAGGGTCAGAGGGAGAGGGACTGAGCATGCACAGCTGTCACAAGCATGCACACACACACTATTATTTTACTAAATTCTACTATTAATATTCTACAAATTATTCAACTTTTTCTACAAATATTTTCCATTTCAAATCCATTATACAAACTTCAAATCTTTATACAGACCTACAATTTAAACTACCTCTTCTTCTACTACAGAGTTCAGTCAAACTACACAGTTCACCAAGATCTTGTACTATAACTATTACTCTCTACAATTTTACCTTTTCATCTAAATTTCTACAGTGTTACACAACATTGTATCACTTCATACTATTCTACTCTTTTCAACCAATTTCAACATTTTTAAGATATATCTCTTATGGCCTTTTTAAACTTTATAGTATAGAGACAGCTATAGAGTGACAGGAATGTGAGGGGGAGAGAGAGTGTAAGAGACAGGGAAAAGACATGCAGAAAAAGGGCAGCAGATGCGCCGCTGGGGCCGGCGGTGGCAGAGGGCACCCACACCGCACTTTCCGCAGGAAATGCAGTTTTCTAGTTGGTGTGGGTGCCTGAAGGGCTCCCACACTATTGTTATCCTACATCTTTATTATTATTTTTCTTCTTCCGTACGTTTTTTGGCCTCTAACTACTCCTACAAATTTTGTCCTACAAAAATAAAAATTATACCACTAGATTCAGCTCATTCATGCCACAGCTGCTATTACTTTTCTACATTCTACTATTAATATTCTACAAATTATTCAACTTTTTCTGCAAATAATTTCCTATTTAAAATGCATTACACAAACTTCAAATCATTCTACAAAACTTCTACAAACATTCTACAATTTCAACAACTTGTACTACTACTACAGACTTCATTCAAATTTCAAATTCTACACAAACTCTTCAACCATTAAACTCGTATTTAACTTTTTTCAAAATCTTTTACCGTTTTTAAACTATCAAGGCTCAAAGTTCAGCAGGTTTTAGTCAAATTTCTGGGTTTATAATGGGTGTGTATGTGGTTTCCTAGAGTGATGACATCATCAGCTAGAGTGAGGAGCAGGGAGAAAAATCTGTGAAAAAATAAAACGTATTTCACTACCGTGGGCTCAAATGCTCCACTACAGACACCAAGTATACATAAAACGTAGGAAAATTCGAGGTAATCGCACTGATACCACTGTTGTAGCTGTCGCTCGTATAGTTTTGGGTCCCTACACGTTGATTGATCGACTACTCCCATCCACAGCCTCATTCACTCCCATGGTTTTTGAAGCAGAGAATTTACCGGAAGGAGCAGGGCGCACCTGTGCTTGCTCTGACTCTCGAGGCCAAAGTTTATACAATTTTCACCTGAAAACTTGGCACAGACATTATACACACAATGAGCATTCTTCTGGTCATTTAGATTTTGGTTTCGAGGCATACCTTGAGGGTTTTTTTTACCCTCTTCCAGGGGGATCATTCAGACATATACTGTGCATTTCAGTGAGACATACATGCTGCATGGAACACCTGTGTCTAATTAATGAGACCTGCAGCTCACCCAGGTTGCTTGGCAACCTCACCCTGCTTGAGGAGGAGGGGGGAGGGGTCAGCAGACAAGCCGAGCGACAGCCATTTTTGTAGTTCTTGGCACTTCATTTGAACTTGTCTGTGTAAAATGTGCGCACACACACACACACACACACACACACACACAGATATTGTACTATTATTTTACTCAATTCTACTATTAATATTCTACAAATTATTGAACTTTTTCTACAAATATTTTACCATTTCAAATCCATCATACAAACTTCAAATCTTTATACAGACCTACAATTTAAATGACTTCTACTTTACTACAGACTTAATTCAAACTACACATTTTAACAGGATCTTGTACTATTACACTTTTAATCTTATCTTTAATCTAGATTCAACTCATTTAGAACATTTCTACAGACACAAGCATGCACACACACACACACACACACACACACACACACACACACGCACACACAGACACTGAACAGACGCTCAGTAAACAGATCGACATCATTGTGTTCAAACAATAAAAATCTGCTGATCTACGATCAATACAGGCTGAGCTGCACACCTTGACAGGTGAGCTCACCCTGGTTGCTTGGCAACCTCAAGCATGCCTTTGACTAACTTTATTGAAGTCTGTATATGATATCAGACTATCAAGACTACATTTTTAATGTCGGCCATTTTATCCTTGTCTCTCACAAACACAAACACATAGATAAAGAGACAGACACACCACACACAGGCAGACAGACAGGCAGATGCACACACACACACAGACAGAACAAGCACACACAAAATTTTTCAAAATAAGAGTCCCTTAAAAATAAGAGCCCAGTAAGAAGGCAATGATGACACAGCTTGTTGTATTAATACAGGATTTTCTCTTCGAGGGACTTCATTTGAAACTTTTGTGTCAGAGGGTCAGAGGTAGAGGGACTGAGCATGCACAGCTGTCACAAGCATGCACACACACACTATTATTTTACTAAATTCTACTATTAATATTCTACAAATTATTCAACTTTTTCTACAAATATTTTCCATTTCAAATCCATTATACAAACTTCAAATCTTTATACAGACCTACAATTTAAACTACCTCTTCTTCTACTACAGAGTTCAGTCAAACTACACAGTTCACCAAGATCTTGTACTATAACTATTACTCTCTACAATTCTACCTTTTCATCTAAATTTCTACAGTGTTACACAACATTGTATCACTTCATACTATTCTACTCTTTTCAACCAATTTCAACAATTTTACGATATATCTTTTGTGGCCTTTTTAAACTTTATAGTATAGAGACGGCCCAAGAGCGACAGAAATGTGAGGGGGAGAGAGAGTGAAAGAGACAGAGAAAAGACATGCAGAAAAAGGGCAGCAGGTGGGTCGCTGGGGCTGGCGGCGGCACAGGGCACCCACACCGCACTTTCCGCAGGAAATGCAGTTTTCAACAATGACTTGCTCTGGCATACTTTCACAGAGAGACTTCATTTAAACTTTAAAACTTAGGTATGCTTGCCTTAGCATTAGCCACTAGGAATTAAATACATGCTAATGTCAACATGGTAATGCCAACATGCTAATTGCTAGTGCATGCCAATGTTAATTTGCTCATGTTAAAATCCTAATGCTAACATCCCAATGATAACTGCTAGCGCATCAGTGTTAACATGTTAATGCTAACATGCTAATGCTAACTGCTAGCGCATCAGGGTTAACATGATAACGCTAACATGCTAATGATAACATGCTAATGTTAACATCCTAATGCTAACTGCTAGCGCATCAGCGTTAACATGATAATGCTAACATGCTAATGTTAACATGCTAATGGCAACTGCTAGCGCATCAATGTTAACATGCTAATGCTAACGCATCAACGTTAACATGATAATGCTAACATGGTAATGTTAACATGCTAATGGCAACTACTAGCGCATCAGTGTTAAAATGGTAATGTTAACATGGTAATGCTAGCATGGTAATGTTAACATGCTAATGCTAAAATGCTAACTGCTAGCGCATCAGCCTTAACGTGCTAATGTTAACATGCTAATGTTAACTGCTAGTGCATCAGCGTTAAAATGGTAATGTTAACATGTCAATGTTAATTTGCTAATGTTAACATGTTAATGTTAACATGTTAATGTTAACATGCTAATGCTAACATCCTAACGCCAACTGCTAGCGCATCTTTGTTAACATGCTAATGATAACATGTTAATGTAACATGCTAATGCTAACATGTTAATGGTAAAATGCTAATGTTAACTGCTAGCGCATCAGTGTTAACATGATAATGCTAACATGCTAATGCTAACATGCTAATGTTAACATGCTAATGGTAACTACTAGCGCATCAGCGTTAAAATGGTAATGCTAACATGGTAATGCTAGCATGCTAATGTTAACATGCTAATGCTAAAATGGTAACTGCTAGCGCATCAGCCTTAATATGCTAATGTTAACATGTTAATGCTAACATGTTAATGTTAACATGCTAACTGCTAGCGCATCAGCGTTAACATGCTAATGTTAACATGTTAATGCTATCATTCAATTCAATTCAATTCAATTCAATTTTATTTGTATAGCCCAACGTCACAAAGTACATTTGCCTCGGAGGGCTTTACAATCTGTACAGAGAATGACACCCTCTGTCCTTAGACCCTCGGTTCGAGTGAGGAAAAACTTGCCCACAAAAAACCTTTTAACAGGGAAAAAATGTGGAAGAAACCTCAGGAAGAGCCACAGAGGAGGGATCCCTCTCCCAGGACGGACAGACGTGCAATGGATGTCACGTCAGGACAGGTGCGCCCTTATTGCCGACTTTATGGCAAACACTTTTAAAAAACTGAAAAGTCAGCGCTAGCTTACTGCAGCGTGTGGACACTTCCGGTTTTCAAAATAAAACGTGGGTGTTAAATGTATTAAACGTTTATTTATAAAATATGAAGAATGGTTAAAATTTGATTTAAAAAAGTGTCTCATATGCCAAGTATGATTCTGCACTGCTTCAATGCTCATATGTACATTATGAAATATATTAAAAATTCATAAAAAATATGACAAGTGTTAAAATGCTATAAAAGAGGTGTGTCTCACAGCAAGTGTAAATCTACTGTTCTACGTTGATTCTGAGCAATTACAATGCTATCAAGGTAATAATGACATTATTTATTAGAAATAAACAATACAAAACAACAACAACAAAAATATCGAAATATATATCGTGTATCGCGATATATATCGCTTAAAAATATCGAGATATTGGTTACAGGCCATATCAGCCCTAGTCCTACCTAACATTATTTAAAGTCTTAGTATTTAAAGGGTCAGCAGACAAGCCGAGCGACAGCCATTTTTGTAGTTCTTGGCACTTCATTTGAACTTGTCTGTGTAAAATGTGCGCACACACACACACACACACACACACACACACACAGATATTGTACTATTATTTTACTCAATTCTACTATTAATATTCTACAAATTATTGAACTTTTTCTACAAATATTTTACCATTTCAAATCCATCATACAAACTTCAAATCTTTATACAGACCTACAATTTAAATGACTTCTACTTTACTACAGACTTAATTCAAACTACACATTTTAACAGGATCTTGTACTATTACACTTTTAATCTTATCTTTAATCTAGATTCAACTCATTTAGAACATTTCTACAGACACAAGCATGCACACACACACACACACACACACACACACACAGACACACGCACACACAGACACTGAACAGACGCTCAGTAAACAGATCGACATCATTGTGTTCAAACAATAAAAATCTGCTGATCTACGATCAATACAGGCTGAGCTGCACACCTTGACAGGTGAGCTCACCCTGGTTGCTTGGCAACCTCAAGCATGCCTTTGACTAACTTTATTGAAGTCTGTATATGATATCAGACTATCAAGACTACATTTTTAATGTCGGCCATTTTATCCTTGTCTCTCACAAACACAAACACATAGATAAAGAGACAGACACACCACACACAGGCAGACAGACAGGCAGATGCACACACACACACAGACAGAACAAGCACACACAAAATTTTTCAAAATAAGAGTCCCTTAAAAATAAGAGCCCAGTAAGAAGGCAATGATGACACAGCTTGTTGTATTAATACAGGATTTTCTCTTCGAGGGACTTCATTTGAAACTTTTGTGTCAGAGGTAGAGGGACTGAGCATGCACAGCTGTCACAAGCATGCACACACACACTATTATTTTACTAAATTCTACTATTAATATTCTACAAATTATTCAACTTTTTCTACAAATATTTTCCATTTCAAATCCATTATACAAACTTCAAATCTTTATACAGACCTACAATTTAAACTACCTCTTCTTCTACTACAGAGTTCAGTCACACTACACAGTTCACCAAGATCTTGTACTATAACTATTACTCTCTACAATTCTACCTTTTCATCTAAATTTCTACAGTGTTACACAACATTGTATCACTTCATACTATTCTACTCTTTTCAACCAATTTCAACAATTTTACGATATATCTTTTATGGCCTTTTCAAACTTTATAGTATAGAGACGGCCCAAGAGCGACAGAAATGTGAGGGGGAGAGAGAGTGAAAGAGACAGAGAAAAGACATGCAGAAAAAGGGCAGCAGGTGGGTCGCTGGGGCTGGCGGCGGCACAGGGCACCCACACCGCACTTTCCGCAGGAAATGCAGTTTTCAACAATGACTTGCTCTGGCATACTTTCACAGAGAGACTTCATTTAAACTTTAAAACTTAGGTATGCTTGCCTTAGCATTAGCCACTAGGACACTAACATGTTAATGTTAACATGCTAACTGCTAGCGCATCAGCGTTAACATGCTAATGTTAACATGTTAATGCTATCATTCAATTCAATTCAATTCAATTCAATTTTATTTGTATAGCCCAACGTCACAAAGTACATTTGCCTCGGAGGGCTTTACAATCTGTACAGAGAATGACACCCTCTGTCCTTAGACCCTCGGTTCGAGTGAGGAAAAACTTGCCCACAAAAAACCTTTTAACAGGGAAAAAATGTGGAAGAAACCTCAGGAAGAGCCACAGAGGAGGGATCCCTCTCCCAGGACGGACAGACGTGCAATGGATGTCACGTCAGGACAGGTGCGCCCTTATTGCCGACTTTATGGCAAACACTTTTAAAAAACTGAAAAGTCAGCGCTAGCTTACTGCAGCGTGTGGACACTTCCGGTTTTCAAAATAAAACGTGGGTGTTAAATGTATTAAACGTTTATTTATAAAATATGAAGAATGGTTAAAATTTGATTTAAAAAAGTGTCTCATATGCCAAGTATGATTCTGCACTGCTTCAATGCTCATATGTACATTATGAAATATATTAAAAATTCATAAAAAATATGACAAGTGTTAAAATGCTATAAAAGAGGTGTGTCTCACAGCAAGTGTAAATCTACTGTTCTACGTTGATTCTGAGCAATTACAATGCTATCAAGGTAATAATGACATTATTTATTAGAAATAAACAATACAAAACAACAACAACAAAAATATCGAAATATATATCGTGTATCGCGATATATATCGCTTAAAAATATCGAGATATTGGTTACAGGCCATATCAGCCCTAGTCCTACCTAACATTATTTAAAGTGTAAAGCGAATTTGTTCTCTGAACAAAAATGCAGACAAATATTTTTTTAAAATATGTATAATGGATATATGAAGATAAATCTGAATTAGCAGTGCCCAAATTGTTGCCTAAGCAACCACGGCGTCTCCTATAGACAAAATCATTCCGCTGTCACGTCAGCAAGTAAGGAAAAGAAAGCAAGGAAAAGAGCAGCAAAAGCTGTGAACTTTAACTAAAACAAGGCACAGAGAGGATGGGAAACAATGATGGATAGGTGGCTGAAGACGGGGTCAGGTGGTCCCTGAAAATTTTCTTTTTGACAAAGTGGTCCTTGGTCTGAAAAAGTTTGAGAAACACTGTTCTAGAGGGATAGTAAGGTACTATGAGCTCTTTTCGATATGATGGTGCCTGACCATGAAGAGCTTTGTAAGTAAGGAGGATAATTTTAAATTCTATTCTAGATTTAACAGGGAGCCAATGCAAGGAAGCCAAAATGGGAGAGATGTGATCTCTGATCTTGGTTCCTGTCAGAACACGTGCAGCAGCATTCTGAATTAACTGTAAAGTCCTAAGAGACTTATTAGAGCAGCCTAATAACAAAGAGTTACAATAGTCCAGCCTAGAAGTAACAAATGCGTGGACTAGTTTTTCTGTATCTGCTTGAGAAACAGTGCGTCTGATTTTAGCGATGTTACGTAAGTGGAAGAATGCAGTCCTCGAAATTTGTTTTATGTGGACATTAAAGGACAAATCCTGATCAAAAACAACTCCAAGATTCTTTACAGTGGAGCTGGAGGCCAGGGTGATACCGTCTAAAGTAACTAAGTCTCTAGAAAGAGAGTTTCTGAGGTGCTTGGGTCCAATTACAAGAACTTCAGTTTTGTCTGAATTTAACATCAGAAAATTATAGGTCATCCAATTTTTTATATCCTTAAGGCATGCTTGGAGTTTAGTTAACTGATTGGTTGCATCAGGCTCGATCGATAAATATAATTGGGTGTCGTCAGCATAACAATGAAAATTGATAGAGTGCTAATGTTAACATGCTCATGCTAACATGCTCATGCTAACATGCTAATGTTAACTGCTAGTACATCAGTGTTAACATGGTAATGCTAACATGTTAATTTTAACATGCTAATGTTAATTGCTAGCACGTAAGCGCTAGCTGCTCCTGTGTCTAAATAAACATGTTAAAAATGACTATTTGAGGTGTGCTTTTTGGATACAGACCCCTAGCAACAGCCCACTCGTTTCTTCCAAAATTTCTTTCTTAGTACTTTCTAAGCAGTGTTAGTAATAATGCATGGTGACGACGGGGCCAGAGTCATGCACACTCAAAATTTCTTCAGAAATTTTTTAGTTATTGGTTGGTCTAGTTATGTTATCCTACATCTTTATTGGTATGGGTGCCCAAAGGGGTAGGTACGTTTTTCGGCATCTAACTACTCCTACAAATGTTGTCCCACAAAAATAAAAATTATACCACTAGATTCAGCTCATTCATGCCACAGCTGCTATTACTTTTCTACATTCTACTATTAATATTCTACAAATTTTTCAACTTTTTCTGCAAATATTTTTCTATTTAAAATGCATTACACAAACTTCAAATCATTCTACAAAACTTCTACAAACATTCTACAATTTCAACAACTTGTACTACTACAGTCATTCAAATTTCAAATTCTACACAAACTCTTCAACCATTAAACTCGTATTTAACTTTTTTCAAAATCTTTTACCGTTTTTAAACTATCAAGGCTCAAAGTTCAGCAGGTTTTAGTCAAATTTCTGGGTTTATAATGGGTGTGTATGTGGTTTCCTAGAGTGATGACATCATCAGCTAGAGTGTGAAGATGACAAAACGATCAGTGAAAAAATAAAAGGTTTTGGACTATGGTGGCCTCAAATGCCCAGCTACAGACATGATTATACCATCAAAACTTAGAAAAAAATCAAGGTGGTCGCAGTGATAACACTGTTGAAGCTGTTTCTGGTATAGTTTGGCTCTCTACGCGCTAATCGATCGACTACCCTCTCCCACAGCTTCATAGACTCCCATGTATTTCGAGCAGAAATCTTTCCGGAAGGAGGAGGCACCACACATGCTTGCTCTGACTCTTGAGGCCAAAGTTTATAAAATTTTTGCCTGAAACTTGTCACAGACATGATCCACAAGACGAGCATTCTTCTGGTCATTTCAGATTTTGGTTTGAGGCATACCTTATAGTTTTTTTTGGCCCTCTTCGAGGGGGATCATTCAGACATATACTGTGCATTTCAGTGGGACAGACAGGCTGCATGGAGCACCTGTGTCTAATTAATCTGACCTGCAGCGCACCCTGGTTGCTTGGCAACCTCAAGCATGCCTTTGACTAACTTTATTGAAGTCTGTGTATGATATCAGACTATCAAGACTACATTTTTAATGTCGGCCATTTTATCCTTGTCTCTCACAAACACATAGATACAGAGAGACAGACACACCACACACAGGCAGACAGACAGGCAGATGCACACACACACACATACAGAACAAGCACACACACAGTTTTTCAAAATAAGAGTCCCTTCAAAATAAGAGCCCAGTAAAAAGGCAATGATGACACAGCTTGTTGTGCATGTTGAGATTAGCATGTAACTAGCTTGTTTCTAGTTAATTGTGCCTATATGTTATCCACCGCGCTTATTATTGAGTGTGCCTGAAAGCGCACACTATATGTTATCCACCGCGCTAGAGTTTTTGTCACACACACACAAAACGGGTATCGAAACGACATGTGTGCTATGTCTTTTCTAAGAGATTTGCGTGTTTTTCGTGAATTTATTCAGACATTTTAAACAATGAACAGCTCTGGCATACTTTCACCGAGAGACTTCGTTTTAACTTTAAAACGGAGGTATGCTTGCCTTCTCTTCATTCACTACACTCATCGACAGCTTTTACCGTTTTTAAACTATCAAGGCTCAAAGTTCAGCAGGTCTTTAGTCAAATTTCTGGGTTCATAATGGGTGTGTATGTGGTTTCCTAGAGTGATGACATCATCAGCTAGAGTGAGGAGCGGGGAGAAAAATCACTGAAAAAATAAAACGTATTTCACTACCGTGGCCTCAAATGCCCCACTACAGACACGATGTATACATAGAAACGTAGGAAAATTCGAGGTGATCGCAGTGATACCACTGTTGAAGCTGTCAGCCTTATAGTTTTGGCTTGGTACAGGCTAATTGATCGAGTACCCCCCTCCACAGCCTCATTCACTCCCATGGTTTTTGAGGCAGAGAATTTACCGGAAGGAGCAGGGCGCACCTGTGCTTGCTCTGACTAATACGGCCAAAGTTTATACAATTTTTACCTGAAACTTGGCACAGACATTATACACAAGACGAGCATTCTTCTGGTCATATCAGACCATTTCAAACTACACATTTTAACAGGATCTTGTACTATTACACTTTTATTCAACATTTTTTTTAGATTCAACTCATTTAGAACATTTCTACAGACACAAGCATGCACACACACACACACACACACACACACACACACACACACACACAGAGACACACGCACACACACACAGACACTGAACAGACGCTCAGTAAACAGATCGAAATCATTGTGTTCAAACAATAAAAATCTGCTGATCTATCATCAATACAGGCTGAGCTGCACACCTGGACAGGTGAGCTCACCCTGGTTGCTTGGCAACCTCAAGCATGCCTTTGACTAACTTTATTGAAGTCTGTGTATGATATCAGACTATCAAGACTACATTTTTAATGTCGGCCATTTTATCCTCGTCTCTCACAAACGCAAACACATAGATAGAGAGACAGACACACCACACACAGGCAGACAGACAGGCAGATGCACACACAAACACACACACACACACACACACACAGATCTTGTACTATTATTTTACTCAATTCTACTATTAATATTCTACAAATTATTCAACTTTTCTACAAATATTTTACCATTTCAAATCCATCATACAAACTTCAAATCGTTATACAGACCTACAATTTAAACTACCTCTTCTTCTACTACAGAGTTCAGTCAAACTACACAGTTCACTAAGATCTTGTACTATAACTATTACTCTCTACAATTCTACCTTTTCATCTAAATTTCTACAGTGTTACACAACATTGTATCACTTCATACTATTCTACTCTTTTCAACCAATTTCAACATTTTTAAGATATATCTCTTATGGCCTTTTTAAATTGTATAGTATAGAGACAGCTGAAGAGTGACAGGAATGTGAGGGGGAGAGAGAGTGTAAGAGACAGGGAAAAGACATGCAGAAAAAGGGCAGCAGGTGCGCCGCTGGGGCCGGCGGCGGCAGAGGGCACCCACACCACACTTTCCGCAGGAAATGCAGTTTTCTAGTTATTATTTTTCTTCTTCCGTACGTTTTTTGGCCTCTAACTACTCCTGTGAATGACACTGAATTGGTTGTGACTTTGGATGCCATCTAGTGGCTGGTTTGTTGAGAGCGAGGTAGTGGGAATGGACTATTAAGCCTCATAAGCTCCACCTGTGCACTTCTTCACCTGTGCACCTCCTCACCTGTGCTAATCTCCATTGTCTTTTGTCTTTTCGGTTGGCGCAGTGTCTGTGCGGCTGTGTGTGGTTTTTGTGTGTTCGTTTGTTTTATCCATGGTGAGTAGGTTTTGTTTGAATTATGTATTGTAATTATATACATTTTTTATGTTAGTCTGGTCTGTTTAAGTTTGTTTATTGTTATTAGGAGGCAGACGGTTCCCAGACGGCACCTTCAACGTTGTAAAAATACTAGCTCCCTTGGTATTGTGGAGCGAAGTATGTGGACCTCAGTTTGTTTGTGATTTCCTTTGTCCTTGGAATGTTTGAATTTGTTTTGTTTGTGGGATGCCGCCGGCATTATTGAATGAGTTTTAACATTAATTGTGACTATTGTTTGATAAATGTATCTTTTTGATTGTCTTTGAATAGGAGATAATTTTGTTAATTGTGAATTGTATTAGTATATTATATTATTATTTTCTCTCTTTCTGTGTTTCTTTTCTATAGTTTTCACGGTGCTACGGCGATAAATAAAACTTAAAGCACCCATTGAATCTCTCTCCGCCTCATTGTTCGGCACCAAGGGTCCGCTACAACTCCTACAAATTTTGTCCCACATAAATAAAAATTATACCACTAGATTCAGCTCATTCATGCCACAGCTGCTATTTCTTTCTACATTCTACTATTAATATTCTACAAATTACTCAACTTTTTCTGCAAATAATTTCCCATTTAAAATGCATTACACAAACTTCAAATCATTCTACAAAACTTCTACAAACATTCTACAATTTCAACAACTTGTACTACTACTACAGACTTCATTCAAATTTAAAATTCTACACAAACTCTTCAACTATTAAACTCGTAACTTTTTTCAAAATCTTTTACCGTTTTTAAACTATCAAGGCTCAAAGTTCAGCAGGTCTTTAGTCAAATTTCTGGGTTTATAATGGGTGTGTATGTGGTTTCCTACAGTAATGACATCATCAGCTAGAGTGAGGAGCAGGGAGAAAAATCACTGAAAAAATAAAACGTATTTCACTACCGTGGCCTCAAATGCCCCACTACAGACACGTAGAAACATAGAAACGTAGGAAAATTCGAGGTGATCGCAGTGATGCCACCGTTGAAGCTGTCAGCCTTATAGTTTTGGCTCAGTACAGGCAAATTGATCGAGTACCCCCCTCCACAGCCTCATTCACTCCCATGGTTTTTGAGGCAGAGAATTTACCGTAAGGAGCAGGGCGCACCTGTGCTTTCTCTGACTCTCGAGGCCAAAGTTTATACAATTTTCACCTGAAACTTGGCACAGACATTATACACAAGACGAGCATTCTTCTCGTCATTTCAGATTTTGTTTTTTTTTGGCCCTCTTCGAGGGGGATCATTCAGACATATACTGTGCATTTCAGTGAGACAGACAGGCTGCATGGAGCACCTGTGTCTAATTATAGAGACCTGCAGCTTACCCAAGTTGCTTGGCAACCTCACCCTGCTTGAGGAGGAGGGGGGGGGGCAGCAGACAAGCCGAGTGGCAGCCATTTTTGTAGTTCTTGGCACTTCATTTGAACTTGTCTGTGTAAAATGTGTGCACACACACACACACACACACACACACACACACACACACACACACACACACACACAGATCTTGTACTATTATTTTACTCAATTCTACTATTAATATTCTACAAATTATTCAACTTTTTCTACAAATATTTTACCATTTCAAATCCATTATACAAACTTCGAATCTTTATACAGACCTACAAATTAAATTACTTCTACTTTACTACAGACTTAATTCAAACTACAGATTTCAACAGGATCTTGTACTATTACAGTTTTTTTCAACATTTTTTTTAGATTCAACTCATTTAGAACATTTCTACAGACACAAGCATGCACACACCCACACACACACACACACATGTGACATTCTTTTAGCCTTCTAACAGTCCCTCCTGTTGGCACATGTCCCTAATCATAAGCAAAATATACACAGTAATGCACTTGATAATACCAAGTATAGTGGTCGATCACGCATCAAACATAATAGATGAAAATAAAATGTGAAGCCTTCAACCCATGTACTGTGTGTACAGTAGAGGGTCACCACCATGGAGAGGTTGCTAGCACATACGATGCATGGTGGCATGGATTCCCCTCCTGGAAAGTATAATCATTATTTACTTATCAGCGAAAATAATGATTGGTTATGCACATGTAGTTTAAACTATAAAATGTTAAAATATAATCACATAAAAAGAAAAAGGGAAACACTCTTCTGAGAAACATTTTAGTGCATTATTTACAGTTGTGTAACGTTTCATCAACTTGCATTATCAGTCAGTAACATCTTCTTTCGATTTTCTGTTATAACGTCATTCATAGTTGATGCTAAACATTTCACACAGTCTTCTGCCTCGCTGTCTAAGTCCGTTGACGAGTCTACACCTCCAGGTGTGTCTGAGTCATCGTGAGGCAATGGGTTTTTGTAATCTTCATTATCATCATTATTCACCTGTAATAGTGGCATTTTCTGCTGCACAGTGCCCCTATCCTCTATGGCTGTAGTAATTACTCTATTTAACAGTGAACGAATACATGGTATGCAACAACATCCACACAGAGTTAACAGAGCAGCGAATACCGCAATAGAAAGAAAAACTGAGGACACCAGGCCCTTCTAACGTCCAAACATATCCATCCATTTATCCCACATTGTGGTATCTACTCCTGAGTGATCTTTCATTTTCTTATTCAGTGTTCGCAATCCATCCATGGCTAAGGTCAATTTACCATCCATTGCAGTATTATTTGGAATGAATGTACAACAAGTATCTCCAAATAATACTGCAATGGATGGCACGGGAGATTCAGTATCTCGATCTCTACCGATTTTGGCCAATTGACTTTCTGTTACGGTCAAAGTCTTAACACCAATCACTCCCTTTATGTGTCTGATACTCACCTCCGGACTCTCTGTAGTTCGGATGATTGAACAGGGATCCCCGGAGATCTGGTTCTAACCCTGGCCCGAATTCGAATTCACGGTCCGGGACTTATCAGTCACCTGGTGACTGGCCGTCGACGGTCTGCAGGTCAGAGAGCTCCTCGTCAGATTCCCTGATCAACCATCCGGACTACAGAGAGTCCGGAGGTGAGTATCAGACACATAAAGGGAGTGATTGGTGTTAAGACTTTGACCGTAACAGAAAGTCAATTGGCCAAAATCGGTAGAGATCGAGATACTGAATCTCCCGTGAATCCAGTCAGTGATTCAGGAAGGGTGAACGTATGGACCCTTAGTGTGTATGAGAAAGTGTGAATGAAAGAGTAAGAGTGATTAAAAGGGACTAGGATTTCCCTCTCTACTCTGTTGTTATTTTATTTGTGGAAAATCCACGTACACACGGTGACTTGAGTAAGCTTTCCCCGCATCGTATTAGTCGATGTAGAAGCTTGGGAGAGGAACTTCACTCCTGTCACTTCATGTGTGAGAAACTTTTCCACAAACAGGAATAGTTATATATGTATACCTAAAAAGTGTGGTACTAGTACGAAAATATAAAGTTGTACGTCTGGGAAAAAGGGTTGTAATAGGGAACAAAAACAGTGTGGAGCATACGGAGGACAGTAGGTGGATGGAACAAAAGTTCCCAGGAAGTGGGAAAGTTGTGTTAAAATGGAAGAAGAAATATGGATTTGAAGGAACTGTTAAACTGTTAAAGTTGCAAGTCGATCTAAAAGTGGACATTAACAAATGCTCGGGAAGAAAGAAAGAAAATAAAATAAAAGAATACCGAATAAGTGACGAGTGGTTAAAAGAAAGTAAACGTAGAGATGGAGAAAGGAATAAAAGAGAGCAGAAAAAACTGCAAAAGGCACAACAAAAAAAACTCGCTGCGCTAAGTGTTGATGTGAAACCAGACGATGAGACTCAAGGTCGCAGAAAGAATGTAGGAGTGAGAGAAGAGGAAGAGGGAGGAGGTGCAGCTGCGGCCTCTCACACACACACACACCTTGACACACACACATATCCACAAGGCTGACTCACTAAGAACCGAAGGAGAACGAAAAAAACAACTCACTAAACAAAGAAGAGATGAATTAGAGGAAAAGAAAAGACGCGCGGAAGAGGAAAAGAAGGCGAAGCGTCGCAATTCATGGTCGACCAGCACAAAATATGACCCTCCTCCATATTCCACAAAACCAGCTAAAAAAGGCGTGTATCCTGTAAAGATGCTGACTAACCATGAAGAAAGATTCAGACCAGGTCTGAATAATAGTGACCATGGTAGTGATGACGCCAGTGACAATGAAAATGGCACATCCAAACATGGTCATAGAGATATGTATCCACTAGTACAGGTGGCTAACCCGCGTTATGGGCAAGCCATGGGTGAGGACGGGCAGTTGGACCCGAACCCCACCATGCTGGTCTATCGCCCGTGGAGTGCACATGACAGAAAAAAAGCCACCTCTGATATAGTGCGTCCTAGTGCTCAAGGTGGAAGTGCTAAAGAGTTTATCAGAGAAATGCGCGGTGTATGTGACAGCTACATGCTGAACGGACACGAAATATACGACTGTCTGAGAGATGTGTTAAAAAATGACTGGTGTAGAGTATCAGGAGACTTCAACGGGTCAGACGCAAACGGAGGCCCAAGACCTAACGGTGACAACGACTTACAACTAGCACTGAATACCCTATATGACCGTGTACGAGCGATGTGGCCCCCACGAGTGGACTACTCAAAAATAGGTGAAACACAACAAAAGGAGGACGAAAGTCCTGCTGACTACAGGTACCGACTGGAAGTAGTGTTCCAGGCTAACTCTGGCATTCAACCCAATAACGACGCAAATAGCCCCTACCAACAGCAATTAAAAATGCATTTCTTGCGAGGTCTAAAGCCCGAAATTAAATCGAGAATAGATAAAACATGGGTCCACAAGAATACTGGATCCGTAGCTCAGGCAGTAGAACAGGCAATGCACGCAGACAGCGTTATCAAGGAAAAAAACAAGCGCGCAACCTTCACAGTAGATGAAGCAGCAGGAACAGTTACAGTTGCTTATCAGGGCAGAGCATACGGGGGGAGACGAGGAGGACAAAACAGAGATAGAGGTAAAGGCAGGGGCAGAGGAGGTGGAAGATATCAGCAGAACTGTGATAACCATCGTGAGACCCAGAAGGAGAAAGATATGCGTGAAAACAACTGCTATAAATGTCATAGACCAGGACATCTGGCAAGAGATTGCAAATTCAATGATTCACAATGAGATGACGCATGACTAGTCAGTGAAACTGAAGTTGAGCACACACAGACAGAACAACCAAAAAATATGGACATGCTGTCAGAAAAAAATGAGCCCTCCGAAGATGACAAGGTTCACATAAATATAGAAGTACTGCTAAAATCACAACAAAATAAGTCAGCTCCAACTAGGAGAATAAGCTTTAATGGACGAGAATATGACTGTCTGTGTGACACCGGCGCCTGCTCAACTGTGCTAACAAAACCATTTCAAACTGTCAAACATCCTCTAAGACAGTTTGGGTAAAATCAGCCTCAGGACATGTTACATCGTTAAGATTTACAAAACCTGTAGTTATAACAGACGCAGAATCAGGAAATCAAACCAAAAAGCCGATTCTAATCGACCCAAGTTGCCCTGTAAACCTATTAGGCCGAGACGTAATGGCAGCACTACGTATAGCTGTCTATGCAACCGCAGATGGAGAAATGAAAACAGAAATACTAAGTGAAGAACATTGTCATGTTGTCCAAGGCGTAAAAGAACCAAACTATTATTGGACTTTAGATCTCACTGATCAATCAGAGGCAGAGTCGCTCATAATAATGGAAAAAACTCAACTTCAGGACATGCAACTAGACACAGGAAAACTTAAAGTTATGACAAAAGAGGAACTGCACTGTACACTACGGTATAAACAAGAACCAGGGCCCGATCCGCCCTATGATGAAATGGTGCACAAATTTCTTGTTAAAGGAAATGTTTGTATGCAACACATGCTGGTGTCCCCAACGGGACAGTCATGTGTGTCCGTCATACTCAACTCGAGACAACAAGTGGTTAACCGTAACCAAAACCCTCACACATCGTTGACAACAAGTGACAAATATAGTTGGAAGGAAATGAGCCGCGTCGTGCAACAAGCTAACAAAGATACGTACACAGGAACCGACCCCGGTGGGTGGCAGACAGGTAGACATACTGGTATACGACGGTTCCTCCTTAACTCTTATACAACAGTGACGCCAGCCACCCACCTCGATGTAGAGTGACCAGAAGACAGCTACATACTTACCCTATCAGAAAAAGACCAAAAACTCCTAGAAGGGGTCCCCACAAGCCTGTGGTCACAGGGACCCACCGACGTAGGCCTAGTTAAAGACTACCCACAGTTGGAAATAGAGTTAAGGCATCAAAATTATCCACGAGTGCGACAATATCCCATATCAAAGGAAGCAGAAGAAGGCATTAAACCTGTGATAACAGACATGCTAAAAGCAGGGATTTTAGTTGAAACAACCGCTCCTAAATGCTTAACTCCAATTTTTCCTGTAAGAAAAGCGACATCAGGTTGGAGAATGATACAAGACCTGAGAAAAGTAAATGACATGGTAAAACACGACACAGTTGAAGTAGCAAATCCACATACTTTACTCAATAATATAACTGCGAAAGAACAATGGTTCTCGGTTATAGACTTATCAAACGCCTTTTTCTCAATACCCATACATAAAGACTCACAAGGCCTATTTGCATTTAAGTATGGAAACAAAACCTATACTTATACCAGACTGCCACAGGGCTTCACTAATAGTCCAACAATCTACTCACAAGCACTAGAAAACTCAATGCAAAAATGTCCAGCACTAGATAATGGTAAATATTTGCTTTATGTTGATGACATATTAGTAACTGGACATGACAAGGCCTCCTGCATGAGTAACACAATAACAGTGCTGAAACATTTGCAATGTGAAGGCCACAAAGTGACGCAGGGGAAAGTACAGCTTTGTACTCAGCGTGTGAAGTATCTAGGTCATATCCTCACCCCTGGAGGACGAAGACTAGATAACAAAAGACAGCTAGCCATAGCTCAAACACCAAGACCTGAAACAAAAAGACAAATGATGTCCTTTCTAGGACTATGTAACTACTGCAGAACATGGATTTCAGGTTTTGCAACATTAGTGCAGCCGCTACAAAATGCAATACACGTGAGGTGTCTGCCATGGATGCATAATCTTATATTAATGTTGAGGCTGTTGTAGACATGTGTTTTATTTTAAGATACCTATGCAGACCACTCCTGAGCCAGGGGCTATTCAACGGGGGTTTACTTCACAATACATGTTTAGTCACAAGCTAGTATATTGTCCACTCCCAAGCCAGAGGTTATTTAACCGAGAGGTCAGACAGGTCGGTGCCAACCAGATGTCCAGGAGAAGAAGAGACTTCTTTAGATATTTTGATTAGGAGTCAGGTCAGAGGTTAAGCCTGTAGGGGATTCTTCCTGGGAAAGGAGTGACTATCGTCTTTCAGTTTCTTTTCTTTAAAGTAACTTCATTGACTTTTTTGCCTTGAGCTGTTGTTAATTACATGTCAGGGGGAGGCACAAACTGTCTATATAAGAGCTTGTCCGGCATGAGGTCGGGAGGGGTTTTTTCATTTTTCGGCCAGAAGCCCTCCAAGTACTTCGTACTTGCTTCGACACTGTGCTTGTTGTAATAAACTTGTTATACGACTAAGACGGTGTCGGCGGATTTTCTCTTCAAACATCTTCATCTGCATCACCACCGGAGGATCACAAGGAGTAAGAAGAATACACCACACACGGAAAACAAATGGCAATGAAAGACCGAATAGAATGGACACCGGAGCAGGAGCAAGCATTTATTGCATTAAAAGATGCTCTGCAAACACAAGCCATGCTACACACGCCCGATTATGATGCCCCATTTTGTTTAATGGTCACGTCTAATTCAGGGTTCATGAGTGCAGCACTGACCCAGAAGCATGGTGACAGACACAAACCTCTGGCATTCTACTCTAAAAGACTAGATCCAGTAGCCAGTGGTCAACCATCGTGTGTACAGCTAGTAATGGCAGCTGCTGAGGCGGTGGAACAGAGTGCAGAAGTGGTGCTCACCCACCCGTTACAAATAATGACCACCTGTAATATATCACTTATCTTATTACAAACGCCACTGCCATTTGTGACAAACACAAGACTATTAGGATTAATAGCAACACTCATGTCACAACAACACATATCGTTCTCTCAACATTCAAAGGTTTCGCTACCGTGCCTCTTAGCCACAGCTGCTGATGGAAAACCGCATGATTGCAAAGCTAGGGTGGAGGAGGAAACAAAACCTCGCGTTGACATTTACACCACACCAAAACCAGAACAAATGAGAGTCAGACACGAGAGCTTTACTTTGTACAAAGGGCACCCTGCCACTGCAACATCTAAGCTACAGATAGCAGAGAGGCGCAGAGCAGTTCCTTGTTCCTTTATTTATAGAAGTTTACATGACATGTGACTGGACAGGGGCAGTCCCTGTTCCAGTAAAATAAAACATTTGATTTATCATGAGTACAGTGTAGTAAGATGAGTACAGTGTAGTAAGACTACTGATGCTGGGACATGTGACATTCTTTTAGCCTTCTAACAACACTTTTATTCAACATTTTTTTTAGATTCAACTCATTTAGAACATTTCTACAGACACAAGCATGCACACACACACACACGCACGCACACACGCACACACACACACAGAGACACTGAACAGACGCTCAGTAAACAGATCGACATCATTGTGTTCAAACAATAAAAATCTGCCGATCTACGATCAATACAGGTGGGCTCACCCTGGTTGCTTGGCAACCTCAAGCATGCCTTTGACTAACTTTATTGAAGTCTGTGTATGATATCAGACTATCAAGACTACATTTTTAATATCGGCTATTTTATCCATGTCTCTCACAAACACAAACACATCTATAGAGAGACAGACACACCACACACAGGCAGACAGACAGGCAGATGCACACACACACACAGACAGAACAAGCACACACACAGTTTTTCAAAATAAGAGTCCCTTAAAAATAAGAGACCAGTAAGAAGGCAATGATGACACAGCTTGTTGTATTAATACTGGATTTTCTCTTCGAGGGACTTCATTTGAAACTTTTGTGTCAGAGGGTCAGAGGGAGAGGGACTGAGCATGCACAGCTGTCACAAGCACACACACACACACACACACACACACACACACACACACACACACACACACACAGTAACACACACACCGACACACTGAACAGACGCTTAGTAAACAGATCGACATCATCGTGTTGAAACAATAAAAATCTGCTGATCAATACAGGCTGAGCTGCACACCTGGACAGGTGAGTCTCAGGACAGTGTCAGGACAGTCTTTATAATCCTTCTACACTTTAAACTTCTCCCTTCTACAGACTTCATTCAAACTACAGAGTTCACCAAGATCTTGTACTATTATTTTACTAAATTCTACTATTAATATTCTACAAATTATTCAACTTTTTCTATAAATATTTTACCATTTCAAATCCATTATACAAACTTCAAATCTTTATACAGACCTACAATTTAAACTACCTATTGTTTCTACTACAGAGTTCAGTCAAACTACACAGTTCACCAAGATCTTGTACTATAACTATTACTCTCTACAATTCTACCTTTTCATCTAAATTTCTACAGTGTTACACAACATTGTATCACTTCATACTTATCTACTCTTTTCAACCAATTTCAACATTTTTAAGATATATCTCTTATGGCCTTTTCAAACTTTATGGTATAGAGACAGCTGAAGAGTGACAGGAATGTGAGGGGGAGAGAGAGTGTAAGAGACAGGGAAAAGACATGCAGAAAAAGGGCAGCAGGTGCGCCACTGGGGCTGGGGGTGGCACAGGGCACCCACACCGCACTTTCTGCAGGAAATGCAGTTTTCTAGTTATTTTTCTTCTTCCATACGTTTTTTGGCCTCTAACTACTCCTACAAATTTTGTCCCACAAAAATAAAAATTATACCACTAGATTCAGCTCATTCATGCCACAGCTGCTATTACTTTACTACATTCTACTATTAATATTCTACAAATTATTCAACTTTTTCTGCAAATAATTTCCCATTTAAAATGCATTACACAAACCTCAAATCATTCTACAAAACTTCTACAACCATTCTACAATTTCAACAACTTGTACTACTACTACAGACTTCATTCAAATTTCAAATTCTACACAAACTCTTCAACTATTACACTCGAATTTAACTTTAACAAAATCTTTTACCGTTTTTAAACTATCAAGGCTCAAAGTTCAGCAGGTTTTTAGTCAAATTTCTGGGTTTTTTAATGGGTGTGTATGTGGTTTCCTAGAGTGATTTGAGGTGATCGCAGTGATACCACTGTTAAAGCTGTCTCTTTTATAGTTTTGGCTCGGTACAGGCTAATTGATCGAGTACCCCCCTCCACAGCCTCATTCACTCCCATGGTTTTTGAGGCAGAGAATTTACCGGAAGGAGCAGGGCGCACTTGTGCTTTCTCTGACTCCTACGGCCAAAGTTTATACAATTTTCGCCTGAAACTTGGCACAGACATTATACACAAGACGAGCATTCTTCTGGTTCAGATTTTGGTTTGAGGCATACCTTATAGGTTTTTTTTGGCCCTCTTCGAGGGGGATCATTCAGACATATACTGTGCATTTCAGTGAGACAGACAGGCTGCATGGAGCACCTGTGTCTAATTAATCTGACCTGCAGCTCACCCAGGTTGCTTGGCAACCTCACCCTGCTTGAGGAGGAGAGGGGGGAGGGGTCAGCAGACAAGCCGAGCAGCAGCCATTTTTGTAGTTCTTGGCACTTCATTTGAACTTGTCTGTGTAAAATGTGCGCGCACACACACACACACACACACACACACACACACACACACACACACAAACACACACACACACACAGACACACACACACACACACATGTCTCAGAGTGATCCAGGATTGCTGACACCCTGTTAGCAATGTCTTGAATCTGGTGCTCTAACTATTCAAGTACTTTAGCACAGCCGTGCTATCGGTCCAAAAAATGGATTTGTGAAGCTCCAACTCAAGCTCTTTACTCAGAAGCTTGTCCATTTTCATTGCAACTGTGGCCACCGTCAGTTCCATTCTGGGAATAGTTGGTGACTTTAAGGGAGCGACCCTTGACTTTGCCAGGATCAAGGTGGATTGAGCTTTACCCGTTGTTTACCCCGTGAAAAGTGTAGCAGCAAGTAGCTTGTGGTGCCGTAGGCATCTTCACTAGCGTCAGCAAAGTGGTGAAGCTGTGCAAAGACTGGCGTCCCAAACTTCTTCGACTTGACACATCTTTCAACTCTGAATCTCTCAATCTGCGACAAACTTGAGATCCACTTATTCCGATCTTTAACCACAGTGTCTGGCAGGTCTTCATCCCAGCTATACTTCTGTCGACACAAATCCTGCAGGATTCTTTTGGCGGGCAATATTACTGGAGCGAGAAAGCCCAGTGGATCAAAAATTTAACTGACCAAGGAAAGCAGACCTCTCCTAGTGTGTTGGTCGATCTTTGAGGTTGATCTCGAACCTGAACTGATCTGATTCAGCACACCACTGGATACCCAATGCTCTCTCGCAAGTTGTCCTCATCCAAATCAGATCTTGAAAGCCTTGAGCCCTTTCCTCTTCTGGGATGGAGTTAAGCAACTTCCTGCTGTTGCTTGACCACTTTGTCAGATGGAATCCTCCTTTAGCCAACATGCTTCTCAACTCAGAACACAGTGTGATGGCTGTATCTTCATCAGAAGCCGACTTAAGACAGTCATCCACGTAAAGATTTGACGGTTTTAGCCGTCTCCTGTCTAAACTCCTCTGTAAAATCTGTTGCGCATTTCTGGAGTGCAAAGGTGGCGACACTTGGAGATGATGTTGCGCCGAAGATATGCACCAGCATCTTATGTTCAACAAGATCCTGCTCATAGTTGCCGCCAGGCCACCATAGAAACCTTAGGAGATCCGTGTCCTCATTACACACTTTAACCTGGTGGAACATAGCCTCTATGTCTGCCATGACCGCCACAACCTCCTGGCGAAACCTCATAAGGACCCCCACCAGCGAGCTTGTAAGGTCCGGGCCTGGTAGGAGCTGCTGGTTCAGTGATGTTCCTTGAAAGCTTGTCTGACGCCATGGTGTGGCAAATGCCACGTTCGCCCCTCAGTAGGTTCACACTCATCACCTTCAAGCTTCATGGAGTAAACTTTCTTAAGCATGTTGTCCATGAACGCCACATATTCTCCATAGAACTTGCTATCCTTCAAGAACCTCTTCTGTAAGTTCAGTGCATGTTGCTCCGCAACTGCTCTGTTGTTCGGCATACATACACATTTTTTCTTCACTGGACAAGTACACTAGACTCTGACACCATGCTGATAAACTGATGGTCCTCCTTAGACATCTCAATGTCTTCGTCTTGTCCAGCATCAGGAAAGTCCTGCTTGAATTGCAGCTGCCAAAGTTCTTCAAGCTTGGTTACTGAGATTCTGTTTGCAGTAATTCCTGTCCGTGTGTTTGCCTCCACTGTGTCACTTCCACCTCTGAGTGGTCCGTTCACTGTCCATTTACTGTCACGGCGTATGGTCCATTGTCCACACTGTTGACCACTTGTAGCGGTTCCATCGCCTTGGGAACATTTGCTCCAATGAGCAATCCAATTTCTGCCTTGATAGTGGGGATTTTCACCTCCTTTAGGTGGGGCCAACTGTCAATATCCTCTTGTCGGGGAATACTGTCCTTAGCTACAGAAATGTCCTTCTGTGAATACACCTCCGTAAGCTCAACAAACTGGTTGCTGCCCAAACTGCTGATCTCCAGACCAGCCACAATGTGTGTGTTCACGGCTGATTCATGTCCCATAGTGCGCAATGAGATGTTTACATTGCGTCCATTAATGTTCAGTTGGTTTATCAGTGACTCTGTAGCGAAAAGTAGCTGAACTACCAGGATCCAAAAACGCGTAGGTTGTCACTGTCTTGGTTGCCTTTCATGCCTTGACACGCACTGGAACGATGGAAAAAATGCAATCGTTCTTACCGGCCCCTGTTTCAGCCATTTGTACAAGAGCACTTGAAACAGACTGCTGATCACAACAGTCCTTTCCTGTATCTTCTCTTGTGTCTTTGTTAGTAATGTGCAATGATGTCGGATGCGGTCTGGAGCATTTTTCACATTGAAGCTTCTCATATGACCCTGCTTTTAACATGCAAAACACAGACCTTTGCCCCTCAAGAAACCAATCTTGTCTTTATGTTGCTTGCTCTTGAATTTCTTGCAAACTGTAAGACTGTGTTGCTCTCCATTACAATAAACACAAGGTTGGCTGAAACCATCGACTGAGACAGGTTGTGTTTTTGCTGCTGTCTCTTTTTCATTTTCTGTCTTGGGGGGCACAACAACTGTTGTGAACACTTTCCTTGACTTGAATGTTTCTGCATATTGTGGTTTTGTTTTTTGTTTTACAGGCTCTTTCGTGTTTATTTTATTTTCTCTTATGGTTCCATAGATTGGATGCAGAAGATACTTAACTTGCTGATTCACACAAGGTCCTTGAACTTGACTCTTTTCTTTGTTCTTTCTTGCAGGTCGCAAGCAAACTTCCTCCAGGATTCCCTGAGCTTGTATGGAAGTTTATTTGCCAGTGCCTTTATGTTAGCTGTGTTGTCCAAGTCTTCCATGTATCTGGTATCTGTCATTGTGTTAGAGCAGCCTGTTAGGAATAGTGCAAAGGATTGAAGAGAAGCACCATCTTCTGGCTTAATTGTGGGCCAGTCCAAAGCTTCCTTTATGTATGCTTCCCCTATCTAAGTCGTCGGCAAAGAACTCTTTCAACATTTGTTTTGCATATCCTGCTGAAGACTCCATGTGCATGCAGCTCTTAACCAACTCATGTGGCTGTCCAGTTGTGTACTGAAGCAAAAATTGAAGATGATCACAATTGTCACTTGTGCGGCCTTCAATTCCATGTTCAATGGCTCTAATAAAGGATTTGTATTCCAGTGGGTCTCCTTTAAATGTTGGGATGGTGAGATCAGGAAGTAGCGAAGCTTTGTGTCTCCTCACAACTCTGTGACGTTGGCTTGCTGAGAGATGGCTTGGCAAAGCCAATCGAGCACTGGTCCCTGTGGCTCTTTAATTTCAGTCTTGGGCGCAGATGTAGCCAGCTGAGCCGTTGCTGCTGAAGCATTTTGTTTAACCCTGGGCGTTGATAAGGTGGGTCTTGATGGTGGTTGAAGGGTGGGTCTTGTGTCTGTTTGACCGTTATCATCAACCTTAACTGCGCTACCATTTGGTTGTGTGTTCTCATATTTTTGTAAAAACCTCCATTTTAGCGTCAGACTCAGCCAGTGCAGTTTGCATAGCATGCATTTCTAGCTTCCATTCTTTTTTTTTTGGGCTCCTGAGTGTCGGATCTTTCAGGAAAAATGGACTAATACGTAGGGAGCATCTGCAAATTTCACTTCCAAGAGAGACGCTGCAAACAAAAATCAATAACTCCACTGTTATACAGTATTATGACCCCAAAATCACTCCACACATCAACAGTCTCCTCGTGGTCATACTACAAGAGGTGTTTTGGAAAAATATACTTTTTTATTATTTTGGGGAGACTGGAGGTCTAACTTGGCTTTGATTTCTGTCATTAATGGAACCTGGAACATTTCTCACATAAGTTTTTTTTTATTGTTCAAAGCTATATTGTTATATCTGCTTGCTCTGCTATGAGCTCTGCTGTGAGATATGACAAACATTGAGCCTTGGGTTGTTACTTTTTATTTTATTGAAGAAAAATTCTTTAAATAAAAAAGATTTTGTATTGCAATTTTTGCAGTGATTTTTGTGCTCCGGTCCCCTTGAGCTCATATATAGTTGTATGCGGCCCCTGGACCAAAATGAGTTTGACACCCCTGCTCTATGGCCATCTCAGTCATCTTTACTGTCCGCTTTCCACGTCTTGTTCATCCACCATCTTGTTTCCACTTTTAATCAATAAAGAAGCCGAAGCACCGTAGAGTCTGACTTTGTTATTCTACAACGATCTTTTTTTTTTTTTTTTTTTGCGTTTTAACTCGCGTCGGCGAGTGGACTCGCATCCATTTACGATCCGACGCCAGGCCGTTGATCTCCCTCTCGCCGCTTGTCACTTTCCTTTTTAAAAGTCTCCGTGACATGTCAGGCTCTTCCACGTTCCATAAATCCACGAAGAGCAAGTTTTTTGACTAATGTAGGTTCCTACTTAGCGAAGCCATGAGCTTGACGCTCTCCTCCTACGTTATCCACTTTTACTGAAGAACAAGAAAAACTCCACACGATCCACTTCGTTTCTTTTAGCGTTTACTCCAAAAATAAGGCAAGATACAACAATCCAACATTATGAAAAACAAAAAAGGCAAGAGCCGAAAAAGGGCAGAATGCGGAGTCTAAAACTAAAAACTGTGTGGCTCCCCTCCATGACACAGACCAGACTGCCTGTTTTACACACACACACACACACACACACACACATATATATATATATATATATATATATATATATATATATATATATATATATATATATATATTCAATTCAATTAAATTCAATTTTATTTGTATAGCCCAAAGTCACAAAGTACATTTGCCTCGGAGGGCTTTACAATCTGTACAGAGAATGACACCCTCTGTCCTTAGACCCTCGGTTCGAGTGAGGAAAAACTTGCCCACAAAAAACCTTTTAACAGGGAAAAAATGTGGAAGAAACCTCAGGAAGAGCCACAGAGGAGGGATCCCTCTCCCAGGACGGACAGACGTGCAATGGATGTCACGTGTACAGGACAATCAACATAAACATTTTGTACAGTTACAATGACTTACAGAATGACAATGAATGATAAAGTGACCACAGTAGTAGATATAGTAGTATTAATGACAGTAGTAATATGTGTAGTGGGCGCCGTCCAGGATCACAGCAGCAGCCACGATCCACGAAAAACCTGCTGGACGACAGAGCACAGAAACTCCGGGGAAGTTTGGTCAGCAGCATGCATTAATGAGACATGTCCAGAGACAGACAGACAGACAGACAGACAGACAGACAGACAGACAGACAGAGAAAGACAGACAGAGAAAGACAGACAGAGAAAGACAGAGAGAGAGAGGCAGAGTAGGAGGGAGGGTTTTCGGTAAGGGAGATGTGACTACATCTTTAACCAATACCGTGCCTGGCTAGGCATAACCCTGGGGAGTCCCCCGGCAGTCTAATCCTATAGCAGCATAACTAAGGGATGGCCTGAGCCAGCCCTAACTATACGCTTTATCAAAAAGGAAGGTTTTAAGTCTACTCTTAAAAGTGTTGACCGTGTCTGCCTCCCGAACCCAGATTGGTAGTTTGTTCCACAGAAGAGGAGCCTGATAGCTGAAAGCTCTGGCTCCCAATCTACTTTTGGAGACTATAGGAACCACAAGGAACCCAGCGTCCTGAGAGCGCAGTGTTCTAGATGGATAGTAAGGTACTATGAGCTCTTTTAGATATGATGGTGCCTGACCATGAAGAGCTTTGTAAGTAAGGAGGATAATTTTAAATTCTATTCTAGATTTAACAGGGAGCCAATGCAAGGAAGCCAAAATGGGAGAGATGTGATCTCTGATCTTGGTTCCTGTCAGAACACGTGCAGCAGCATTCTGAATTAACTGTAAAGTCCTAAGAGATTTATTAGAGCAGCCTGATAACAAAGAGTTACAATAGTCCAGCCTAGAAGTAACAAATGCGTGGACTAGTTTTTCTGCATCTGCTTGAGAAACAGTGCGTCTGATTTTAGCGATGTTACGTAAGTGGAAGAATGCAGTCCTCGAAATTTGTTTTATGTGGACATTAAAGGACAAATCCTGATCAAAAACAACTCCAAGATTCTTTACAGTGGAGCTGGAGGCCAGGGTGATACCGTCTAAGGTAACTAAGTCTCTAGAAAGAGAGTTTCTGAGGTGCTTGGGTCCAATTACAAGAACTTCAGTTTTGTCTGAATTTAACATCAGAAAATTGTCGGTCATCCAATTTTTTATATCCTTAAGGCATGCTTGGAGTTTAGTTAACTGATTGGTTGCATCAGGCTTGATCGATAAATATAATTGGGTGTCGTCAGCATAACAATGAAAATTGATAGAGTGATTCCTAATAATGTTCCCTAAAGGAAGCATATATAAACTAAATAAAAGTGGTCCTAGTACAGAACCTTGTGGGACTCCATGACAAACTTTGGTATGCATGGAGGATTCATCATTTACATGAACAAACTGAGATCGATCTAAGAAATACGATTTAAACCAGCTTAGGGCGGTTCCTTTGATGCCAATTTGATGTTCCATTCTCTGTAAAAGAATTTGATGGTCAATGGTGTCAAATGCAGCACTAAGATCTAACAGGACAAGTACCGAGATTAGTCCTTTGTCTGATGCCATTAGGAGGTCATTTGTAACCTTGACTAATGCGGTCTCTGTGCTATGATGCACTCTAAATCCTGACTGAAAATCCTCAAATAGACTATTGTTATAGAGAAAGTCACACAGTTGATTAGCTACAGCTTTCTCAAGTATCTTAGACACTAAGGGAAGGTTTGATATCGGTCTATAGTTGGCTAAAACCTCTGGGTCTAGAGTGGGCTTTTTAAGAAGAGGTTTAATTACAGCTACCTTAAAGGACTTAGGTACATGTCCTGATAATAAAGACAGATTGATTGTATCCAATAACGAATGACTAACTAGAGGTAAAACATCCTTGAGCAGCCTGGTTGGGATGGGGTCTAAGAGGCAGGTTGAAGGCTTAGCTGCAGAAATGATTAAAGTTATTTGATGGAGGTCGATGGGAGAAAAACAGTCTAAATACATATCAGGTTTTACAGCTGTTTCCAAACTTGCTGTATCAGAATGCAGATCAATGCCTGTTGAAGACAGAAGGTGATGGATTTTGTCTCTAATAGTTATAATCTTATCATTAAAGAAGCTCATGAAATCATTGCTACTTAGACCTAAAGGAATGGATGGTTCAGTAGAGCTGTGATTCTCTGTTAGCCTGGCTACAGTGCTGAAGAGAAACCTGGGGTTGTTCTTATTCTCCTCAATTAGAGAAGAGTAGTAGGCTGCTCTGGCATTACGGAGAGCCTTCCTGTATGTTCTGAGATTATCTTGCCAGACTAGATGAGATAGATATATATACACGTTGGCTTGGTGCTTACATAAGGAGTAAACATTTATAATCATCACATACAAACAACGTATGTATGTATGTATGTATGTATGTATGTATGTATGTATGTATGTATGTATGTATGTATGTATGTATGTATGTATGTATGTATGTATGTACATACATACATACATACATACGTTGTTTTTGGTGCCTGTTTGTTTCCCAGATATATTGGTGTGTGTGTGAATGGGTGTATAAGAGGCATTAACTTAAAGCACTTTGTAGAAAGGCGCTTTATGAAGTTCAGTCCATTTCCTTGTATTAGTTCACAGGCAGATCTGCCTTATCGGAGGGGAACCCTTGGCTGCCACTCTCCCATCACGCTGCCTTGAACTTTCCAACCGCTACGAGCCTCTGTTGCATCCGAATTGCACACCTGGCTCTCCACCAATGGCTGCATCTGCCACCCTGCCGCCGACCCAGCCACTCCACCGATCCTCACCTCCTCGTCCCCTTTTCCCCCCCAACTACCTTGATAGTGGGCGATTGAATAGTAAGAAACATCCGTTTTTTCAATGCCACTACAAAATGTTTCCCTGAAGCCACAACATCAAAAATTATGGATATGCTCCCAAACCTACTCCAATCACTCCCATCCTTCGTAGAGCGGGCCGTTCTTTATGCCGGCACAAATGATGTGGCCCATGGAAATTCGGAGCAGGTCATGGAACATTTTAACGACCTATTCGGTATGCTAAAAGAGTATGAAAAAGACATCTTCATTAGTGGCCCTCTACCCACGTTTCAACGCGGAACCGAACGCTTCAGCAGACTCCTATCTCTCCACTTCTGGCTTTTATCTACATAGATAACTTCAATCTATTTTGGAACAGGCCCACCTTTTACAGGAACGACGGACTTCATCCTAACAGGCTGGGAAACCGCATGCTCACGGACAACATACTGCACACAGTAAAATACGCCAGGTGTGCATGACTGTGTCATCTCATGCCCCTCTGTGTTCCTCTCTGGTGTCACCTCAACCCAGCAATACCCCCCCTACTGGCCTTCAGTGGCTCCTCTCATCCAATACTCTTACACTGACAGTTCTGTGCCCATAATAAAGTCACATACTCTCTCCCCAAGACCGAATACCAGAGATAGTAGACCACTGTCTACTCCGCACATTGACCAACACCTGAACACTGTTACTGGAAATCGCCCATCTCCTCCTCATGAACTTACTGAGCTGAGCAGACCACGTGGAGTAAACTTCAGTCTTCTTCGCCATTTTCCAAGACACATAACTATTCACAAACTCAAGATTGAACTGTTTAACATACAATCTCTGAACAATAAATCATGCTTACTTCATGACCACATCCAGGTCAAATGCCTAAACCTCATGTGCCTCACAGAAACCTGGCAGAAACCAGGCGTTTTTTCCGTGTTAATCGAAACCTGCCCTAATGGTTTCTGCTACCTCCAGAGAGCCCGCACCTCTGGCCGAGGCGGTGGTCTCGCAGTTATCCATCGCTGTGACCTGGATATAAACCACATTGCCCCTGCCTGAGCTGTCCTCCTATGAGTGTCTGGCATTTAAGTGCAAGCCCCCTTTTCACATGACGGTACTTCGTATCTATTGGCCGCCCAAACCAAACCCCGTCTTCATCACTGAAATGTACAATCTTCTTTCAATATTCTGTACCACCTCCGCCAAGCTCAATATACTCGGAGATATGAATGTTCATGTCGACTCCCCTTCCTGCCACTTAGCAGCCGAATTCCTACAAATACTGGACTGTTTTAATCTCAGCCAACTTGTCGATGTCCCTATGCATACTAAAGGTTACACCCTTGATTTGGTCATCACTGATTCCGTCCCTCTCAGTAAACCACAGGCCTATGATCTAGGTGTCTCTGACTATATAATCATCTACATAGAGGTGCTATCTCCATCACCACTCACTAGGCCACAACACCTAATCCGTTTCAGAAACCTGAAAAACATTAACCCTGCATCCATGTTCCTGGACCTTCAGCATCTCCTCTCAGTTAATTTTTTGACAGCCAATGACGCCGTGGACTTCTACAATAAAACTCTGAACAACATCCTGGACTACCATGCACCAACAAAAACCAGACTAGTTTCCTTCTCCCGCACAGCCCCGTGGTATACTAGCCAACTACGCAAAATCAAGGCGGCTGGGCAGGTACTCGAGAGGCGTTTCAAAGCCACAGGCCTCACCATCCATAAGCTGGCTTTCCGGGAACATCAGAAGGCCTACTCTAAGTCACTTAGGGAGGCGCGGGAACTTAAAAGTTCCCGTTCAAGCTGAACGCCAGCTGAATGGCAGCCGTCTTCCAGCTGACTTCCGGCCAGGTGCCTGCTAAGTACCGTGACCAGAGAGACCCCCCTCCTTCTCATGGGCATGTCTATTTTTTACTGTAACTCCACCCATTCATGTGATTACAGGGTATGACCAGGAGATGGTGCTTCTCTCACAGAGTTCTTTAAAGTTGTTCTACCTGGAGATAACGTAACTTACACACCTCATTAGCATTCTCGTTGCTCAATCTTTTGTTTTCTCTTACAGTAATGGGCTTTTTGGTCTCCCAGTGTCACAGATCACAGAGCGGAAAATGCAGCTGGTTTGAGTACTAGCACACTATACAGTAGCCGTATGATTTGAGCGTGTTCATGAATTAAAATTAAATTTAAGATGTTTATATCTAACATGTCAGCTTTCACCAAATCAACAACATCTAGGCTGTTCTGTCTTCACTAGTGGTGAGCCGTTATCGGCGTTAACGTGCTGCGTTAACGTGAGACTCTTATCGGGCGATAAAAAAAATATCACCATTAATCTATTCTCAAAACTGTTCCAGCCTCTCAGGTCGCTTTTTGACTTCTTTCTCTTTTGTTCGTTTTTGTTTTCTTCGCTGTAACTCTGTGGAGTCCTGATCTCTATAGCAATGTTGTTTTTCGAGTTTTTGAGTTTTTCAAATGCCGCTTCCACCTGGACAGCTGCCTTTGTTTACTCCGGGAACAGCTGATCGCAATAATGCCGATCGGCTTTGGCGCATTACAGTATCTATGGTCACCACTAGTCTTTACATAATTACTGGAGCGAATGAAAATTAAAAGGAGCCATTCATGTTCATGAGCACACTCCAATCACAAGGCTACTGTCTAGTTCACAGTACTCATACAGTACAAGCTGCATTTTCCGCTCTGATTTGTGTGACACTGGGGGGAAAAAAAGCCCATCAGGTGCAAACAAAAGGTTGAGCAAGGAGAATGCTTATGATGTGTTTGAGGGGTTTACCTGGCCTAAAGCATACCTTAAATACCTACATAACAATATTTGAATATTTGATCACAGTTTGATGAGACGCCATTAAAAGAGGGAGAATACCTGGTGATTAACAGCCCTTTGGAAGCCCTTTGTTATGTACTGGAGGTATCAACCTTTTGTTTGCACTTGATGCCCCCCCCCGGTATCACAAATCAGAGCGGGGAAAATGCAGCTCGTACTGTAATTAAGTTTGCAGTATATGCTTATGAAACCGTCATGTGTGATGATGAATGATGATGGCAACACGTTTCTCGTTAATCCCCCAGGCGTAAAGAAAACTCCATGAAGCAACAATCTTTTTGCAATTTTTATATATTTAAGTGCACAGGCACGCATGCTAATCAAACAAAAGAATTTAGTTTTCAAGACTACTTTGTCTGTTTAAAAATTCATTTCAATTAATTCCGAATGGTTTCTGAAGTGTCCGTGCTGTGTTTTAGTCCATGCTGGATGGAGCCAGAGGCCGGTGGTCTCCTCTGCATCCATTAACCCTGCATCCATGTTCCTGGACCCTCAGCATCTCCTCTCAGTTAATTTTTTGACAGCCAATGACGCCGTGGACTTCTACAATAAAACTCTGAACAACATCCTGGACTACCATGCACCAACAAAAACCAGACTAGTTTCCTTCTCCCGCACAGCCCCGTGGTATACTAGCCAACTACGCAAAATCAAGGCGGCTGGGCAGGTACTCGAGAGGCGTTTCAAAGCCACAGGCCTCACCATCCATAAGCTGGCTTTCCGGGAACATCAGAAGGCCTACTCTAAGTCACTTAGGGAGGCGCGGGAACTTAAAAGTTCCCGTTCAAGCTGAACGCCAGCTGAATGGCAGCCGTCTTCCAGCTGACTTCCGGCCAGGTGCCTGCTAAGTACCGTGACCAGAGAGACCCCCCTCCTTCTCATGGGCATGTCTATTTTTTACTGTAACTCCACCCATTCATGTGATTACAGGGTATGACCAGGAGATGGTGCTTCTCTCACAGAGTTCTTTAAAGTTGTTCTACCTGGAGATAACGTAACTTACACACCTCATTAGCATTCTCGTTGCTCAATCTTTTGTTTTCTCTTACAGTAATGGGCTTTTTGGTCTCCCAGTGTCACAGATCACAGAGCGGAAAATGCAGCTGGTTTGAGTACTAGCACACTATACAGTAGCCGTATGATTTGAGCGTGTTCATGAATTAAAATTAAATTTAAGGTGTTTATATCTAACATGTCAGCTTTCACCAAATCAATAACATCTAGGCTGTTCTGTCTTCACTAGTGGTGAGCCGTTATCGGCGTTAACGTGCTGCGTTAACGTGAGACTCTTATCGGGCGATAAAAAAAATATCACCATTAATCTATTCTCAAAACTGTTCCAGCCTCTCAGGTCGCTTTTTGACTTCTTTCTCTTTTGTTCGTTTTTGTTTTCTTCGCTGTAACTCTGTGGAGTCCTGATCTCTATAGCAATGTTGTTTTTCGAGTTTTTGAGTTTTTCAAATGCCGCTTCCACCTGGACAGCTGCCTTTGTTTACTCCGGGAACAGCTGATCGCAATAATGCCGATCGGCTTTGGCGCATTACAGTATCTATGGTCACCACTAGTCTTTACATAATTACTGGAGCGAATGAAAATTAAAAGGAGCCATTCATGTTCATGAGCACACTCCAATCATAAGGCTACTGTCTAGTTCACAGTACTCATACAGTACAAGCTGCATTTTCCGCTCTGATTTGTGTGACACTGGGGGGAAAAAAAGCCCATCAAGTGCAAACAAAAGGTTGAGCAAGGAGAATGCTTATGATGTGTTTGAGGGGTTTACCTGGCCTAAAGCATACCTTAAATACCTACATAACAATATTTGAATATTTGATCACAGTTTGATGAGACGCCATTAAAAGAGGGAGAATACCTGGTGATTAACAGCCCTTTGGAAGCCCTTTGTTATGTACTGGAGGTATCAACCTTTTGTTTGCACTTGATGCCCCCCCCCCGGTATCACAAATCAGAGCGGAGAAAATGCAGCTCGTACTGTAATTAAGTTTGCAGTATATGCTTATGAAACCGTCATGTGTGATGATGAATGATGATGGCAACACGTTTCTCGTTAATCCCCCAGGCGTAAAGAAAACTCCATGAAGCAACAATCTTTTTGCAATTTTTATATATTTAAGTGCACAGGCACGCATGCAAATCAAACAAAACAATTTAGTTTTCAAGACTACTTTGTCTGTTTAAAAATTCATTTCAATTAATTCCGAATGGTTTCTGAAGTGTCCGTGCTGTGTTTTAGTCCATGCTGGACGGAGCCAGAGGCCGGTGGTCTCCTCTGCGCCCAGCTTTCGACAAGTCACAATAATGTTATGAGGTATTTTATTTATTATTGTGTAGCCCTGTACAAAAAGTAATAACTTACAGAGCATAAAAAGTAACAGTATATTAATAGGTTGTATTAAAAAAGTTCATAAATAAAGAGTTCATAATAGTAAGGAATGGTTTAAAATGTGTGTTAAAAAGCATAAATATATGTACAGTTAATAAATAAGACTATTTACAGTTAAAAGATACATTCATATAAAGGTCTTTAAGTTCATTTTGATTGTAAAATATCTGTGATCAGAGATAAAAGAGAATAAGAAGCCGTGTTTGTGTAACCTAACCTGTCACTTGTTATGTCAATCATTTCATTCCTGTTTTACCTTTGGTTATTTGGGATCTCACGAGCCAATTGGAGTCGCTGTGTAAGGGGCGGGACTAGTGGCACAGGTTAGTGTGGGGAGTAGTGCGCACATGGAAAAGAGAGACGCTATCGATCAGAGCTAAAGAGAGGAGGCATCGTTCGTGTGGGAAGCATTTAAGTTTAATCCTGGAGGTCGACTACCTGTGGTCCTGATATAAATTTCTGTGTGACCTGCAAGAGGTGAATATAATGTGTATGCCTGTATTTTGTGCTATATCTAACTGTTATAGTGAATAGAGACTGAATGTAATGAGTTTAGCGACATGCTAACTAGCGGTAGCATTCGGTGCTAATGTGCCTGCATATTGTAGTTTTTGCATTGTGATATTTCTGAAGCTAAAGCTAAGGCTAATTCGACATGAAATAGCATTGGATATTGTGGCTCAATTCAGATATTATGCTTTAAGGAGACGGACGTTGGAGAGAGAGAGACGGATTTCCAACCGATGACCCTGCTGTACTGTGCTGTACTATACTGTCGTGCTATTCTGCGTTTGGATGCGTCGGGCCGAGCCCTGCTGCTGCTGTATCTTTTCTTGTGACTTCGCCATTGCCTCGTGTGTGATCGGATTCCTCACCCGCCATTTTCATTATCACCGTGAGACTTTTTCATCCACATTCTGCCCTACTAACAAACCCTGAATTTGTGAGTACTAACATGCACATGCTTTTATTTTGTGCTCAGCCTTGAGTAAAGCGGCCATTACAGTTTTTAGGCCCCACCGCACACGAGCTTCAATAAACAGGCCTGCAACGGGTTAAAAGCTCTTTTTAAGTGTGTTTTCATCTGATTGTGTGTGGGCCCACAGGTTTATATTGAGTTTGTGTTGTTGTGAAATAAAGAATACGGTTTTGAAGGTAACTTAAAGGTTTTAAAAAAGGGATTAATATTATTTATTTTGTGGACTAAATACAAAAGCTTTTATTTGAGAAAGTATGTAAGTAAGTGTTTTGGTTATAACAAGAGTATAAAAAGGAAAAGTGTTAAACCAAAAAGAAATTGCAAATTTATTTTGAAAATCTTTATTAACTCTGTGAATTGTGCATTACATTTATTTTTTTCTTTAAAATCATTCAGCTATTATTCTGTCTATATTAATAAATACCTGTAAAAGGATTGCATTTAAAGTACAGTTGTGGTGGTCATTATTTTAAAAGTAGTAAACATTATTAGAGGTATACATTCTAAAAGCAACATAAAACAGTTGTATTTTCCTACAACGATCCCAGGCCCAGTCTCATAGTATTAACCAATCTAGCTTTATTTTAACTACATGGGACCTGGGTTACAATTGGTTAACTGTTTACCAAATCAGCAACATCTAGGTTATTCTGTCCTCACTGTACATAATTGCTGAAGCTCTTCTCTCGCGCACTCTCTTCATACTCGCACTTCATACTGCAGGCTTCAGAAAGCATCACACAGATATAACTCTTAAAAAACAGTTATGAGCGGAGTTTTCTTTAATAACAAGTTTATGTTGGCATGTTGTTGTTGTACGTGACATGGAGTTGCGGCTGCAGCGGTGGCTCAATGTTATCTTATCGTAACTTTTTTTTTTTCCCCCCATCAACTGATCAGCTGATCGGCTCACCCGCTCACCCCAGGTATCTGTTCAGATGTGTCTTAGTTTAGACCAGGGGTCGGCAACCCAAAATGTTGAAAGAGCCATATTGGACCAAAAAAAAAACAAAAAACAAATATGTCTGGAGCCACAAAAAATTAAAAGCCTTATTTAAGCCTTATAATGAAGGCAACACATGCCGTATGTATCTATATTAGCCTACTATAAAAATTACCAAGTTGGCTACAAATACATAATGAGCATTCATGATTAAATGTTTATTTTCCCTGCAGTGTTTTCTGTAGAGAATGACGCACCACGTAACTGCTCTGTTGTACGATGCCGCCTCAAGTTTAACTTCATTACAATATTAATGAATTATGTTTCATTGATTTGATGAAATTAAAGAAATGCAATAAAGAAATCGATTTTTGAAGTCATTTTTATTTTGAGGATGCGAAAAAATACCAACAAAATGGAACATGCATAACGTGCCCCTTATCTGGGCACCAAACAGAGTGTAATAAAACGCAGCCTGCGTTTAGAAAAATAAAACAGCAGCCTTTTGAAAAGGTAAAGTATATAAAATCAAATTAATACAGTTCAAGTTTGATTTCTGTGCAAATGCCAAGCAAGTCAGTGCAAGGGTAAAACGCAGCAGCATCCTCTTCTCTTTTGACACGCCAACCAACGCAGCTATCCTCAGACCTGAGCAACAAAACACAATAATATCCCTGTCATTCCAAATATATACTGACAAAAATCAGAAATCACTTTATAAAAACAGCGTTGTTACTGAATATATGCCTATGTCAGGATTGTGTTCTTACCCGTTTAATGTGACTTCTGTTTTCGGACATCACTGGTCAGCTTCTCAACATCGGGCATTTAAGATGTAACTTTAATCTTGACGCAAGACTGCAAGCTCTCATCTGTGAGGCGGGTGTGATATTTTGCTTTGTAGTTTATGTTTGAAAATATCTGTTCGCACACAGACGCCGGTTTGTTTACAACAGCCACTTGCCTAGCATCTCGCCCTGCTGATAAAAACGTGTGTCGCAGGCTATGACGCAAATCTTTGTAGACAGAAATGTTGAAATTTAATATTTATTCTACACATTCTTACAGCATTGGAAAACGTTAAGAATGTTTGTGTCATGTTTGTCCTCCTACAGAAACTATATTAAAACAAAAAATATATTTCTTTATTTTTCCATTTTTAAACATTTTTGAAAAATGGCAGGGAGCCGCTAGGGCAGCGCTAAAGAGCCGCATGCGGCTCTGGAGCCGCGGGTTGCCAACCCCTGGTTTAGACAGCTTTTCTCAACCGTCAACCATCTCCTCAATCCACAGCCTCCCTTACTGCCAGAAATAACTGAAGAATACTGCAACAAATTCATGGTCTTTTTCAAAAATAAAATCAACTCCATCCGCTCTGGCCTCCCTGGTTCCTCCACTCTGCCTGCCATGACCACAAATTGTAATCTCCCAGCCCCTAAACTCCTTTCTTTATGTCTGCCTCCCTGAAGTTGAGAATATCATCCGGAGAATGAAACCCTCCACCTGCACTCTGGACCCCCTTCCAACATCCTTGGTTAAGATAACCTCTCTGCAATCAGCCCTCTGATAACCACAGTAATAAACCTCTCCCTCCAGACTGGATTTGTCCCTGCTGCCCTTAAATCTGCCATAATTAGACCATGTCTCAAAAAACCCACACTCGACCCAGAAGATTTTGCCAACTATAGACCAATCTCAAATCTCCCAAAGTTCTTGAAAAAGTAGTTGCTGCAAATCTTCAGGACCATCTTAAAAACAACAACATCTTTGAAAAATTCTAGTCGGGTTTCCGATCGGCGCACAGTACAGAAACAGCCTTAGTTAGTCACAAATTACCTCCTCACCGCACCTTGTCCTCCTCGGACAAGGTGCGGTGAGAAAATGTCTGCTGCATTTTGACACTGTGGACCATACTCCTCAACCGGCTATATCACTCCATTGGACTCAATGACACTGCTTTAAACTGGTTTCACTCCTACCTCACTGACAGAACTGAATACATATTTTTTGGCAATGCACAATCCCAGACACACACGGTTACCTGTGGGGTCCCTCAGAGGTCAGTCCTGGGCCCTATCCTCTTCAATTTATACATGCTCCCACTTGGCCGTGTTATCAATCGCCATGGAATTTCCTTCCACTGTTATGCAGACGACACACAGCTCTACATAAAAACTGGCACACACCCCTCCCCAAATTCTCCATCATCACCAATGGTATCAGCTGCCCTGCCGTCACTCACAGCTTGTCTGGAGGAGATAAAGGCGTGGATGAATCTCAACTTTCTTCATTTCAACAGTTCTAAAACAGAGGCTATTATTGTGGGCACCCCTAACCAGATCCAGGCATCTTCCATAACCAGCCTTACCCTCTCTGGTCATGACACCCCCCTCTCTTCATCAGTAATCAATCTTGGCGTTAGATTTGACCCCCACCTCACCTTTGAAACTCATATCAAACACCTCTGTAAGATCTCCTTCTACCACCTCAGAAATATTGCCAAGCTCCGGCCAAATCTCACCTTACCAGACTGTGAAAAACTAGTCCATGCCTTTGTCTCCTCCAGACTTGATTACTGTAACGCACTCCTCATCGGGACCCACAGTAAACTCCTTCAGCAGTTACATCTAGTCCAGAACAGCGCTGCTAGGATCCTGATGAGAGTGTGAAAATCAGAACACATCACCCCCATCCTTCACTCACTGCGCTGGCTACCCATCTCCGCTAGAGTTAAGTACAAAATTTCTCCTCTCACCCCAACACGATCCCTCTGCTTCAAAAACTAACAATCTCTTCTGCCCGAGGACCATGCTCAGCACCATGGACGACAGAGCCTTCTGTGCCTCTGCACCCCGCCTTTGGAACACCCTCCCTGACCATCTCAGATCATCACAGACCCTTGAAAGTTTTAAGAAAGGACTTAAAACTTTCCTTCTTTTCTCATCTTATCATTCTTAATGTGATTTCTGTTGTGATATATTGTACTTGTTGCTTTGTGTGCATTTACTTTGTGTGTGTATTGTAGCACTTTGAGATTTGATTCAAATGTAAAGTGCATTATAAATTAAATTTATTATTAATATTATTACTATTATTATTATTATTATTATTATTATCCAATATGGCGGACCTGTTGATGTATCGCGGCCAACGACCAATGCGGCGTCTATGTATATATGTCATGAATGAAACAGTCACGTTATAACATACCTTTATCTTGTGATCTTCTTTCTGTCTTGATTTTTATTTTTTTTCGTCCTTCCGTACCACTCCTAAACTTTCTTTTAGGAACATTGTAGTGTTGTTAATTTCCCACACCAACGAAATAACGATACCCACAATGCCGCGGTTGCCGATCGCTGTGGCTGCGTTGTCACCATAGTTAGGCACGGAGGAGGTAGTGGTCACAAACAAACTAACTTTACTGGTTTATTTTTCACCCCTGTATTAATACGTCTGTTTAAATTGAAATTTAATTGTTACCGTTATTGTAGTATATGTTGAAATAAAGAGAGGGTCAAAAAATCCAATAACACACTGATCGTGTGGCCCCCTCTAGTGGTTGCGGCCCTGAACAACCACAGAGTGTTTATGCCAGCGGTTGCCCTGGTTGTGTGGTAGGTTTGCTCCTTTTCCTGAAAATGATTGATTCCAGTGTCTGACTGTATTCACTGTATCAGTTTTGTCTTTTCAGAAGACATTTGCTTAATCATTTCTGTAAATAAATTCCTTATTCTGTATTTGTATCATTTTCCCTGCATTTAGTAACATGATTGGGTCTGAAGAGAGGATCACAGAGATTGTCTTTGTGAAGTCATGGTCGGTCAAGGTTCACCACTCTGTTCTAGCAAATAAGCAACAATTAAGGAATAATATTTCTCACTGTTTCTTAATGTGAAATAGAAGAATTTGGATTGGACCTGGATTTCATGGTCTACAGTTCATGATATCAAAAGATTAGGAGAATCAGAAGAGGGGGCAAAACAAACCAATGTTGGATGGCCTATCTTTTTATATTTACCATATTTTTTTTAGATATCTTAAAACATATATATTGTATATATTTTATATATCTTATTTCATGTCTATTGCTGTTTGCACCAGGTTCCTGTACATATGGCAGTGTTGACAATAAAGTTGACTTGACTTGATCTTCAGGCCCTCATACAGCATAGCATTCACAGACAGACAGTTGAAAATCCACCACACAAAGACTGTATATAAACCAAAAACTGTTCTGTGGTCTGACGAGGAGAGGGTTCATCCAGCTTGTTATCAGCATACAGTTCAAAGTCAGCATCCATGATACTATAGGGGTGCATTAGTGCACATGGCATGATGGGTAATCTGCAGATTTGTTAAAGTTACATTAATCGTGAACGATGGTTTTGGAGTGACACATGCTGCAAAGCAGTACTGCTTACCTTAGTATGACAGTTTAAGCAATATGAACAGCATTCATGAAGTACAAGTGATATTAGAATTACAAACAGAATTAAACAATGAGAATAAATCATTTACAGTTTGAGACACAGACTGTGTGTCTGGTGTTTGGCACATGAACAGTTTTTTCCCCACAGGCCATCACTCTGATGAACAGTTATTTGTAGCGCCTCCTAAAGGTTAAAAGTTGGAACAGGTTGTGTGCAGGGTGAGATGGATCTGCAGTCATGTTTCCTGCCCGTTTCCTGACATTGGATGTGTAAATCCTGAATGGGGGGCAGGTTGCACCAATGGCTTTCTATGCAGTCTTGACTGTCCATCATATTCTGTTCCTGTCCTGTGTGGTGGCCAAACCAAGGCAGATGGATGAGCAAGGAACAGACTGAATAATGGTGATGTTAAATTTGATCAGAATCCCTTTTATTCACCAGTATATATCTCTCTCTGTCTTTCTCTGTCTGTCTTTCTCTGTCTGTCTGTCTGTCTGTCTGTCTGTCTGTCTGTCTCTAGACATGTCTCATTAATGCATGCTGCTGACCAAACTTCCCCGGAGTTTCTGTGCTCTGTCGTCCAGCAGGTTTTTCGTGGATCGTGGCTGCTGCTGTGATCCTGGACGACGCCCACTACACATATTACTACTGTCATTAATACTACTATATCTACTACTGTGGTCACTTTATCATTCATTGTCATTCTGTAAGTCATTGTAACTGTACAAAATGTTTATGTTGATTGTCCTGTACACGTGACATCCATTGCACGTCTGTCCGTCCTGGGAGAGGGATCCCTCCTCTGTGGCTCTTCCTGAGGTTTCTTCCACATTTTTTCCCTGTTAAAAGGTTTTTTGTGGGCAAGTTTTTCCTCACTCGAACCGAGGGTCTAAGGGCAGAGGGTGTCATTCTCTGTACAGATTGTAAAGCCCTCCGAGGCAAATGTACTTTGTGACTTTGGGCTATACAAATAAAATTGAATTGAATTGAATTATATGAACACACACAAGGAATTTGACTCCGGTTTTACTTACAAAGCTATGTACATGTAAAAAAGGTGAATAGGTAAATATATATGTATATATACATAAATATCTGTGTGTATAGATAAGGTTTCTTTCCTTTTGGTGCAATGGTGCATAGTGCAAGGAAGAGATAATAAATATACAGTGGGATGTTACTGACATGTGAGTCTGGTTTTTAGCTTTTCATCACAGACAGCCTGAAGATCAGATTGAGCAAGCAGAGGAAGTACATCCTCTGCTGAACCTTGATGGTGGTATCATCCTCGCTTTATTCTAATTCCAGAGAAATATATTCCAAGGCCTTCTTTACTGATATGACAGTGACAGGACAGGACAGACACTGGCATATTTGCTTTGCTTTGAATCTTCTTCGCCTTTTTTCCATGTGAGCTGACATCCTTTCTTGATGTGGGATAACATCTTTTAAAATTATATTTCCTTTGTTTTCAAACAGTTTTATACATTTGAATACAATGTTTGATATTCCTCAGTGAATGTCAAGTACTGAAAAATGCACACAATGTACTGCAAGTATTTTAGCACCAGATAACAAGAAATCACAAGTAACCCTCCACCTAAACCCAATCACAAGTTTTTTTGAAAAATAATTTTATTTGCCATTTAAACAAAAAGATACTACAAAAATATTTAAGAACATCACTGTATATAATAAACATACCTTTGGCATTTTTAGATTTTTCTTGTAACAGGGAACAAGCCAACCAGAGAATTTCTAAATCACAATCACAACCAAAACAGGCACTTGGTTTTGGTTGTTTACTTTTTCCAAAGCTAAATGGATATAGTAAATGATAAAAATATGCCAATAAGATGCCCATAAATGGCCTGACTGAGGTCTTAAAGCAGTTCATGACATGTTTTTTTCTTTTGGTGTGACACACAGCTGGCTATCACCTGAAGGGTCGCCACCTCATTAATTCCAGTGGTTGAATGAAGTCATGTGGTTAACAGCACATCCTGGTGTGAAATCAATATCTGTCTTATCTTATCTTATTTTATCTTATCTTATCTTATCTTATCCAACCACTCTATGAGGGGGTTGAACAACACAATAAACACAAACTAATATTATTATACATAAGTTACTTTACAATATTACTTTATTCTCAGAGTAATGTGTTACACTTTATGGAAATGTAAAAATGAACTCTCCTCCAACAACGTTTTTACTGGAGTTGACAATTACTTACACTGCTGTAAGAGCAGTAGTGCACTCGTTATCTTCAGTGAGCTTGCTAGCTGAAATGACTGGTCAATATGGTCAATATGTTTAGTTATCAGTACTTTCAGTTTTCAGGGAAGTTAAATACACAGAGGAAAGGTGAAGAAGAAAATGAGAAAATAGTTAATGTTTAGAAATGTGCAAATAAATAGAGTGTTAAATAATTAGTTAAAAATAAGACTTGATAAAGACATTTAATTTTAATTAATTTTATTCAATTTTTAGCCATCTGACTGGAGCTTAAAGGACAAGCTTCTATTTACATTTCCATTGATAGTATGATTTATTAATGTATTTAGGCATGGGCTCCATAGACATCTTCAACTACTTGTTTTGTCTGACAAATAATCTAAAACCCCTAAAACGCTGAATGTAACCTTATTTTAGATAAAACATTCTTACATTGTGTAAAGCAGAAAACAGATATGCTGTCACAAGTGTGTAATCTTAAGGTTACCCCCCCTGCAGTTAGGTATTAGAAAATGGAAGAGGGTAATGTTGTTACATAGAAGTTAATCAAAGCAAGCTCAAGTTTACCGTGTTCATTACAAATCCAACGATGGCATTATTGTATACTGAAGGCTCCTCTGTCTAGAGCACAGACCTATTCATGCATTCACATGCAGTGGTTACTACTTTGTATTAAAATCAGCCACTTCTATTAACATATTAACACACACACACACACACACACACACACACACACACTCTAAGGGGGCATTTTATGCCAGTGCACTGTATACTAAAACACTTTAATCACGTCTCCTATGCCTGCAATACGGGTGCGTAAAGGCGAGGGTGACGGGTGATAAGTGTCAAGCCTAAAATATGCATGCGGAACGGCTCTGGAGCAACTGCGGCGACCAGCAGCCCTCCGCAACACATACGCAGAGCTTTTTCACGGACCTGGAGCACGGTGCATAAATTCAGCAGAGAGAAGATTGTGCGGGAAAGGAAGTCTGCTACAAAATACAAAAGAAAGCCTTTATTTTCAAAATAAAATACTCTGTATTCACAGCGGATCGACATTCATTACAAGACCACGTCATAATGGGTGGGGCCGACCTGAAGTCAACAGGTGAGGGGTTTTCAGGCATAATCAATGATGACACCTCACATCCTTTTTTATAAGGACACCAGAAAAAATATGCGGCGTGGAATGCCATTGCAGGAGTCAAAAAGACTACAGCTGACAATATCGCACGATTATGCATGAAATGCTCGGTGGCCGGCGTAGACGCACCTAAGCGCTTCACAAACGGATTATGTGTGAGTTGGCGGACGGCGGAGTACGCAGCCGCTCCGGAGCGGAGCTGTTCTACAGCCACTCCGCATGCTGTGTATTTTAGGGGTCATACCACGTGCGAACTCAGCGGACACCCGTGCGCATGCTCATCTCAATGTACAAATAATTATTTACTTTATGATGACGAATTTTAAGTTTAACAGCTGCTTCACTTCACAATTCAAGCAGACCATGTATTACCAAGAGAGACCGATGTGACAGGTTAGGCTATTTCAGTCACACGTGCACACGTTAAGGCGTCTGAAGAGTTGGCTTTAGTACATTAGTGACATACGCGTTAACGCCTATAGCGCGTGGACGCCTATAACGGGATGTTTATACCAGGAACTGTATCATTGTTTAGGTGCAAAACTGACGAAAAGGCTGTGCGTATTTAGGCACGAGGTACACGGATCATCAGGACCTGACAGTTATTCATTTTCTATGTTCTGCAGCCAATCTAAACAGATCAGCTGTTACACATAGTCTCAGGTTCATATGGCATTGTTTAGAAGAAAGCAGAACTTATAGATGAATCCCAAGCCCCATCAGAGCTGTCAGGATATTTTTATTAATAAGCTGAAATCATTTTAGTTACAGACCGTTTTTTCCATTTTTTTGTTGTCTGAATCAAAATCGAAAAACCAAGAAAACCAAATTCAAATAATTTTGGTTTCTGTAACAGACAGACATTGGGCAAACTACGGCCCACAGGCCCTATACGGCCCGCCGAACTCATCCACATCCAAAAAATAAATATATATCTTATATGTGTCTCATCACTGTGCGATGAAAACTCGGCAAGCTAGTCCCCAAAGAGTAGCAAGAAAAACCACAAAATCAGTGAAGTGTGACCTCTATATATACGACCTTTGGGTTTACTTCATTCTGGATCGTCATTGGTGGGTCAAAGGTGAATGTGGCCGGTACTAATCGATTCTCCTGACTCTGATTGGTCGACAGGTGACAGGTGTCAATCATCCATACTCTGTGTTGTTTTAGCCTTAGTAGCACCGCTAGCTGCTACCTGCTGCTTCATATTCTTTTAATACCGCTTGTTTCAAACATTGCGTCGTATTAAAACTCGAAGTCTTCCTTCTTCTGCCACACTGGTGAAGACATGTTCATTATTAGTCTGGCAGAGACGGGGCCAGGCTTAAGGCTTAAGGCTCGTCAACATCAATATTAGGAATTTGAATAGACACGATTTCTTGACAGCACCTGAACAAAACACAAAGCAACTGGGGAAATAAACAAGACACTAGCACAAAAAGGGAAACATTTTGGGAAAGCCTCCAGAGCGAGTGTAGCTGTGCTGGTGCACCAAAGCATGCGCAACAACGCGTGTGCAGCGCCTGCGTGATGCCTACATGACGCCCATCTGTCCAGTGAAAGTAAATGGAATTTACACACACACGTTAGAGGAGCACACACACACACACACACACACACACACACACACACACACACACACACACATATATATATATATATATATATATATATATATATATATATATATATATATATATATATATATATATATATATATATATATATATATATATATATATATATGATGCCCAACCTCTCATCTTGGCACTAATAATATCATTATTTACGTGGTTATTATTGACATATTGAGTAGCAAAAGAGTTCTGACACACCACCACGCCATGAGAGCTGGAGGGTACTGGGTGTTACTGGGAGACACAGCTGTCACCCATATACTGAGCATAGCAATCTGAGATGCTTTTTCTTAGCTCATCAATGTCTCTCCTCAGCTGGCTGACCTCTAGCAGCTTGAGCCTCAGTTCTTCTTCTACCAGTACTCTGCAGTCACTCTCCTCCGCTGAAACACTCAATGCTAGACACAGAAAGCACAGTAAAAGTTGTCACAAGATAAGTGATAATATATAAAGTGTATCATTCAATAATGTTGAAACAATCACCTTAAATATGTAAAGACAGGTAAGATACCTGTTGTAAAGTAAAGTTGTACATTGAAAACTGAAAATATTATATTCTTGTGCTTTATGAGCAGTGGAAATGGACATGTGATGTGTTATATGGTTATAGGGTTAGGGCACATGGGTGCTTCAAAACGGCTCAACGGTGGCCTTTAAAGATTCAACAGTGTTGTAAAAGAATTATTTTAAAGGTAACAAAAAAGGAGAGTGTTATCATAGGGATTATACATACTAATGAAAACATAGATAGGGAACAATGGACCTTCAACAAGTGTTTCCTTCTACATTCCTTCTACATCGTCATCCAAGTCATCAAACATTATCATGATGATGGGGAGAGCAGAAACATATTTAGAGTTACAAAGAACCTGAACATGTGATGTTTAAAGATGTTACGGTCTATGTTATACATAGTATTACAAAAACAGAAAATGATAATTATAACTATGTGTATAAGCATGTTGAGCTGAGCGTTTCATGGCCACCATAGTTTCTCTTTAAAGGATATTTATTTTATGTTTTATTTCAGTCCCAGCCAACCTGCCCTCTGATAATAAAACTTTAGGTTATTTACATAACCCCGGTTCTCTGAGTAATATGAGTGAGATGTCTCACTATGGGGATGCACGCCCCTGCTGCAGACCTCAGAAGCATTAATCTCATCACGCCAATCCTGATTGGCTGGTGAAACGTGTCCGTCCGCTCCCGGTAGTACCACCTATTTTAAATAGCCCATGCGGACGGCACCACGTCATTCAAGAAAAGCACCTCTTCTCACTCGCGCAAGCAAGAAGGGTTGTCTGGTGAGACATCTTACTCATATTACGAACCGGGGGTGGCTGTGGCTCAGAGGCAGAGCGGGTCGTCCACTAATCAGATGATCGGTGGTTCAATCCAAGGACCGGTCCACATGTCCGGTCCTTGGTCATCATTGATTACGCCAATGCCATCAGTGTGTGAATGGGGAGAATGAGATATGTAGTGTAAAGCGCTTTGAGTGGTCGGAAGACTAGAAAGGCGCAATAAAAGTACAGTCCATTTACCATGTAAATAACCTGAAGTTCTCTTTCAGAATATTTCGCTCTATGTCTCACTATGGGATGTGGTTGCTCCCATATTGCCAGACAAGCTTATCTAGCATCCCCCAACCCACAGGGAAAAGCACTCTGTTTCACGCACGGAGCGGAAACGTCCAGCATATAGAAACGGACAAAAGTGAGTGGCGAGGACCAACTCGCCACAGCACAGATGTCCTGAACAGAAACTCCCCTGTATAAGGCCCAGGCCAAGCTGCTTCACTAAGCCCTGAGTCGAGTGCGCTTGCAGGCCCAAAGGTGGCTGCAAACCCTGACTTCTATAAGCCAAAGCAATCACCTCCACCACCCAGTAGAACAGGCACTGCTTTGAAACAGGCTTCCCCTTATGAGGATTGGCCCAGGAGACGAACAGCTGATCGCTCCTCCTAAAACCCCTCGTGCTATCCATATTGGTGCACACCGCCTGGACATAATGCATGCAACAACTGCTCACCCGGTGAGGCAGCAAAAGCCACAAGGTCAATAGGAGAACATGAGCCCACCACCTTAGGCACAAAAGCCGGGTTGGGCTTCAAAATCATCCTTACATCCCCCAAAAAGTGCCAGCGTCTTGTACGCCATTTCAGTCAGGGCAGACTGAAAACGGTCAGACTTGGATGACAGACTTGGGCTCCTGGAGGACACCACTGACAGCCAGGGGTGAAGGTGGGCTGCAACGAGTGGCTCCATCGGAGGCATGCGGAGCAGGCCCAGGCTCTCCATCGCCTCACAGTCGAGGGATGAGGCCCCAGGGATCGGGCTCCTGCTGCTGTAAGGGCGGCCTCTCCATGAGCGCGCCATCTCATCCAGCAGCTCTGGGAAGACAGGGAGAAGTTGCTTCGTCGCGCTCTTGGCCAAGGGCAATTTCTTCCCCTCGAAGCGGGACCTGGTGGTCTCAGCTACGACAGCGGGCCAGGGGATGGCTAGCCAGGCAGCAGCACGTTTGCACACGTCGAGCATGTCTGTGCTAGGAAGAGAAGAAGCTGGTGTGCTGCCCTCATCTCCATCCCGAGAGGCGACGGAGGCCGCGGGCTGGGTAGCCCGGGCCGGCGTAATGAGATTAATGCTTCTGAGGTCTGCAGTGGGGGCGTGCATCCCATAGTGAGACACTGAGCAAAATATTATGAAAGAGAACTGAAGTTACAACAGGAAACCTTTTTTTTCTCAGAGTATGTTGTTCTGTTTTGGTATTCTGATCCTCCTTGTATGTGAAAAAACAAACAATGTGTACATTATACACTTACATTTCATGCCCAGAAGCAGAGACAGGTTGGGCTCTTTCCCCTGTGCTCTCTGAGCCAGGATGCCGCACAGAGCCTGAAGGTCCAGTAGACACAAAGACATTTCTTTCAACAGCCGGCCCACTTCTGGTGTCTTCACATGGGATAGAGGATGCATCAACAGCCCTTCATTTATCTGCCACTGCTTCTAAAAGGGAAACAAGTGCACATATTTTTTCAGTAACTTAGCTCTCTACAGCCAGCAATTGCTCTTGTGCACTACACACCTGGCCATCAAGAATACACCAGTCCAACTTTTTTTCTCCAGACGTGAATTCTGTGTTAGATAATACACCTAACTAAGTCAATGCATTTAAGAAGCTTTAGTTACAACTGTGCGTGACTCTGACCCCGTCGTCCCCATGCATTATTACTGACACTGCTCAGAAAATTCAGTACTAAGAAAGAAATTTTGAGAGTGACAAGTGGGCTGTTGCTAGGGGTCTGTATCCAAAAATCCATTTTTAACATGTTTATTTAGACACAGGAGCAGCTAGCGCTTACGTGCTAGCAATTAGCATCAGCATGTTAACATTAGCAATTACCATTAGCCTGTTAGCATTACCATGTTAACGCTGATGCACTAGCAATTAACATTAGCATGTTGGCATTACCATGTTAACATTTGCATGTATTCAATTCCTAGTGGCTAATGCTAATTATCATTAGCATGTTAACGCGCTAGCTGCTCTGCTGTCTCTGTCTGCCATTTTAGACAGACAAGTTCAAATTAAGTGCCAAGAACTATTAAAATGGCTGCAGCTCGGCTTCTGCTGGCCCCTCCCCCCTCTCCTCCTTCAAGCAGACTGAGGTTGCCAAGCAACCAGGACCTAATCAGCAGCAGCCAATCTGCACCTGTTGGAATTAACATAAGCATGTTAACATTAGCATGTTATTGCTAGTAATTAATTTCTAGTGGTTAATGTTAATTAGCAATAATTTTAGCATTGGTCGCTAATGTTTGCAGCTAGCGCTAACGCGTGTGTGTGTATGTGCGTGCGCTAACGCTCTGCTGTCTCTGTCTGCCACTTTACACAGACGAGCATGTTAGCATGTTAGGATTGGCATGTTACCATTAGCATGTTAGCATTAACATGTTAACACTAATGCACTAGCAGTTAACATTAGCATGTTAGCATTAGCATGTTGCTGTGTCATCATTGCCTTCTTACTGGGCTCTTATTTTTAAGGGACTCTTATTTTGAAAAACTGTGTGTGTGCTTGTTCTGTCTGCCTGTGTGTGGTGTGTCTGTCTCTCTATCTATGCGTTTGTGTTTGTGAGAGACAAGGATAAAATGGCCGACATTAAAAATGTAGTCTTGATAGTCTGATATCATACACAGACTTCAATAAAGTTAGTCAAAGGCATGCTTGAGGTTGCCAAGCAACCAGGGTGTGTGTGTTACTGTGTGTGTGTGTGTGTGTGTGTGTGCGCACGCATTTTACACAGACGAATTCAAATAACGTGCCAAGAACTACAAAAATGGCTGCCACTCGGCTTCTGTCTGCTGGCCCCTCCCCCCTCTCCTCCTCAAGCAGGCTGAGGTTGCTAACCTGGGTGACCTGCAGGTCTCATTAATTAGACACAGGTGCTCCATGCAGTCTGTCTGTCTCACTTAAATGCACAGTATATGTCTGAATGATCCCCCTCGAAGAGGGCCAAAAAAAACCTATAAGGTATTCCTCAAACCAAAATCCGAAATGACCGGAAGAATGCTCGTCTTGTGTATAATGTCTGTGCCAAGTTTCAGGCGAAAATTGTATAAACTTTGGCCGTAGGAGTCAGAGAAAGCACAGGTGCCTCCCTGCTCCTTCCGGTAAATTCTCTGCTCCAAAAACCATGGGAGTGAATGAGGTTGTGGAGTGGGGTACTCGATCAATTACCCTGTACCAAGCCAAAACTATAAAAGAGACAGCTTCAACAGTGTTATCACTGCGATCACCTCAAATTTTCCTACGTTTCTATGTATAAATCGTATCTGTAGTGGGGCATTTGAGGCCATGGTAGTCAAATACGTTTTATTTTTTCAGTGATTTTTCTCCCTGCTCCTTACTCTAGCTGATGATGTCATCACTCTAGGAAACCACATACACACCCATTATAAACACAGAAATTTGACTCAAAACCTGCTGAACTTTGAGCCTTGATAGTTTAAAAACGGTAAAAGATTTTGAAAAATGTTAAATACGAGTTTAATAGTTGAAGAGTTTGTGTAGAATTTGAAATTTGAATGAAGTCTGTAGTAGTAGTACAAGTTGTTGAAATTGTAGAATGTTTGTAGAAGTTTTGTAGAATGATTTGAAGTTTGTGTAATGCATTTTAAATAGGAAATTATTTGCAGAAAAAGTTGAATAATTTGTAGAATATTAATAGTAGAATGTAGAAAAGTAATAGCAGCTGTGGCATGAATGAGCTGAATCTAGTGGTATAATTTTTATATTTGTGGGACAAAATTTGTAGGAGTAGTTAGAGGCCAAAAAACGTACGGAAGAAGAAAAATAATAACTAGAAAATTTCTAAAGAAATTTTGAGTGTGCCTGACTCTGGCCCTGTCGCCCCGATGCATTATTACTGACACTGCTCAGCAAATTCAGTACTAGAAAAGACATTTTGAGAGTGACCAGTGGGCTGTTGCTGGGGTTCTGTTAGCATTAGCATGTTAACATGCGCATGTTAACACTGATGCGCTAGCAGTTAGCATTAGCATGTTAACATTAGCATGTTAGCATTAGCATGTTGGCATGCGCATGTTAACACTGATGCGCTAGCAGTTAGCACTAGCATGTTAGCATTAGCATGTTAACATTAGCATGTTAGCATTAGCATGTTAACATTAGCATGTTAGCATTACCATGTTACAATGCACATGTTAACACTGATGCGCTAGCAGTTAACATTAGCATGTTAGCATTAGCATGTGAGCACTGATGCGCTAGCAGTTAGCATTAGCATGTTAGCATTAGCATGTTAGCATTAGCATGTTAGCATTACCATGTTACCATGCACATGTTAACACTGATGCACTAGCAGTTAGCATTAGCATGTTAGCATTAGCATGTTAACACTGATGCGCTAGCAGTTAGCATTAGCATGTTAGCATTACCATGTTAGTAATCAACATGTATTTAATTCCTAGTGGCTAATGTTAATTAGCACTAATTTTAGCATTGGTCGCTAATGTTTGCAAATAGCATGTCTTTACAGCCTAAAAGTGTGTCTGTGTTACTGTGTGTGTGTGTGTGTGTTACTGTGTGTGTGTGTGTGTGTGTGTGTGTGTGCGCGCGCACATTTTACACAGACAAGTTCAAATGAAGTGCCAAAAACTACAAAAATGGCTGCCGCTCGGCTTGTCTGCTGGCCCCTCCCCCCTCTCCTCCTCAAGCAGGCTGAGGTTGCCAAGTAGAAGGGAGAAGTTTAAAGTGTAAAAGGATTGTAGAGACTGTCTTGAGACTGTCCTGAGACTCACCTGTCCAGGTGTGCAGCTCAGCCTTTTTATTGTTTCAACACGATGATGTCGATCTGTTTACTGAGCGTCTGTTCAGTGTATCTGTGTGTGTGTGTGTGTGTGTGTTTGTGTGTTTGTGTGTGTGCGTGTCTGTCTCTCTGTCTCTCTATGTGTTTGTGTTTGTGAGAGACAAGGATAACATGGCCGACATTTAAAATGTAGTCTTGATAGTCTGACATCATACACAAACTTAAATAAAGTTAGTCCAAGGCATGCTAGAGGTTGCCAAGCAACCAGGGTGAGCTGCAGGTCAGATTAATTAGACACAGGTGCTCCATGCAGCCTGTCTGTCTCACTGAAATGCACAGTATATGTCTGAATGATCCCCCTCAAAGAGGGCCAAAAAAACCCTATATGGTATGCCTCAAACCAAAATCTGAAATGACCAGAAGAATGCTCATCGTGTGTATAATGTCTGTGCCAAGTTTCGGGCGAAAATTGTATAAACTTTGGCCTCGAGAGTCAGAGCAAGCACAGGTGCGCCCTGCTCCTTCCGGTAAATTCTCTGCTTCAAAAACCATGGGAGTGAATGAGGCTGTGGATGGGAGTAGTCGATCAATCAACGTGTAGGGACCCAAAACTATACAAGCGACAGCTACAACAGTGGTATCAGTGCTAATACCTCGAATTTTCCTACGCTTCTATGTATACATCGTGTCTGTAGTGGGGCATTTGAGGGCACAGTAGTGAAATACGTTTTATTTTTTTAGTGATTTTTCTCCCTGCTCCTCACTCTAGCTGATGATGTCATCACTCTAGGAAACCACATACACACCCATTATAAACCCAGAAATTTGACTAAAACCTGCTGAACTTTGAGCCTTGATAGTTTAAAAACGGTAAAAGATTTTGAAAAAAGTTAAATACGATACGTTTAATAGTTGAAGAGTTTGTGTAGAATTTGAAATTTGAATGAAGTCTGTAGTAGTAGTACAAGTTGTTGAAATTGTAGAAGTTTTGTAGAATGATTTGAAGTTTGTGTAATGCATTTTAAATAGGAAATTATTTGCAGAAAAAGTTGAATAATTTGTAGAATAATAATAGTAGAATGTAGAAAAGTAATAGCAGCTGTGGCATAAATGAACTAAATCTAGTGGTATAATTGTTATTTTTGTGGGACAAAATTTGTAGGAGTAGTTAGAGGCCAAAAAACGTACGGAAGAAGAAAAATAATAATAACTAGAAAATTCCCGCAGAAATTTTGGAAGTGACGAGTGGGCTGTTGCCGGGGTTCTGTATTTAAAAAGCACACCTCAAATAGTCATTTTAACATGTATATTTAGAGACAGCTTCAACAGTGTTATCAGTGGGCGTGTGTGTGTCTGTGTTGCTGTGTGTGTGTGTGTGTGTGTGTGTAACCCTTCTGAAGCAGAAAAGTATTAGTAATGAAAATAACAACTTTAACTAATGGCCAGAATAAGAAATAGAAGATTTAAATTCGACTACGGAGCCCAGGTGTAACCAACTGATGCACAAGAACGACACAACGCTGTGGCTCTTTTTGTTAATGAGAACAATGCTCCCCTATTTTAATATGAAGCTGGGGAGAATAATAAAACACATGAAATACATACAACAGCCTTACCCGGGTAGGTATAGAAAATAACAAACAAAATAAAAGGTTTTCGCAGCTGCGTGTGGTTTTTCTTATTGTTCTGTTCACTTCACTATATGTGCACCCTTTAGGTGTCAGTCCAGCCACACGGTTGTGTGGGTGTGTGTGTATGTGTAAAAGTGAGCAAAAGGATTCAATTCACGGTGTACGTCTAAGATTCTCCAGGGTCCGGCTCGCCATCAACGTCTCTCTCTGGCTCCGTCCTCCAGACAGGCTCTATCCAAATCCAAGGGTTCCTCAAAAACCTGACCTACAATAAGTAGGATCAGAACATATTTCTTCAATTTCTCAGATCTTAAATTATGAATTATTGTACATAAATCACTTTAAATTGTCTATATATTATGTAGAGGATTAGTGCTTTAACTAACTTGTATTGCAAAATAAGATCACAATTTCTCAGTAGCAAAAGGTGAATAATTCAAAGTATATTATGATACCAAATGATTATTTTTCGAACAGTACCATCACATATATATATGCTATTAACATAGCAATTAACATATTAATTATCACAAATAACCAAAATGTAAACTCTTGTAATGTTCACAGTAAGAAACCATAACTTAATGTGCTTAAAATAAACAAATATGTTCACAGTCACACACACATGGCACACCATAACTCAAGTAAAAGCTAGACAAAATTGTTACAGAGCTTGGTGTGACCGGCAGTGCTGATTAGCCCCGGAGCTAGCGCTCCGATATTTGCATTGAGCTAGTGGTTAGCTCACAGAGTTAGCCGTTTAGCTTGTAGAATAGGTGGGTTGCACGTTACGTCACGTCTGCGCGCGAACCTTAAGTGGTGGTCAGCTGGTCGCACAGCCCATTGATATCACAGTGTTTTCAGCTTCCACAATGCCTCAATTTTGTGCAGTTTTTGGCTGTTCCAATCGGTCTAACCGAGAGAAGGGAAAGGGTTACTACCGAGTACCTAAGGTAATCGTCCATAGACGTGAAAAATGGAAAAAACTGTCCGAACAACGACGTAAAAAGTGGATAGCTAATCTTCGTTTAAAGACTAAGGGAGCTGAAACTGCTTATGCTCGTGACTGCGGTGACCACTTTGTTAAAGGTATGTGTGTCTTCGGGATAAGGATTGGCTCTAAGGGCTGGGTCGGTCGGGCTGGGGTGCGAAGCGGGGCTGGGCTCGAGCCGCGGCTGGGGGAGCAGTCGCCCCGTCGCCCTCCTCTCTCCGCCGCCGGAGGCGCGGCGCGCGGCCCGCCTCGCGGGGCCCCTCGGTCTGCGCGTCGCCGGGCGTGGGGGGTTCTTCGCGGGGCGGTGTCCGACGCCGCGCGGAAGGCGGGCCGGCGGAGGGGACCGGGTACGGCGGTCGGCGGCGGCGACTCTGGACACGCGCCAGGCCCTTCTCGCGGATCTCCCCAGCTACGGCGCCCGCCGGTGCCCCGTTCGCTTCCAGGAGCTTCCTGTCCACCAACAATGACTAACACATAAACGACGCCCGTTTCCAAGGAAACAAAACGCTATCTTTAGAAAAGTAATTCCGCACTTAAAGTGGGCTACCTTTAATTACAAACATTCTGTGTCAGATCGAAAAAATGAAGTTTTGAATGGGTTTCAATGGCTCCAAGCCCAGGTTGTCCACCACTTCAAATTCGCGCGCTCCCGTGATGACGTAACTGCAACCCACCTATTAGCGTTTTAGCATTTAGCATTAGCACAGCAGGACGATCTCTCACCGCTGCGATTCTCCACCCGAGCGAATCCTCCAACTGCACTCCTGCAGATCGTGGTCGTCCGGGGAGATTCCTCCTTTGGTTTTGTCCGAGTTTTTAACCACTTTTTTTTCCCAGTTTATCCACTTTTATGTTTTCTCCGTCCTGACATTAAGACCGTGTCCAGAACATGCTTCCTCTTGCTCCTTCTAGAGGCTTCGGCGAAAAGTGAACCTGCGTCAGGTGGGATTACAGACTGCGTCTGCCCCTCCGACTGTATGAAAGACCGGGACCACAACTCATCCCTTTCAAATTATGTTCCCCTAGTTTTTCTACAAGAATAACCACAAATAGTCTTTTCTTCATGAATTTGACAGTCTTTTAACTCACATATTCTCTCTCTCTTTTAGATATAAAATATACCTTTTTAATACACATGTTTTTTATCTGGGTTACATGTGTGTCTATGTTACTGTGTGTCTATGTTACTGTGTGTGTGTGTGTGTGTGTGTGTGTGTGTGTATAATAATAATAATGCCATGAAACACGCAGAAGATCAATAGTTGCTTTCTAGCAGCTATTGTGTGTGTCTGTGTCTGCTGGCCCCTCCCCCTCTCCTCTTGATGCAGGCGAAGGTTGCCAAGCAACCAGGACTAACTGTAGCCAGCAGAGCAGTTACTGCAGTTATGTCACTTAGAAATTGAGAGAAAATGCTGAGACCTCCTCTCGAACAGGAAGGATTTCTGACCAGAACCGTATCTCCAATCATTGAACCGACTTAACCACAAGCAACATGAGACCTTCCTGATCGTTTTACATATTTGTTTGGTGTCGATAAATAAAGAAATGTGTCCTTAAGAGCAAGAGAGAGAAAGGTTACTTCTGCTTTGCTCCATAAAAAGTCCAGCCGTTTTAACATGGCAGTCTATGGGGCTGTGGATGGGTGTTGGCTCACTGATTTTTCTCCCTGCTCCTCACTCTAGCTGATGATGTCATCCACTCTAGCAAAAACATTCCCCCACATACACACCCATTATAAACCCAGAAATTTGACTAAAAACCTGCTCAACTTTGAGCCTTGATAGTTTAAAAACGGTTAAAGCTATCGATGAGTGTAGTGAATCCGTGAAGAGAAGGCAAGCATACCTCCCTTTAAAAGTTTAAATTAAGTCTCTCGGTGGAAGTATGCCAGAGCAGTTCATTGTTGAAAATGCCTGTCGAAATTTACTTCGCCCCATTCATTCCCTATGGGATTTTTTTCTCAGTTTTTCGCGAATAAATTCGCGAAAAACTCGTGAATCTCTTAGAAAAGTAATAGCACTCGATTCGGGATCAAGACGCACGTTTTGATACATCATTTGTTGGGGTCCTCGCACCGCTGCGGGCCTACGGCACTCGTCAACTACTCCCAGAGCTCTGTGAGTAATTGACGAGTGTCGTAGGCACTCGTCACTAATAATAATAATAATAAAGATGTAGGATAACAATAGTGTGGGAGCCCTTCAGGCACCCACACCAATAAAGATGTAGGATAACAATAGTGTGGGAGCCCTTCAGGCACCCACACCAATAAAGATGTTGGATAACAATAGTGTGGGAGCCCTTCATGCACCCACACCAATAATAAGCGCGGTGGATAACATATAGTGTGCGCTTTCAGGCACACTCAATAATAATATTAATAATAATAATAATAATAATAATAATAATAATAAGCACGGTGGATAACATATAGTGTGCGCTTTCAGGCACACTCAATAAAGATGTAGGATAACAATAGTGTGGGCTCCCTTCAGGCACCCACCCCAATAAGCGCGGTGGATAACATATAGTGTGCGCTTTCAGGCACACTCAATAATAATAATAAGCGCGGTGGATAACATATAGTGTGCGCCTTGCACGCACACTTAATAATAACTAGAAAACTGCATTTCCTGCGGAAAGTGCGGTGTGGGTGCCCTCTGCCGCCGCTGGCCCCAGCGGCCCACCTGCTGCCCTTTTTCTGCATGTCTTTTCCCTGTCTCTTACACTCTCTCCCCGTCACATTCCTGTCACTCTTCAGCTGTCTCTATACTATAAAATTTGAAAAGGCCATAAGAGATATGTTATGGAATTTTCTCTTTTTAGGTTACACGAGGCCACGTGTGAGCCTTGTGATCCACGGCAGTATTAACTGTTTGTCTTATGACTAGGTGCCACCATATCTCACTGTGGTGGCCAGGGTCGTAGAGACCTGTTGCTGCCTTCCTAGTCATAATAGATAGCTTGTTGCCCTTCCAATCTGCGTAAGCGGACATCTGTGTCCCCAGACTAGGATGTGTTGACAATAACACCTCCAAGAGTAAAGACATTCTCTTTGACTTATTCTGGGGCGTATAGTATTTGGGGTGTGATCTTTGGGTTTAAAGTATATGCACCATCACAAGTTCGTCAGAATGCGAGACCGACTCAAGCACTTCAGATGTACTTTGAGAGTGTCTCTAGTTCTCCTTGATCAAGCGTCAATAAATAATACAGCATAAGACATCAGAGGCCCCTGAACACTTTCTTCCCTCCTGACCTCATCATTGACCTTTGACTTCAGCAATTTCTCCACAACAATTGGCGTCACAAACAGGATTTCAACAGAACAAAGACGTGGTAAGTGCAAAGTTTTATTACTACGCCTTACCATGTCTGCGTTTGACGAAATCATAAAAAAACTATGTGCTTATTTAATCTGCCTGGAATATAAAAACATCTAGGCCCACCAGGGGGTCAGGAGCTTCAGTGTCTTGGGGACAATGTCCTGGCTGAAACCTCTGTCGTTGTTTGGAACGTATGTGTCATACAAACATCCCAGTTAGATGTTCAATTCAGCATATTGATTTAAAGTGAGAAATTAAGAAAGCTGACAATGGTGTAAAAAACGACTTTAAAAAAATAATGGAGCTGTAACAATAATTGATTACAGAGCAGTGTACAGTGTGTGGATCTGAAGGGGGGGCAGGTTGGGCTTATGACCCACTGCATTGCCACTCTGTGGCTGTTTGTTTCCGGGGCAGTTTCGGGCTGCATTCGGCACAGAGAGACCCACCTGAGGTTTGAACTATAGAAAAGACATTTTCGGGGGAGTTTAAATACACCCTCGTTTGAATCAAGATCGGGGATCTACTCTGTGTCCTTTGGGAAACGTTGATTTTAAATGTGTATACACTAGGAGAGAAAAAGAAGTACATTTTTCCTCCTTTCACCTCAGATCACCACTGCTGCAGTTAGAAAAGTGTGGAGACTGACCTTTGATGCTGCTGTATTGTGGTTTGAAATCTGTTTGTCTGTATGTGTAATGTCCTACTGCGCAAGCGAAAATGGGTAATGATCTGTCCAAAGCAGTAGAAGAACCTGAAATCATGCAAACTGACACAGCAAAAGCTAAATCAAAGACAAAACATCTTTCTGTAGAAGATCAAAGAACTAATGTGAAGTTAGATGGTCAACCTGTCATTGATACGCAGCATGCCGGAGCAGGCACACACACATACACCTCTGACCACATATCACAATTCAAAGCAATGTTTTCGCCACATGTGCCAGCTGGACTCATCGGTAGACTGAAAGGATGGGATTTTGTGTTTCCGTTCACTTCTCTTATGTGTGAATGGACAAATGGCATGTGGCCGTATGAGGGAGCATTCGAGAGAGAGAAGCTGCAAATGGCTGAGATGAATGTTAACTCTAGTGTTGGAAATCCATCCTGGGACTTCAGATACATGATTGAGTGTATGCAAGTGTGGTTGACTGTGGCCCAAGAAAGATGTGGTGTGAGAGTGCATGACAAAAGCTGTGAGATTGGACCGGATAATTTGAGAAAGATGATTGATCTGACTTCTAAGTGTGTTACTGCCTCTCATATGCCTGTACTAGAAGCTAAGTTGCAAACTAGAGCTTTAGAGATGGCTAAGATAAAGCAGAGACATGTTGATAATTTGGAAAATTGTGCAAAAGCTATGATGTATGGCTGGGCAAAGCGCCAAGCCAAGATTCCCACTCCTCGTGATTTGTTGAATATTTTAGCCGAGGTCGGGATAACACTGCCGGAACAACAAAACAATGAAAAAGCGATCTCCGTCTTTCCGCAACTTTCAAACACAAAGCTCTCTTGCAATGCTGAGATAGATGAACAACCAAGCACATCACAAACTAAAGCAGATGATGAGTTTATCCTAATAGCAGCTGCAGTAGAAGAGGAAAGGGTCAGACAGGCCACTGAACAAAGGAACAGACAGATACAGGCCGCGCTAGAGGAGAGCAGAGTTAGACAGGCCGCTGAAGACAGGGCAAGGCAGGCTTAGGCAGCCGAAAATAGGGCGAGAAAGCAACAGGAGGAGATGGAGAGACAGCTCAGAGAAAAAGAGAGAATCAGGCAAGAAAAGAGAGATAAAGATGAGCGGGGCAGAGAGACGGCAGACTTAGAAAAACTAGTCAAGGTCAGACGGAGAAGGAGAGGGGAGAAGGTCAAATGAATCAGACTCGGAAGAGGAAAGACCCAGGCCCAGAGAGGAGGAGCCTAACACAGACCCTAGTGACGAGGAGGTCCAGGCTGTGAAACCAAAAACAAAGCAGGCTGTTTCTGAAACACACACGAGAGGAAGGAGAGGAACAATGAGAGGGTATCTGACTAGGAGTAGCAGAGGTACAGAAACCCACAGAAAGATAACATCAGAGACCCCTATCTCAGAGGAGTCACAAGCTTCTTCAATAAATGCTCCTAAAATAATGATTGGCAGCACAGCAGTCTGTAAACCATGGACTGAATATTGGATTTGGCTAGAACAAGTATGTACGGTTTATAGCTGTCTGATACCTGATGTTCAACAATTGGTCCGATTTACATACAAAACCGAATGGATCATGTGTAAAGATGAGTTTGTTTTCCCTGAAGCTGTTGAGGGTGGCCAGTGGCCCCCGACCAAAACCTTGACTGTTTGGTTAAATGTTGAAGCAAAAAATGCAATAACTAAATGTGCACGGAAGCGTGCTGACTTTTCAAAGGTAATTCACTGCGTTCAAGGAGCAAGAGAGTCAGTGCCAGAATTCATCCAGAGATTCATACAAACATGGGATATTAATGCTGGAATAAAGCGAGATAAACATGAATGTCTCATAGTGCAAATTTTTGTGCAAAATCTAAGACCGAATGTTCAAGCTGCTTACAAGCTATCAGTCCTTGACTGGAGCACCAACAAATGGAAGTCCACCATAAACAAAATAATGGCTATGCAAAGGAACAACGTTTTCTCTGCTGGTAATAATGCTCCCAGCTCAAAACAAATGATGCAGTATGTACAACAGCAGGGTGGTCAAAACAATAACAAAAACAAGGATAATCCGAAACATGGAAATTGTCACAAATGCGGTGCAGCGGGACATTGGGCTAAAGAGTGTAAGAGCGGTCGTCGTCTCCGGAATAAATCCAATAACCAGAACCAACGACAAGCCACTACATCATTTCCGGCTCTACCCGCTCCACAAGCTATTACGTCATTTCCTGCTCTTCCAGCCCCACCCACACAAGCTGCTTACACGCAGCCAACATATTACAATCAAGCCTAGGGAGGCCATGGAGGGGCTGGATCAGAACAACCATTTCATATTCAAGCTGCAACTATTCAACTCTCTAGTAATCCCGCTGAAGACCCGATAATGCCCGTTCGAGTTAATGGAAATACTGTTGAAATTTTGGTAGATAGTGGAGCAACTATTTCTACTGTAAAAACTGCAGAGCATGTATGCACACCTACATCCAACTTTATCACCACTGTAGGCGTTTCTGGGGTTCCCATTGCGGAACCGTTATCTCAGAGAACTAAAATAACTGTTGAAGGCTCTGAAGTGATGCATTCTTTTCTGATATCTGATAAAAGCCCAATTAATCTCATGGGGAGGGATCTGCTTTGTAAATTGCATGCTACTATTCAGTGCACCCCGGATTAATTGTTTTTGACCCTCCCTGATGAAAAAGTCGCTCTAGCATTTCAGTTTTTGCAGAGTACGGAAGACAGTTTGTATTGCTGGGAATTGATGGGTTTTAATATGCTTCCCAGGTTTACTGTTTCAGATATTCAGAAAATTGCCAAATCATCTCCATCATGTGCAACATTGATGTCTACAATGAGGCCACTTTTGCATTGTCATTGTACTGCAGCATTTAACCCTTCTGAGCAGTATAAACAATTTCCAGGTTTTTAAATAAACAAGAGGGGTTAGAGTGTGAACAATGTTTGTTTGTTGGTCCGCAGGGATGTGCCATACCAGTCCAACTATCTAGTGAACAGCAGAGGCTGTTTAATGTTGAAAATTCATATCCACATATCGTGGTGGCCGTCACACCTGGCTGTGAGCTGAAACACCTTGGACACATGGTGGCTCAGTGCCAGGCATTGAGAGAAGCTGTACCAGCTACTCAACACCAAACAGTAACATATTTAGGGGAGGAACTGTATATGTTGTCTTTAGATGAACATATGCAATTACCGATGTCTACATTTGTTACTCATCAGCCGCCTCTTCCCGCACAGTATGGACCTCCTTCTGAATTGTCTGAGGTTCCACCTATTTTGTGGGCTAAACATGGGTTTTGTAAATTCGGCTCCGCCACATAAAGTTACACTTAAGCCTAATGCTAAGCTACCTATGATTAGACAATACAATTTGCCTCACAGAGCTGTAGTAGGAATTGAAAGTATCATTCAGTCTCTATTGGATCAAGATGTGCTAGTTCAAACCACTAGCCCATGTAACGCTCCCATTTTACCAATCCCCAAAGCAAATCGCCCTGATGAATGGCGGTTCGTGCAGGACCTGCAAGCGATTAATAATATAGTGGTACCTGCAGCTCCAATTGTGCCTGACACCAATTCGATTTTAGCTTCTTTACCACCTAACTCCACGCACTACACAGTCGTTGATTTGAGTTCTGCATTTTTCTCGATACCGTTGCATCCAGATAGCCAGTATCTGTTTGCATTCACATTCAAAGGTAAGCAATACACTTGGCGACGGTTGCCACAGGGTTTTGTCGAGAGTCCCACGGTGTATGCGGCGGCGGTAAAAAGAGATCTAGATGGGCTCCACCTGCCAGGTGGCTCCACTCTCTTGCAGTACGCTGATGACCTCCTAATAGCTTCTCCATCAAAAGAAGCTTGCCACACAGACTCTATCTTGCTGCTACAGAGACTGGCCGAGTGTGGTCACAGAGCGTCGCTGGCAAAGTTGCAATTCTGTCGACCGGAGGTGACATATTTGGGTCATGTTCTGAAGGATGGACAACGCCTTTTGTCACCGGAGAGGGTAAAACTGCTAGTAAACATGCCTCCCCCCACAACCAAGAAACAGATGCTCTCTTTTCTGGGGATGGCTAATTACTGCAGACACTGGATTTTTGAATATGCAACTATGGACTCTGTTTTGCGAGCCGCCACACTGCAATCAGCTCCAGCCGTGGTACAGTGGACTGAGGAGATGCACAAAGTCTTTCAAGATCTGAAGAATGCTCTCACAATGGCTCCAGCGTTGGGTTTGCCTGACTATCATCAGCCGTTCCATCTACATGTGCATGAGAGAGATGGCTTCGCCACTGGTATTCTGGTACAGAAACATGGTTCTCATTATCGTCCCGTTGCGTACTACTCCTCTCGACTGACCCCTGTAGTTCTCGGTATGCCAGGTTGTTTAAGAGCAGTGGCCGCTGTTGCCATTTTGATCGACAAATCTTCTCCCATTGTACTGGCTCATGACTGTGTCGTGCATGTTCCACATGCAGTATTACACATTTTGAACACATCTGCAACACAACACATGACAGCAGCACGTCGCTCAGGTTACGAGGCAATAATTCTTTCAAGTCCCCACATAACTTTAAAGTGCTCACCTCCAATAAATCCAGCTACTCTGCTACCATTGATTGATACAGATGATGAGCATGACTGTATCGCCCTTATTGAAATGTGCACATCTCCAAGACCAGATCTGTTGCAAACACCGATACTAAATTCTGATATGGTTCTTTATACTGATGGTTCGGCTAGCAGACCATCAGACAACGTACATTTGGCTGGTTATGCAGTAGTAAATGATTCTGAAGTCATTGAAGCAGGATCTTTCCCCTTATGGAACTTCAGCCCAAGCAGCTGAGCTGTATGCTCTTAGTAGAGCCTGCATACTTGCTTCTGGTAAAGTTGCCACTATCTACACTAACTCGCGATACGCATTCGGCGCTGCGCATGACTTTGGACAATTATGGAAAATGAGAGGTTTTGACTCATCCTCTGGTAAGCCATTACAGCATCACGCATTGGTAAATGATCTATTAGAGGCTATTTTGCGCCCGTCACAGCTTGCGATTGTAAAATGTGCAGCCCACACTAAAGGAAATGATCCTGTTTCATGAGGAAATGCAATGGCTGATTTTGTATTAATCAAATGTCTGGAAAAAGTGTCTTTGTCTCCCAGGTGGAAAGGTCCCTACCAGGTGTTGCTGACAACTAGGACTGCCCTAAAAGTCGAAGGCAGAGCAGAATGGGTTCACGCCACAAGATGCAGGTTGGCACCACCAGCCGCTGGCGAAAGACTGCTGAACCCTGGCGAGTAACCGGTAGGTTACTTTTCGTCTTCTTCCTACTGTCCAGGTTTGGACAAGGAGCTGATCGGGGCTTTCTAGATCGTGGGGATCGGGACGGCTCTCCGACTGTGACTCCGCAAAGCAAAGAGCAGGGAAGCTTTCCTGCTCAGGGCACAGTCGGTGTCATTGACCCCTCACCCCAAAAAGAGGGGCGTTCTTTGCTGAGTGTTCTTGGAAAGATGAACACTGAGCTCAACTCTGATCGTGAGAGCAGTTTGACAGGTTCCTGTCGAAGCTGCAGCAACGTAAATGGTCATGGAAAACGCATGATAAAGCTCTGATTAAGACGGAGTTGAGTGCATCCAGGTTAATGAAGGTAACATTCACACCTACAGTATCTATGATTGAACCTTTGGAGCTGTGGTGTTTCACCAAACTGCAATTGGAGAATGACCCAGATTGTAAATTGTGGAATGTTAATTATCAAGATTTCCCAGGGGAGGTGCACAGCTGTAAAACCTCTGATGAGGAAAAAACAGATGAAGGTAATAGTTTTAGATTTCTTTATGCTGGTCATTTTTCTTCCATAAATACACTTGAGGCAGCCAAACCTAAATCAACAAGGCGTGATGGAGGTACAGGTGAAGTTTCTCAAACTCTAGTGCAAAAAACAAATTCGGCCCTCAGTCTAATGGTTGATTATGCTCGCGATCGTAATCTCAGTAACTGTTGGCTATGTCAAAATATGCCTTCGTCCATACACTCACCAATGTCTCATCCAATTTCATTCACTAGAACGGATTATGAAATGTTCAATTGGAATAATTTGGCCATGAGATTTGAAGATGAAGCAGATGAGTGCTATATCCTGCCTACCCTATAGATTCTGCAAAGTATTCACGTAATGCTGAAATTGCCTTATACGTTGCTAAAACAGTTAATGAACAGTACCTGCCGAGTGGTTTCAATTATACTACACTTTTTCGCATTATTCATATACAGATGTATGTGAAATTAGGTTTTGAATATAGAGTTCAAATAGTTTTGGCCCAAACAAACTGTTCAAAACCTCTTGGAGATCAGGTGTGTGTTCCCCAACCATATATTGCATCTTTAATGGTGGAGGCCCTAGTTTCTGTGCAGCCGTGGTCCGGTGTTAGGTCCATGGAGTCAGTTCAGATACAGAAACGTAACTGCTCAGTGCCACAACAGACGGAGCGAACTCCACAACGTGATTGCTCAACTTATGTGCCTCCAGTGTTCACCCATGAACTGCAAAATGTTTCCTTGTGTTTTCAGGGAGTAGGAGACGGACCTGATAATTTAGGACAAAGCAGCTTCAACAGTGGTATCACTGCGACCGCCTCGAATTTTCCTACGTTTGAGGGGATAATCATGTCTGTAGCTGGGCATTTGAGGCCACCATAGTCGAAAACATTTTATTCACTGATCGTTTTGTCATCTTCACACTCTAGCTGATGATGTCATCACTCTAGGAAACCACATACACACTCATTATAAACGCAGAATTTGAGTACAAACCTGCTCAACTTTGAGCCTCGATAGTTTAAAAATGGTAAAAGATTTTGAAAAAAGTTAAATACGAGTTTAATAGATGAAGAGTTTGTTTACAATTTGAAGTCTGTAGTATTAGTAGAAGTTGTTGAAATTGTACTTTGTACACTTTTTTAAATCAAATTTTAACCATTCTTCATATTTTATAAATAAACGTTGAATACATTTAACACCCACGTCTTATTTTGAAAACCGGAAGTGTCCACACGCTGCAGTAAGCTAGCGCTGACTTTCCCAGTTTTCTCAAAGTATTTGACATAAAGTCGGCAATAAGGGCGCATGTGAAAATATTAGAACGGCTGACGTGACCACGCGAAAAAGAGAGACGGCTGGCGTGACCGCAGTTCAATTAACTCGCTTGGGCTCTTCACTTCACTTCTCTCCTCACTTGATACAAAAAGTACGCATGCGCGCAGAGGATTTTTCTCGGTGGGCAGGGCAGTGTGCTGCGTGCTGTGAGCAGCAACAGGAGTGAGTGACAGGCAAAACTCTTTAAATGCAGGCGGCTTAAAACATTTACATGACGAGTACTCGATGGTCGTGATATAGTTATTTCATACATCTCACGTAGAACAAGCCGCGATATACATATATTATTTATATAGAAATTTTAGTGTGTTCCATAAAACTGGTCGCTGCAACAACTTACCCATCTACTTAACTGACTCTTTCAGTCAAGTAGATGGGTAAGTTGGGTAAGCAGCAGTAAAAATACTACCAAAATTAAATAACATTTTATTAATTACCCCAGTGCAACACATTTCATATTCAACAGTCACAAACAAGTTTTACTGTAAAAATAAAAAACAGTCAATCATCATCTTGCCACCCACCTACAACACATAAAAATACACATACACTTTCAAATCCCCCACTTCTTTAACAGTGAAATAAATAAAAAATTCACTTCAATATGGAATAACCCAGATTTTCAGGCAACCCCTTGAGGAACCCTAGTAACCTCACCGGACCATGGCAAGTGCCCAGAGGTGCTAGATTCAACTTTAAGTACTGTATTGCTCCTGGTGATGATGGCAGCCTCTGTCACTATTCACACACACAAATGCACACTACTTCATAACATATAGAAACTCTTGATCAGTTGTTGTATGTGAGCCATACTGTATGTCTCCCAGAGTTGGTGTGGACTCGGAGAGATAAAGTTCTGTGACTGATTTGTTCTAAACAACCTTAGAAAACTCACTAGTAATGATCAGTAACCACATCAATTCCCGGCTTATAATGTATTCTGCAGCAAGACAGACAGAGTAAACAGTTATACCTGTGGGAAGTCTCCACATGGGATGGCCAGGCTTTCCATCTTTTCTAGTGGATGAAGAAGGCCTCTTTTCTTTTGTAGTCTTGTACTTGTGGCCTAACAAAGCACAACATGTGACAGGTGAGGCTGAATTATTCTTTAGAAGAATATACAGCAGGTTTCAGAAATTATTACGTTCTTAATAATCAATAATGACATTTCATGTTGAGAGGTATTCTACTGAAAAAAGAAGAAGAAAAAGAACAAGAAGAAGAGAGAGTAACTTAAATGAGAGTGAAGAGCAAACTGCATACCGAGATAAGTTAATTGTGGAGTGTGGTACTGATAATGACTGATGACTAATATTGAGAAGATGTTGGACAGTAAACTGAAATACGAAAAATTTGAAAACTTAATTGAGAGGAGGGAGAACTTGGAGCAGTGGGTCTCAGAACTCGAGGATGTGTTGGCACAGCCTTGCCAAACATCTCCATGCAAAAGCCATACTCTCAGTATCACCCTACAACACCTGGATCTTAGGAAAGAGACCATTGCTGAACCTTAACCTCTTCATAAACTTCCAGAAGAAGCAGTGTTCAACGCGGTCAAATGCCTTTTCTTGAACCAAATGAGATCAATCCAGTGTTTATGCCTCCAAACCATTCTGAGGTAGATATTATCTACCATAGACCTACTGGGCAGGAGTGTAATGATGGCCCTGCGGCACACCACTGTGATACCTGCAGCCTTTCACCAGTGAAGAGTAAAACTCAACAGCTCTCTGCCCGATCAGGCTCGGCTCTGTCAGCTCCTGTTCTGTCTCTGACAGCAGAGAATGGATCGGCCTCTTCTATCTTTGTCCAGCCCAAAAGAAAAAGCTTAATGAAGCATCCATATCAGAGATGTTCTAGTCCCGGGACCTGACCAGCGCACCCAGTACCATGGTGTCCAGTAGGTTGATTTGATGTTCTTCTTATGTAAAGTGTCTTGAGTACCTTAAAAAGCTCTTTTAAATAAAATGTATCATTATTATTATTATTAAAGCCATCTTTTTAGTCTTGAGGAGGGATCGCATGCTTGTGAACAACAGGTGGTGTAATCCCGGACATATTACCGTGAAGGAACGTTTCTGTAGCCCGGACATTGAACTGTTAGCCGTGAACATGCGTCCATATTATTTGCCAAGGGAGTTTACGTGCGCCATCATTATTGTTGTTTACATTCCGCCATCAGCTAATGCCAGTGCCGTGTGTGACGTCATCACCTCAGTCACAGCCAGACTGCAAACAGACCATCCTAATGCATTCATGGCCATTTCCGGACACTTTAACCACACCACTCTCTCTGTTACACTCCCAACCTTTCAACAGTTTGTGACCTGCCCCACCAGAGACAATAAAACCTTGGACTTAATGTATGCTAATGTTAAGGAGGCTACAACTCCACTGTCCTTCCACCCCTTGGCAGATCTGATCACAATCTGGTACTTCTCACCTCCAGATACAGATATCCATTGTTCACAAGCAGCCTGTGGTCACCAGGACAGTTAGGAGGGGTTACTGATGGGTCCCTGCAAGGTTGTTTTGAGGCCACAGATTGGTATGTACTGTGTGAGCTCCATGGTGAGGACATCAATGCCATGACTGACGACATCACAAAGTACATCAACTTCTGTGTTGACAACATTGTACCCACCAGGAGGGTGAGATGCTTTCCAAACAACAAGCTGCTAAATAGGAAGAGGAGAGCCTTCAGTGACCGAGACCAGGAGCTACTGAGGAGTGTGCAGAGGGAGCTGAAAAGAAAGCTGAGGGAAGGCAAGGAGGCATATCAGGGGAAGCTAGAGCGAAAACTCCAGGAAAACAACGTGAAGAATGTGTGGTCAGGGAGGAGGAAGATCACTGGATTCAAGGAGAGGGGGGGGCAGCGTGAGGGAAGCCTGGACAGAGCCAATAAACTGAATGTATTCAGTTTAGTGAGGGGGTACTGTACTACCCCCTGATCTTTGATGTCATCGCATAGGCACTGTACACGCCCCTCATAACATACACACGCACACCTACAAGCTACAACCACAATCTCTGCTAAGTATTGCACTTCACTTTGATATGGACTGAATCAACAAGGAAGACAAAGAAGACCTCCCAGTGATGACTGAAAACCTTCATTAGGTTATAAGATATGAAGAGTAAAAAATGACTACTACTTCTACATTTGTATCACACTGTTGAGTTGTTATTATCACACTTTTTCATTCTGTTATTAAGAACATTTACCCAAGGTTGAGAATTTGAGTGTGTAGATCTGCTTATTACCGTACCGCTAGTTGTGAGGTCAGTCTTTCAATTTGTTCTTTTTGATGCTGAATCAGCTGGTGGGAAATAAAAGTAACACATTAATGAGTTTTTGACTTTAAGTGCGTATGTTTTCATGCATTTGTGCATGTGTATGTTTAGTATGCTACCCTGCCACTGTGGTCTTTTTGCTCCAGAAGTTGAGTGTTTTCCACTTCAAGCTGCTTTAGGTCCTGCATTGGCAACCTCACCCCATCGCCCAAACATTGCTGCACCTTCTTCTGTAGGCTTTACCGTGAGAGAGGGGGGGGGGAGAGAGAGAGAGAGAGAGAGAGAGAGAGAGAGAGAGAGAGAGAGAGAATTTAAATTAACCTTACAACAAACTGACAGCAGCTGCTTACAATGATAGACATTAGTTGATTATATGTACCCGTGTACAGATACAATCAACTCCTTCTCTCTCTTTGCCTGCATCTCAATCTTGATGCTCTTCTCTGTAATCAGAGAACATCCTTCCTCGAGGCTCTTCTGTAACTGAGATAGGGTCTTCTCCAGATCCTTGGCTTTCTGCTGTGCTTCCTCCTGCTGAGCACACACAATCAAACACTGTGGTCATTAGAATTGAGCAATGTTTTGATCAATGTTACTACAGTATTTGAACTGTTGTACACTAACGCTACCTCTGAACAACACAATAGATGCTCTCAAACAAGGCACCAAATTAATACATCTTTTCACCAATTAATTGACTTTGGACATGAGAATTTGCGGACTGCAATTTGTTGTCATGTGACCATCAAGAACCAAATTATTTCAGGCCTAAAATGTGTATAATGCAAGTTAGTGATTTGCCAATGTATGGAACCAATCATGTAAAGATTAGCCTGATCTAATTGTCTATTATAATCATAATCAGGCGTTGGCATAATCAGTTGTTAGGCTCATTATGGTTTCAGTTCAAATTAGTCTTATATTATGTATGTTTAGTTACATTATGTATGTGACATAATGTTCTGTGTCTAACCAGCTCGTTCCAGTTCCTTCTAGTTTGTTTTAACAGGGCTGGCTCTCTAGTATGGAAGAATTATCCTATCTTTATTCAAGAGCGCACAATTTCAGTTTGAGAGCATGATTTCTCATTCTCGTGCTTAGATTTATTGTCCTCGTGCTCACATTTTATGCTCACACTCAGATCTAATGTGCTCGCGCTCCAAACATGTCTGTGCGCTCAGATTTTTTTCTGCACGCGCTCAAAACATGTCCTCTGCGCTCTCAAATTTTTTCTGCTCTCGCACAAAACAGCATGTCCTCTCAGGTTGAAGTGTCTGCACAGACTGAAGGATGTCCTGCCCTGCGCTTAAATTAGTGTGTTTCACCAGCCAATAGGGAGACAGCTAGAGTCTGGCCCAATCTTGGGTGTGTTCCTTCACGCTTTTTGGGCACTTCGCAGGGGCGGATATATGGTCTGTTTGTAAAACTGCCTTTCTTAAAAATACACCAATTTACCATACTAGCCAGCTATTTGAATCATCACCTATTTAAGACACCAGTTTATTTATGTATAATTAATCTTAAATAATCCTAAAAAGAGTTATCGTCGTTTAGACACCGTATGATTCCATTTATCGTAGATCCCTCGGCTACCATAACACAGGTATACTTTCAGGTGTATTTATAGTATATAAAACATCCAGCAACAAGTCTATGATAAATAATAATAATTTTGATAACTTTTACCCACGAAGTCTATGTGAACACTCCTACCAAGTTTGAAGTGAATTAGGTACAATCCCTAGGAGGAGTTTGTTCAAACATGACCCCTTGTCAACCAGGCCAGAACAGCAAAAATGACATAGAGCACCACGCCCACACCGCTTCTCCAAAACTCATAATTTTGATAACTTTTACTCACGAAGTCTATGTGAACACTCCTACCAAGTTTGAAGTGAATTGGGTACAATCCCTAGGAGGAGTTTGTTCAAACATGACCCCTTGTCAACCAGCCCAGAACAGTAAAAATGCCGATTTTCATAGAGCGCTACGCCCACACAGTTTTCCCAAAATTAATAATTTTGATAACTTTTACTCAGGAAGTCTATGTGAACACACCTACCAAGTTTGAAGTGAATTGAATACAATCACTAGGAGGAGTTTGTTCAAACATGACCCCTTGTCAACCAGGCCGAAACACAGAAATTGGCGATTTTCTTTCCTAAATATCTAACTTCCTGTACATTGTAGCCCATTGCGCTTTTTTGGAGGTCTTGCCATGTTCTACAACTCGACTGAGTTTCATAATTCTGTGTCCAGAACTGTGGCGGGGCTGTTTGAAAGAATAATTCCAGGGGGGGCGCTATAGAGCGCTTTTGGTGGTGCTGACGAGGCGCCCCACGCCACGGTTTCGCCCACGTGCATGAAACTCACTGGTATGTAACATGCCCAGATGCACAAAAAAGTGTCTTGGTGCCCCGGGCTTGCGGTTATCAAGGTTATGTCATGCACGTTTCAACGTGCGCACATTTCGACGTGCGCATATGTGCGAGGGCCCGACCATCGCTGCTTGCAGCTTTATTTTTTTTATTTTTCTTCATCTGAGGGGGCGGGGGAAAAGCGCTCTATAGCGCCCCCTTGAACTATTCTTTGGAACAGCCCCGCCACAGTTTTGTACACAGAATTATGAAACTCAGCCACTTTGTACAACATGGCAGGACCTACAAAAAGTCTCTTGTCCAAAACTGTGAGGGGCTGTTTGAAAGAAAAAATCAGCAGCGAAGGCGCCGATTTCGATGTGAGCTCATATCTCAGGAACACTTAGGCGAAATGGAACCAAATTTTTCGAGGCGCTGTCCCCAGTCCAGGAAACAAATATGGTGTCATTTCGTCTCTAGGGGGCGCTATAATTACCTAAACATTGTTTTTGCTCATAGTTCCTAGAGTGTTTGTATTTGACATGAAATTGTGATATCCACAGATACTGTGGCTTGCCCCATTAATAGTTGATGTCAACTTTTCATGTTAGCCAATCGCTGTTTGCGGCAACGCCGCCAAACAGGACGTTTGCTCATATCTCGGCAACGCTTTGACCTCCGAAGACCAAATTCGGTCACGTGCATTAAGACCCGCCCCAAAGTGTGCCAATTTGGTGTGTCCACTAGGAGGCACTGTAATTTACAAAATTGCATTTTTGCTTTTTTGTCTTGACGTGTTTAGATTTGACCAATATTATGCACAATTCGGCTGCATAAATAATGAGCAATGAACAGGAAGCGAGATATTTGATAATTATTACTCTTGGAGCAATCGGCTACAATGTACAGAAAGTTAGATATTTAAGAATGAAAATTGGCAATTTCTGTGTTTCGGCCTGGTTGACAAGGGGTCATGTTTGAACAAACTCCTCCTAGTGATTGTATTCAATTCACTTCAAACTTGGTAGGTGTGTTCACATAGACTTCCTGAGTAAAAGTTATCAAAATTATTCATTTTGGGGAAACTGTGTGGGCGTAGCGCTCTATGAAAATCGTCATTTTTACTGTTCTGGGCTGGTTGACAAGGGGTCATGTTTGAACAAACTCCTCCTAGGGATTGTACCCAATTCACTTCAAACTTGGTAGGAGTGTTCACATAGACTTCCTAATTAAAAGTTATCAAAATTATGAGTTTTGGGGAAACTGTGTGGACGTGGCGATCCATAAAAATATTGAAAGAAGTAATCGACAGGAAGCACATTCACAGAGCTGTCTGAAACTTCTTGCAGTTATCAAGGTTATGTCATGCACGTTTCAACGTGCGCACATTTCGACGTGCGCACATGTGCGAGGGCCCGACCATTGCTGCTTGCAGCTTTAATTTATTATTATAATTTTCAATTTTTCCATTCTGTTGCCATGACACCGAGTGTTTTGTGTTTTCAATACTTTTAGTACTTTTATTATGTTTTTTTCCATCGGTGAACCACTGGAAGTAGGTAAAGCTAGTATACTCTGTGTGAAAAGAGATCCCTGCTAAAGTGAGAAGGAGACAGGGATGCAGAGCTGGATCTAAGCACAGAGAGTGTACTTCAGTAAAGTCTATCTTTTTATTTCATCTCATCTTTACATTAAAGGAAGTCCTGTTTTCAGAAATTGGAACCAGACAAAGAGACCTAAAACAGAGAGAAACTCTGCAAAGTTCTCGTGTTTTTACTTTAACATTCAAAAAACGAATCACCTGTTTAGTCCTTCCCTTTATCTGGGTGAGACAGAGACAGCAACAAAAAGTGACAGGGCTGACAAAGAACACAAGAAATAAATCAGGGCTTATTTTTAGAGGTTACTGTCCTTTCAAAACGAAATGTGAAAACTGCAGAAACATTTGTGAACCTTCCACAAATACCTCTAAACTAATGGACCTTTCCAAAGGCCTGAATTTATTTGAATAACTAAATTATCTGTATCCATATAGCTGCACTTGGAATGGGCGGAGGCTAAACTAGAAGTGGGCTGGACTTTATTTAAAGTTCTTCATTTTACCTCTTTTCTTCGTTTTTGATCACAAGAGTATAAGCGCTATTTACAGAATATTCTATCATCCAAATACTTGCTCAACTCTACTCAATATACCCCCAAATGAAGACATACACAGACAACTGTGGAGTCCTGGTGCAGACAGTCCACACAGTTGCAAACAATTTGATGTTTATGGATGCACACAAAACCCACATGTATATCCTCTGATGATGAAAACAATGTCAGGCTGACTCGAGCATACTCATGGACACAGAAATTCTGACTTTAGTTCCCTTGGATCTCTGATACGTAATGAAGTAATTTGTAATGTAGGTGATAGGTGTGTGTTAACATGTGTGTGTACCTGCTGGGACTGGGCCTGCACCTCGTCCAGCGTTGGCAGGTCAGACAGGTATTTCTCCAGTGTCTCTATACGTTGCTGTTTTTCTTGGTTCTGTTCACTCTCTCTCTGACACTTTTTTTTCAGACTACTGATGTAGCGATCTCTTATCTTTATCTGTTGACAAAAAACAGGTTTATGGTTTATGACAGTTATGTTAAAATACAGCACAGTGCAAAAGTTTCAGGCAGGTGTGAAAAATGCTATAAACTAAGAATGCTTTCAAAATCTAAATAACTGTTTTTAAAAAAAAAATCTATTTACAAAATGCAAAGTGAACAAACTAAAGAAAAATCTAAATGAAATCCTCTGCCTTTAAACCAGCATTAATTCTTGTAGGTACACTACAAAGTCAGGGATTTTGTAGGATTGTAGTCAGGCGCACGATCAACCAAGTATACCAAACAGGTGCTAATCATCAGTTTCACATGTAGGTTGAAACACAGCCATTGACTTAAAGAGAAACATCCTAAAACTGGAAGAGGCCAGGGGCCTCATTTACAAAGCTTGCGTACGCACAAAAAAGTGGCGTACGTCCTTTTCCACGCTGACGTTCAGATGTATCAAACGTGAAATGATCGTAGAAATGTGCATGCCCCACGCCAATTTCATAGCTGGCGTACGCACGTTTCTACAGCTATTGTTCCTTTGCCGACACTTAGAGGTGACGCTGGGAAACAAGTAGTCATCAGAGTGATGTGCACATCAGAGACACACTTATGAACAATTAACACACCTACGTGTTTGCAATTATATAGATGGATATAAAAGCATGTGCAAAGTAATGAGGAAAATGATATTAACAAAGGCATTAGCGTTGTTAGAGGACCTTGCAAACGTGAGCGATTTAAGGAACGCGAGGATTTACTTGCAAACCATGATAATTGGCTCATAAGCCGATTTCGGTTACCAAGGCCAGTGTTACTGGAGCTGTGTGCAGAGCTGCGGCCGGCCCGAGAGCGCAACAGGGGCCGGCGAGTAGCTCGGGGTTGTGCTGACTATACGCTGGTTCCTGGCAACAGGGGCATTCCAGCGGGAGCTGTTTATCTAAGTAGGAAACATTTTAATTCCATCAATGTTCAAATCATATGTGATGCGCAAATGCAGCTAACTAACATCGTGGCAAGGTGGCCTGGTTCAACGCACGACTTATTCATTATGACTAACAGCATGGCTGGGAACAGGCTGGAGGCTGGCACGGTGCGTGATGGGTGGCTTTTATTCCTTTAATTGCCCCGTATGTAATGCTATGTATACGGGACAATTAAATGAATAAACTCTTTACATACCCAGAAGCTGTGCCAGTGTGCCAAAGCATATGTGGGCATGTGCGCATTCAAATATCATGTTTTTGGTTTTCTTTATTTCTTTATTTTCCACTTGTGAAATTCGAGCTGCAGAGCTTTTTAACAAGCCCCTGATTGTCTCCCTGTGTTCAGTATTCCTGTCAGTAAAAGTGGGCGTAAAATGTCGCCGCAGCGCCACACCTGTCCACACCTGTGTGTGTGTGCTGCTCGGATCCCACGGAATTTACAGCCTCACACACACGCTCCCACTCACATCTTTTTTTGGTTATATTTATCCCTGTTGACAGGGAACCAAACAGAATCTGCACTTCATTCACTAAAATCTTTAGCTCAGACTCTGTGAAATTAATTTTCTTTCCTTTGTTCGTCGCGTTATCTGATCGGACAAAGAAGTGAATCTCAGGTCCAGGGCCAATTTAAATAGATTTGCATATGTAAATGGGGGCGTGGACAGGGAGGAGGTGCATGTGCGCTCAATTCCACGTTGATTGAGATGTACAAAAGAAACGTGCTTGGATCCATGCGTACGCACACTTTGTTACATCTGAATTTTTTTGTGCGTACGACAGTTTCCGGGTTTTGGCGTACGCCAAGTTTTAGTAGGAAATCCACGCAAGTATTCGTACATGAGGCCCCAGAAGTCCTGGACGTGATGGTATGGCCCCCACAGAGCCCTGATCTCTACATCATGGAGGCTGTCTGGCATTACATGAAGAGACAGAAGGGTTTGAGAAAGCCTACATCAACAGATCTGTGATTAGTTCTCCAAGATATCTGGAACAACCTACCAGCCAAGTTCCTTCAAAAATTGCATGCAACTGTACCTAGATGAACTGATGCTGTTTTGAAGTAATGGGCAGTCACACCAAATATTAATTTGATTTAGATTTCTCTTCTATAATTGATGAAAAGAACTGTTAACATTTCCATTTTGAAAGCATTTTTAGTTCACAGCATTTTTTCACACCTGCCTAAAACTTTTGTACAGTACTGTATATCAAAAAGCAATGTGTATCCTTTGCAATTCAGATAGTATCAGATCAAACCGTCTGCTCACTTTCTTTGTATTAATGATTGTGAATTCTGTTTTCAGTTATTTTCTGTACCTTTTCCTCCAGTTTCCTGATGTCTTCTGTATATTTGCATGTGACTTGCTTGAAGAACTCATTCAAATGGAGTACTTCCAGTTCAGTTACCACTAGTTTCCTACTAAGTTCTTCGTCAGATGGCTGTTTGCTTGGTCTTCTAATTGCTGATTCCTTTAGAAGAACCAGAACTTGTGCTGTTACTTTTCTCATGAATTTGATGATGTTATCAAATTATGCATCTGGTCATTCATCACAGAAATGAGCCACCTTAGTATTTAAAATGTGGAAGTCATCAAACCATCCTCTCTGGCTCTGCAGGACCTGCTGTGCTCTAAGCTCATTCTCCCTGATCCGGGCATGGAGCTGCAAAATATGCTGCTTTTGTCTGAAACACAGAATCCCCCCTGCTTAGACAACATAGAACATACTAATTAGTATGCCAGAGAAAGATAGAATGTAAATTTTGAGTGAACAAAATAATCAGAAAGAAAACCAGTACAACAGGACATAGCAAGGAAATAACAATGACAGTAAGTCATTTTAGTGTTGTAAATCTGGCAGGTTTGCAGCTATTCCATAAGTAACTTCCTTATAATGCTCTCGATGGTATCTCTTGGAATATTACATTTCTTGGAAATCTTCTTATGCCCATGCCCTACAGGTGTTTTGTGGAATGTAATAATAATAATAACAACAACAACAATAATAACAATTATTGGTCGTCAACCCGCAGCTCTTTGATCCCTCTGATCTGGCTCTCTGTGACTTTTGAAAATAATTGATGACTATTAAATTAAAATGTATTGTAGCGTTACAGAACTGTGTTATTGTTGGCCATAACCACGCCAAACGACACAACAGGTCCCACACATCAGCCTCACTCGCCATACTCCATCCACTCTCGCTCACATGCGCGCTCCCCCTCTCACCTACTACCCCGCCCCCTTGCTCTCATTCAGGTGCATTTATGCACCATGGGAAAGCACAGAACTCAACATCGCAACACTGTAACATTACTGCAGGGTCGCTACAGTATCTTGTCTAGTCCTGACCTACAGACACTGTGCGCTGAGGCTAAGGAGCAGAAATCATATTAACTCAGTATGATAAATATTTTAACTGCCTTTGCATATTCATATTTCTTAATTGTTCAGTGAAATAGTCCTTTTATTATTCAGGTTGACAGCCAACTGCACGCTCCAGTAAAAGGATGACAGCACACAAAAAGAAGACGGCATTTTTTTTTCGTTTGCTGCCTGTGGTTAATTTAAGTTTGACGGTTTTTCATAAATACAAGAAGGACTAACTTGAACTTTTGCCTACTAAGGCTGACTTTTTTTTCTCCATTTTTTTTGGCACAGAATGTTTTTGTTTCATGCAGAATTGATTGTAATAATAAAAAAAAACATTGCATGCCATGTCATTTTGAATGTCAAAAGGATTTTGCAGCTCCCGGTGCTTTCTTTACGGCGAGAAAGGGGTCCAAATGGCTCTTTGAGTGGTAAAGGTTCCCGACCCCTGGCCTTGGTTGAGACCGTAGTCTTTTGCCCCATTTGTGTGCAGAGACTTCTGTGCTTCTTCTCTTTACTGGGAGCACACTGACTGCTGTCTAGTGTAGATAACATGCCGATTATGGATAAGTAACTCATATAACCCCACTTCACAACACCTGAACTATCTGAAGGCCTGGAAAAAGGATCATGTGTTTGTTTTTGCTTTAATCGGCATTAAATTTATCACTTGTATGGTATTTTTTAAATTATTTTTCTTCTTTACATTTGTTCTAATATTGTCTGGGTCTTGTGTGTTATAATTGATTGTTCTTACTTTGTGCTGCCGCCTGTCTTAACCAGCACTCCCTTGAAAAAAAGGTTTTTAATGGCACAGTCTTAACACAATCTATCTACTGCACAGACACCTCTTACACATGGAGAACATTGGCAGCACACAGGTTTTTAATTTCCAGTGCTCTCAACACAATACAGTATCACTTCTCTGGTGAAGGCTAGTAGGAGCTGGAGTAGACTCCCACTTCCGTGTGTGGGCTATCAACTACCTTACTGACAGACCATAGTTATTTGATGCTTCATCGGGTTTGCAGCACAGGGTACCATGCTCTCTCATTTTCTTTTCACCCAACACTCATCAGACTTCAGGCACAACACAAACAACTGTCACCTCCAGAAATTCTTCTGTGATACATTTTCTGACACTGTAGTGGTATCTGCAAACTTCTATGCAGTGGGGGAGGAAGCACACCAAAGACCAGTGACAGAGCGGGTCACCCAGTAATGGCAATTTACTCAACCACAAATGGCTCCAGATAGCTGTGTCATCAATGTGTAACTGTCGGTGTATGGGTGAGTTTACCATCCTGTGGGGCCAATGACAGCCACTGCTATCAGAATATTTAAGGGTTAACATAACTCAGTCTGTAGGGATTTGACATGGGAACCGGAGGGTGGCCGTTTAAGTCTAGTATGAATGGTGGACTGGTAGCTGAAGAGGTGCCAGTTCACCAACTGTGTGTGTAGTTGTGTTTCAGGTAAAAATGTGTGTAAAAGAATGTTTAAGCGAAAAAAGAATTTGCCCTCAATGGATCAATAAACTATCTTTTCTTTACTTGTGTAATGTGTGTGCTTTGAGTGGTTGGAGGTTGTATAAATGAAAGTAATTTTACCATTTACCATTTACAAAAACAGATACATATATACACAAATAATAAATGACAGTTCTTCTTGAGGAGTAAAGCTAGTTGACATATTAATTGTGTTGGTAGTAGACAGATTATAGGGCATACACACACTGCACAGATGATGAAATGTAGGCACTTTGGTCTGCACAGAGATATATGACAAACAACTGTAGGTGTTCATAGGTGTGATATGGGCTAAAATATGTGCCACCAGAAACTGAATTTGAATCATTTATATTTGAATTGCTTAACTTGAATAATTGCATTAAAAACTGAATTTGAATCACATAATTTGACTTGCATTGAAAAACCAAATCTGAATTGTAATTTAAAATTGAATTGATTAGTTTGAAACTAAACATTCAGTTCTCACAATTCAATTTCAATTTTCTGTGACAAACATTCAGGTAGTTGAGGCAGAGCAATCGAGCACAGATACAGGACACCTCTTTGGCCAATCAGCACCTTAGTTTCTGAGCATGTAACATAGTGGTCATTTGTTGCACCCTACCATAAATACTACTGCTATTTTCATTCAAAAACTCTTCACTAGTACGTTTTGAGGTGTGATTTTAAGTGAAAAATCACAAATCTACTTTTCGTTTTTTGAAATTCTTTAGTGTATTGTAGATTTTTCACTCATACTTTCCTTATAAGCACATTACACGAATGCCTATGATAGCCTAGGTTCTCCTAAATCTATAGATACCAAACACATAATGTTCCATATATATTAAGTATTGTTTATAAGCAGTGATGCCAGTAACGCGCTACTTAGTAACGCGTTACTGTAGTCTGACTACTTTTTTCAGTAACGAGTAGTCTAACGCAACTACTATTTCAAAACCAGTAGTCAGACTACAGTTACGTATCTAATATTAGATGCGTTACTTTTTTGCATGTTTCGCGAACTGTCCACAGTGGGCCCCGACCGCGTCGCGTCGCCCAGGGCGAGGACCGGCCCACGTACAAGGAGGCGCCAGGGGTCTGCGGCGATGTCGGCAACCCACCCGACCCGTCTTGAAACACGGACGAAGGAGTCTAACGCGCGCGCGAGTCAGAGGGTGCGGTGAAAACCCCGTGGCGCAATGAAAGTGAGGGCCGGCGCTAGCTAGCTAGCTAGCTAGCTAGCTAGCTAGCTATCTATCTATCTATCTATCTATCTATCTATCTATTTTTTATTATATAAAAAATTGTAGGTGAAAGCCTTTTTCAGGAAGTAGTTTTCAAATGTCCCTGTCAATTTTGTTTGTTCCAGATGTTTTTGACATTTTGTTGTTTTTGATGTCAATAAAAGTGAGTATTGGCATAACTGGTAGTCATTTTTATGTTGAGGGGGTGGGGGATCAGCCTCTGCTGTAAGTAGGGTGGCCAGATCCATCTTTTAGGCCGGACCGTCTATCTTGTCAATGTCTTGCCCAGCCTCAGGGGCAGCATCAAGCCAGACATCTAATTCAGTAAAATGCAGGAATTTGCATCTAAAGGGTCCTGTCTTCCTTTTTGGTGCTAGGCCTATATGCTGCAAGTAACTAAAAGTAATCTAACTTAGTTACTTTCAAAATCAAGTAGTCAGTAACGTAACTAAGTTACTTTTTCGAGCACTAGTCAGTAGTCAGATTACTGTTTCAAAGTAACTGTGGCATCACTGTTTATAAGCCCAAATGTTAAAGAAGTGAAAATGAGCTGAAAATGGCTTAGTCCCAGAGGGTTAAATTCATCAAAACCTCAGTTCAGACTGTGTGTGACCCCTGAATGAATAAATGTATTAACAAATCCAAGAGGTAACCCTATTTGAGTCATGTCGTGTGAGCGCAGCTTATTAACTGCCGTGTGATCTTCTCACACATATTCAGCAACCGGGCGAATAAAAGACAACCCACTCTCGCTCTCTCTGTCCCCTGTGCTCGCTTGCGGTGGAGTTCTGCTCGCTCAAAGAGAAGACTTTTGACAGTTTGGGGACGGAGACCAAGGCTGACCCCGGCCCTCTTAGGATTAGTCATTTTCCAGTAAGTAAGTGGTAGCAGCAGCAAATTGGAAGAGGAAGAAGAAGAAGAAGAAGAAGAAACTATAAACACTGTTTCATTGAGTTAAAATACACTTGATAAATATGTACATTTAACAACCATTACAAAATGTGACAAAACAACTGATGAAACTGATTATACATTTTGATTGGGAGCCAGAGCTTTCAGCTATCAAGCTCCTCTTCTGTGGAACAAACTACCATTCTGGGTTCAGGAGGCAGACACAGTCAACACCTTTAAGAATAGACTTAAGACTTTCCTTTTTGATACAGCCTAAAGTCAGGGCTGGCTCAGGTCATCCCTCAGTTATGCTGCCATAGGATTAGACTGCCGGGGGACTCCATCTCAAATGTACTTTCTGACTTTGGCCTATACAAATAAAATTTGATTTGATTTAATTGAAATCAATCTTACAATGTGATAGTTAGAGCACTGAATATGTACCACAGTACAGGAGAAGGGGATGAGATGACGCTTGCAGTCGCTATGGAAACCACCCGTCAAAATAAAAAGAAGCCTTGTATAAAATATAAAAAATAAAACCCAGCAAAATAACGTACTGACTAAATAAAATTAATCTGAATAAATAAAAACATTTTGATGAACTTCAGTAAACTCAAAACAACAACCTCTGGTTTTTATTTTCTTCACTTAGCAAAGCAAAGACCCTCCAGAAAGTTGAGGGGAACCTGTCCTTCAATAGTAATAGTATTTATGAAGTTATTTTGTCACTGTGCTCCCTGACCCCTGCACTCTGTTCTACAGACACAGCGCTCTCTCTCTGTTGTCCCTCCCCCACAAGAGTCCTTTGATTGGCTAGAATAAGTCATAGATACCATCCACTGATTGGTTGAAAAAGAAAATATCCCGCCTAGTAACGTTTGTTCATTTGTTGACTTTGCTTTCAGTCTGCCGAACATCTATTTTTCAACTGGTCTTTTACATGGTGGCATAGAACAAAGAAGACAGACACAAACCACAAAGTCTTCAGCAGAATCTCAGGAAAACAGTGAAACAAACCACATCTCTCTATCATAAACAGTTTCAGAGATATTTACAGATATGTAGAACTTACAAGGTGAATTAGGCGGATCCACCCAATCCGTCCCAAGACGGTTAAATAGCTCTAGAAGCATGGAAACCTTTCTGGACTACAGAACGAAGGAAACCAAATAGAGTTTATAATAAATAATTTTAAAAAATGGGACAAATTGCGTCCCAGGAGAGATTTTTTTTTACTGGCTAATGAAAAAAGAGAACAATTCTGGGAAAAACGGGGCGGGTGGCAACACTAGACTCAAATATAACGCTATAAAGCATTTCTTCCTCGTTTCATGGTGGGTGGCAACTAGAGTTGCACGATACCCACAGTATACACGGTACCCCGCAGTGCCAAATCATAACCGTCGCTACTATACTAGAAATTTTACACGACGGTACTACCGTGGATTACTATACTACCGGTGCCAGTCTCCGCTACATAGCGGCCGCCTCTGCTCTCCTCCCGGCTTCTCACTGCATGCTACTCCTTTGTAAACAAACCAACATGAAACCGAAACCGAACTACACAGCTGCTGAATGATTGGCTGTTTACCTGTTACTGCTGACGTCCAGGGATATGATTGGCTGTTTGCCTGTTACTGGTGACGTCCCGAGATATGATAGGCTGTTTCCACACACTGGGTCCACCCGTCTGTTAGCTGATTGGCTGTTTGTGTGTTTCTGCCGGCAAGAACGAACTCCGCGAAGACTGCTCCGCTTCGATAGAAACTCGCTTCAAAACAAACAACAAGCTAAAGTTCTGTCTCGAAGACACGAGACAACACACTCACCGTGGCAGAAGCACCGGGCCCGTGCAGTGAGTCTGCCGTGGCGTCTTCGTCAGTGGGAACAATAATTTAGCTTAAAAAACTTGTTGTTTCAAACTAACTTGCACAAATACATTGCAGTTTATAAAAATAATACTAATAAAAAAGGCCGCAGTATCGCGATAATACCCGGAACCGCGATACTTTGTCTGGTATAGTATCGTGGTTACTCATTTTAGTATCGTGACAACTCTAGTGGCAACAAATGATCATTATGTTATGTGCTCAGAAACGTATGTGCTAACTGGCCAAAGAGGCTAACTGGCCAAAACGGCATACTGTGTATCTGTGCTCGATTGCTCTGCCTCAACTACCTAGACGTTTGTCACAGAAAATTTAATTCGAATTGTGAGAAGTGAAATTGAATTATGAGAAATGAATGTTCAGTTCCAAACTAATAAATCCAATTTCAAATTACAATTCACTTTCAGTTTTTCAATGCAATGATTCAAATTGAACAATACAAATTCAAATTATGTGATTCAAATTTAGTTTTTTAATTAGTTAAGCAATGAGTTAAGCAATTCCAACTTAAATATAAAAGATTCAAATTCAGTTTTTGGTGGTAGTCCTACAGTACCTATCTATCTCCAGTTCTTTCTGTCTAAGCAGTCCCTCTTTAACCTTCACCAGAGTGTTGACAGGAAGAGAGGTCCCCATCAGCATCTGAGAACACACACAAACACACATAACTGAACATTTACAGAGCAGTAGTGCATAATGACAATGTAAGGGCAACAGTGTGTCATTTATTACAGATGCACATGGTGTGGACTAGAGGGGAGAATCTTTGGGGATCTGACAATTCAGTTCAACTCTTATTCTTGGTTTGAATAAACAAAAAAGGTTTACTGTGTACGATCTTGTCTTTACTTCACTTAAATATAAAACAGAAGTGGCAGTTAAGCTAAATGGTTTTGATAAGGGTCTCTGTCTGACAATCAGAAAAAGTGTGTGAGAATATGCACCTTTAAAAAAACAAAACAATACACAGGACATTCATTTGTTGAACTGCAAACTTATTATTGATAATTATGAGACATATGTGACATTTTTGTTCCATCAATTAAAGGTTTTAACTAACATTATTACAATAAAGTTCTAATAATAGAAAAAATGAATTGTAATTCTTGCATGACTTTATTGTTTTTAAGTCAGCTCAATTATAAACAGAACACTGTCAACACTTGTCATTCACACTTAAGTTACTTCACACTAAATCCACCTTTTTAAATGAGTTACTTTAAGATTGTATCAATTAAATTCTGGTCACTGTCTTCACAATATTCCAGTTTGTTTACAAGAAAACTCCACTACTATCAACTTAAATAAGTTATTATTTTAAAGCGAGCTGAGATGTATGTTAAAAAAATGATATTTATATATTATATAAATTCCTCCATTCATGCTTTAGCTGCTTTTTACTCCCCGTGCTCTATCTTTTTCTTCTTCTTTCCTCTACTTCCCCATTTCTTTTTTCACCTCATTATTATACGATGCAACTCACCAAGTTAAGCCCTGACTCCTGCTGGTGTCCCTGTTGCCATGGTGACGCCTCTTCCGCACTACAGCCTTCTGTTCCATTACCTGTGTTGATTTGACCAGGTTTACCTCTACGCTGTACTTTGGGCCTGTACTCCATCTGCTCAGTCAGCCACATCTGGGTGCGAATTGCAGTCTGAACAGGGGAGCCTCGATCAGTCTGATGACCCAGTGGTGAGTCTGCTTGTTTAGGTAAGCCAAGACTACAAACCTGTCCACCTCCCTGAGCCAGTTTAGCCTCTGGTAAGCTAGCACTGCAGTTCATGTCCAAGCTGTTATGTCTTAATGGTAAGGGCACAGCTGAGGAGAAGTCTTTTTCCAAACCAGTGGGACTACCACTGTGGTTGTACCAGTAGCAGGGGCCAGCACTTGGTGAGCGCTGCAGCAAGCTATGGCCAAGCACGGAGGAAGATAAAGGTAGATGAAGGTCCACATTTGAAGTAAGGGCCTCTTTTCGGTGCCCATATAACAGGCCTCTGTCTAGGGAGCCTTGTGAACCTAGGTTGTATTGATTGACCGAAGGCCTAGTGGAACTCTTGTCAGTCCCAGATGACAACTTGGTGAGAGAGGACCACCTCCGAATGGGCTGATGGTTTTTCGTGTCCAGACAGCTTGGTGCACCCAGGGGAGACATGGTTGGTGTAACCTGTTGGCAAGACCTGATCCAGCCACTTGTGCTCCTGGGTGAGGCTGGAATTCTAAAACTGGTGTAGGGTGAGGAGGATGGGGATGGCATGATATGGACAATGGGGATCCCATCATCATCCTGGCCCAAGTGATGTTGGGTCAGTGGCTGAAAAGACAAGGGCGTGGTACTGGAACTGGAGTCATCTGTAGGAAGACATACAGATGGAGGGAGGCAGAAATGAAACATCTAGTGTAAATGAGCTTTAGTTTGAGTATATATTTCTATAAATGTGTTATGCTTACTTATTTATTTACTGAGCTCTCGGGGAAGGCCAGGTTATTATTTCTTTAATTATAGCAGACGTTAAATTCGGGGCTTTTATTTTGAAGGCGTCGCGCTGAAACATCAAAACATCCGGACTTCTTTGACGGTGAAAGTGTGTCTGCCTAATACAAGAAAATTTGTTCAATTAGCACCTGGCTGATTCAGGCACAAGGTTCGTTTTTATTACTCTTTATGTGACGTGTACTGTCTAGCTTGAGTTTTGGTGCTTTTGAGAGTTCCAAACTTTTTAAGATGTGTTTTGGCTAGCGTGATTAGCTGACCGATCGTGTCGATCTATATTAATTGGTCTGTTAGTGCAACAAGATGTGTTTGTGTGTCTTATGTAATCTTTGATTAACTTTGGTTAAAATGTGATTTTCCATGATTGTTGCTGTAATTGTAGCAGTTAAAAGAATCCTAATTTCATTTAGTAAATCTTGTAAGGCTACGATAAGTTTATTGCTATAAGGAAAAGTAACTTTATTTTTGTTTTGTCCTTTTCATAGCTCTTACGGTGTGTTCATAATTGAATACGGTTCACAAAATAAAGCAATATGAACCATCAGTTAAAGAGTACGACCATCATTCAGCCGGGGATGCTACATCTAGTGGGCATCAAATTAACAAATCCTCACCTTTTCTCTATGTAAAGTACATACACAGCATAATGCAGAGGTAGTTGCAACATTTATGTGGTTGTTGTAGGTCAGTTTCAGATGTGTCTCAGAAGTGGGCCTCCGCTCAGCTCCAGGGAGATATTCAATTTTTCAATTCATTTTTATTTATATAGCACCATATCATAACAAAGGTTATCTCATGACACTTCCCAAACAGAGCAGGTCCAGACCACACTCCCTACAATATTAGAGACACTACAACTAGAAAATGTTAGAGATCCAACAATTCAACCGTGAGCAAGCACTTGGTGACGGTCAGCAGCAAATCATTAACTAACTATAAACTGTAATGGAGATATGGTAGCAATAATGACGGTAGTAATATATGTAGTGGACGTCGTGCAGGATCATAACAGCAGCCACGTTAAATGAGAACCTGCTGGACAAGAGATCATAAAAACTCAGAAAAAAAAGTTTAGTTAGTAACATGCAGTCTAGTTCTATAGGAGCATCACTAAGGGATGACCTGAGCCAGCCATAACTATAAGCTCTACCAAAAAGGAAAGTCTTAAGTCTACTCTTAAAAGTGTTGACCGTGCCTGCCTACCGAACCCAGAATGGTAGTTTGTTCCGCAGAAGAGGAGCCTGATAGCTGGAACAGGGCTGGCTCCCAATCTACTTTTAGAAACTATAGGAACCACAAGGAACCCAGCATCCTGAAAGCGGAGTCTAGATGAGTAGTAAGGTACTATGAGCTCTTTTAGATATGATGGTGACCGACCATGAAGAGCTTTGTATGAAATTTTTAAAATTCTATTCTAGAATTAACAGGTAGCTAGTGCAAAGAGGCCAAAATGGGAGAGATGTAACCTCTAATCTTGGTTCCTGTCAGAACACGTGCAGCAGCATTCTGAATTAGCTGCAAAGTCCAAAGAGACTTATTAATAACAAAGAGTTACAATAGTCCAGCCTAGAAGTAACAAATGTGTGGACTAGTTTTTCTGCATCTGCTTCAGATAAGATGTATCTGATTTCTTCAATGTTACGTAAGTGGAAAAATGGAGCCCTCCTGTTTTATGTGGATATGTGAAATCCTGATCAAAAACAACTCCAAGTAGGGCTGCACGATATGGCCTATAACCAATATCTCGATATTTTTAAGCTATATCGTGATACACAACATATATATCTAGATATTTTTATTTCTTCTGTAAATCACAATGAATGTTAAATTCAACCCTTTGATGCAAAAAAATAACATCAGTATGATGATTCAAGTAAACCCTTCTATTAGAGTTTTTGTTAATTTGCATGCAAAAAGTGGAAAATGACAATCAAATTAATTAAGTACGCGAGACCCGCGATAAACTGTGTATAAAGAAAACAACAACAAACAGCTGACTTTGCTTCTCCAACATGGAAGAGATTATAAACAACATCTGTTGTGTCATAAATGATTTTTGATTGACTGCTCGGCTGGTGCCACCGGTCATGACGTAACGTTGATGTGAAGTTGTGATAAGAACATGAACTGCGTATTGTGTTTTATTTTGAAAGGGGGCGGAAGTTTATTACGTTGATTCTGTGTCGGATTTCCTGTCTGGTGCGCAGTGCTCTGTTGAAATTTACGAGGTTTAGCAGCGGCTCGCGTCAAAAATAGAAATGCTCGCACCGTGGCGCGCCCTGTGTGAGTGCTCTCATTGACTAGACTGGCAGCTATCTGCTCCGGTGACCGCAGCGCGTACGCCTCCGATGTGAGTGGGCCTGTCTCTCCTCACTTGATACAAAAAGTACGCATGCGCGCAGGGGATTTTTCTGGGTGGGCGGGGCAGTGTACTGCGTGCTGTGAGCAGCACCAGGAGTGAGTGACAGGCAAAACTCTGGAGAATTAAATGCAGGCGGCTTTTACGTGACAAGTACTTGATGGTCGTGATATTGTCATTTTATACATCTCATGGAGAACAAGCCGCAATATATCGAGTATATTCGATATGCCGCCCACCCCGAACCCAAACCCCTAAGTTTCTTAACGGTGTAGCTGGTTGTCTGAATTTAACGTCAAAAAATTGTAGGTCATCCAACTTTATATATCCTTAAGGCACACTTGGAGTTCAGTTAATTGATTAGTTTCATCAGGCTTGATCGATAAATATAATTCGGTGTCATCGGCATAACAATGAAAATTAGTGATTCCTAATAATGTTCCCCAAAGGAAGCATATATAAACTGAATAGAAGTGGTCCTAGTACAGAACCTTGTGGGACTCCGTGACAAACTTTGGTATGCATGGAGGATTCATCATTGGCGTGAAAAAAAAAATCAATCGAGATCGATCTAAGAAATACGACTTAAACCAGCTTAGTTAGGGCGGTTCCTTTGATGCCAGTTTGATCTTCCAGTCTCTGTAAAAGAATTTGATGGTCAATGGTAGGGGTGGGCAATATATCGAATATACTCGATATATCGCGGCTTGTTTTCCATGAGATGTATGAAATGACAATATCGCGACCATCAAGTACTTGTCACGTAAATGTTTTAAGCCGTCTGCATTTAGTTCTCCGGAGTTTCTCCTGTCACTCACTCCTGCTGCTGCTCACAGCACGCAGCACACTGCCCCGCCCACCCAGAAAACCAACCCTGCACGCATGCGTACTTTTTGTATCAAGTGAGGAGAGAAGTGGAGAGCGACTTAATCAAAGATGGAGACGGAAGACTTGGTTCAGAAGAAAAACATCTGCGGTCACGCCAGCCGTCTCTCGTTTTCGCATGGTCACGTCAGCTGTTCCAGTATTTTCACGTGCGCCCTTTTTGCCGACTTTATGGCAAATACTTTGAGAAAACTGCAGCGTGTGGACACTTCCGGTTTTCAAAATAAGACGTGGGTGTTAAATGTATTAAACGTTTATTTATAAAATATGAAGAATGGTAAAAATTTATTTAAAAAAGTGTCTCATAAGCCAAGTATGACCCTGCACTGCTTTAATTGCAATATGTACATTATGAAATATATTAAAAATTTATAAAAAATATGACAAGTGTTAAAATGCTATCAAAAGAGTGTGTGTCGTATAGCAGGTGTAGATCGACTGTTCTACGCTGATTTTGAGCCAATAGGTCACAGGACCTGGAAGCTATTGAGCTTTAAAGCTCATATTTACATCATGAAATGTACTAAAAATTCATAAAAAATATGACAAGTGTTAAAATTCTATAAAAGAGGTGTGTCTCACAGCAAGTGTAAATCTACTGTTCTACATTGATTCTGAGCAATTACAATGCTATCAAGGTAATAATGACGTTATTTATTAAAAATAAACAATACAAAACAACAACACCAAAAATATAGAGATATATATTGTGTATCGCGATATAGCTTAAAAATATCGAGATATTGGTTACAGGCCATATCGTGCAGCCCTAGTCAATGGTGTCAAATGCAGCACTAAGATCTAACAGGACAAGTACAGAGATGAGTCCTTTGTCTGATGCCATTAGGAGGTCATTTGTAACTTTGACTAATGCGTTCTCTGTGCTATGATGCACGCTAAATCCTGACTGAAAATCCTCAAATATACTATTGTTATGGAGAAAGTCACACAGCTGATTAGCTACAGCTTTCTCAAGTATCTTAGAGAGAAATTAAAGGTTTGATATCGGTCTGTAGGTGGCTAAGACCTCTGGACCTAGAGTGGGCATTTTAAGAAGAGGTTTATTTACAGCATTACAATTTAATGGACTGTGGTACATATCCCTTGAGCAGTCTGGTTGTGATGGGGTCTAAGAGACAGGGTGACGGCTTAGATGAAGATATTTTTAAAGTTATTTGATGAGGGTGGATGGGAGAAAAGCAGTCTAAATATATATCAGCTTTTACAGCTGTTTCCAATCTTGCTGTATCAGAATGCAGATTAATGCCTGTTGAGGGCAAGAGGTGATGGATTTTGTCTCTAATAGTAATAATTCAATTATCATTAAAGAAGCTCATAAAGTCATTTCTACTTAGACCTAAAGGAATAGATGGCTCAGTGAAGCTGTGATTCTCTGTTAGCCTGGCTACAGTGCTGAAGAGAAACCTGGGGTTGTTCTTATTCTCCTCTATTAATGATGAATAATAGGCTGTTATGGCATTATGGAGAGCCTTCCTGTATGTTTTGAGATTATCTTGCCAGGCTAGATAAGATTCTTCCAGTTTAGTGGCACGCCATTTGCTTTCAGATTTACATGTCTCTTGTTTTAATTTACGAGTCTGCTGGCTATACCATGGTGCTAACCTCCTAACAAGATGATCTATCTGTGAGGGGCTAAAGGAAGCAGACAAGTCCTCTGTTACATTGAGCCCAGGCATTGAATTCAATGCTGAAGGAATCACTTCCCTAAATTTGGCTACAGCACTATCAGATAAACATCTGCTGTAGGAGTTTCTGCACAAAGGCTTATAGTCCGGTAGTATGAACTATAAGTATAAGTATGAAAGGTTATCAAAAAATGGTCAGACAGAAGTGCAGACAGACAGACAGACAGACAGACAGACAGACAGACAGACAGACAGACAGACAGACAGACAGACAGACAGACAGACAGACAGACAGACAGACAGTGAGAGACAGACAGAGAGAGAGAGAAAAAAGGCAGACCGACAGTAAGGGACAGACAGTGAGAGAAAGACAAACAGACAGTGAGAGAAAGGAATAAAATTTTCCATTGACTCAAATGATTTCTGGAAAAATGGCAAACAATCAGCAAACCACACAAAGAAGAATTGGCTATTCAAAATGGTGAAATTTGGAAACAACACTTTGAAAAACTGTATAGTACTATTACACCTAATTCGGCCCAAAATTAACTCCTGAACAAATTACAAACTCTAGAATCAGTCGTTAAAGACAACCAGAACCCTTTAGATTATCAAATTACTGAAAAGGAGCTACTAACTAAAATCCAGGCCCTACAATCAAGGAAGGCCAGTGGTCCCGATGGCATTTTGAATGAAATGCTGAAATTTAACAGCAAGAAATTCAACATTTTGAAATTATTCAACCTTGTTTTCAACATTGGGTATTTCCCTGACATGTGGAGCAAAGGAATCATAACACCAATCTTTAAAAATGGAAATAAATTTGATCCAAACAATTACAGAGGCATATGTGTCAGCAGCAACCTGGGGAAGTTATTCTGCAGCATCCTTAACAGCCGACTGCAAGACTTCCTCAGCGAACATAACATTCTGAGTGAAATTGGATTTACACCAGGACACCAAACTGCTGACCACATCTACACCCTTCACACTCTCATTAACAAACATGTTCATCAAAACAAGAACAAATTTTTCTCTTGTTTTGTAGACTTAAAAAAAAGCATTCGACTCAATCTGGCATAGTGGTCTGTTCCTAAAGTTAATTGAAAAAGGTATAGGGGGGAGAATCTATGACATAATTAAAACAATGTACATAAATAATAAATGTGCTGTGAAGATCAACAACATGGAAACAGATTTGTTCCTCCAAAGCAGAGGGGTGAAACAGGGCTGCAGTCTCAGCCCCACCCTGTTTAACATTTATATTGGTGAATTTGCAAAATCACTTGAACAGTCGGAAATCCCTGATCTCACTCTCTCTGACGCAGATATTAAATGCCTACTCTTTGCAGATGATCTGATACTGTTAGCTCCATCAAAAGAGGCATTACAACAGCAACTAGATCATCTGCAAAACTTCCGTGAGACCTGGGCCCTGACAGTTAACCTAGAGAAGACGAGGATCATGGTCTTCCAGAAACGACCCAGATGTCAGGGAAACCCAAAAGTTCTTACTGGGCTCCGCTGACATTGAACTCACACATAACTACACATATTTAGGACTCATTACTCTACAGGTAATTCTAATCTGGTCATTAATGAACTCAGAGAAAAGGGAAGAAGGGCTTTTTACGCCTGAAAAAAGTCTTCAGTTATTTATATACACGTTAGAATCTGGCTCAAAATATTTCACTCTGTAATTGAACTAATTTTACTGTATGGTAGTGAAGTATGGGGCCCTCTTATGAATCAAAACTTTGAAAAATGGGACAAACACCCAATGGAAAGCCTGCATACTGAGATCTGTAAGAGCATTCTCAGAGTCCAAAGGAACACCCCCAATAATGGATGTCGAGCTGAATTAGGACAATTTCCTCTTTAAATTCGGATACAAAAAAGAGCCATCAAATTCTACCTCAAAGCCAGCAAGCCCAGCTCCTACCACTACAAAGCCCTGCAATGCCAAGAGTCCCCTCAGCCAGCTGGTCCGCCGGCTCAGTGCCAACAGCACAGGGCACCAAGACCGCCCCCACACAATCCGGCCCCACCAAATCAGAACTAAAGAAAAAGACAATTACATCAACTATTGGACATCTGCAACCAAAACCCAAAGCAAACTCCAGTGCTATTTGGCCCTAAACAGACAATACTCCACGGCAGATTATCTGAGATGTGTAACTGACCCCAGACCGAGGAAAACGTTGGCTATGTACAGACTCAGCAACCACAGCCTGGCCATAGAGACAGGTCGACACAGGCAGACCTGGCTGCCCAGAGAAGACAGACTGTGCACCCACTGCACACAACACGAGGTGGAGACCGAGCTGCACTTCTTAACCTCCTGCCAGCTATACCAGAACATTAGAGACACATATTTTCCACAAATCACAAACACCCAAAAAGACTTAGAGATACTAGACCCCATCCAAAAACTCCTATACCTGCTGGGTGAAGTCCAGCAATGTGGACACATAGCTGGAAGATTTCTGTACTGCTGCGACCAGAGAAGGACATCCAGCAGACAGGAAGGACAGACTGAGACCGTCTCCTCCTGCTGGACATAATGAACTTTGTACATGTTGAATTTCTTCTTCTTCTTCTTCTTCTTGCACGTCTGTCCGTCCTGGGAGAGGGATCCCTCCTCTGTGGCTCTTCCTGAGGTTTCTTCCACATTTTTTCCCTGTTAAAAGTTTTTTTGTGGGCAAGTTTTTCCTCACTCGAACCGAGGGTCTAAGGACAGAGGGTGTCATTCTCTGTACAGATTGTAAAGCCCTCCGAGGCAAATGTACTTTGTGACTTTGGGCTATACAAATAAAATTGAATTGAATTGAATTGAATTCTTCTTCTTCTTCTTATTATTATTATTATTATTATTATTTAATATCCCTGTATATTATGTTAAAACATTTATCTGTGCTTTTTCTGGTTACACGCTTTGGCAATGTAAACATGTTTCCCATGCCAATAAAGCTGAATTGAATTGAATTGAAAGGCAGACAGACAGAGAGAGAAAGACAAAAATACATAGAGGACGGCAGAGCAAGACATGCTATATAATAATGTATGAGGGCGACGGGCCGGAGTCACGCACGCTCAAAATTTCTTTCGAAATTTTCTCTCCAGCTACCAGTCCACCTTCCACTTCCGGTTCCCAAGCCAAATGGACTGAGCTACTGCCGCCCCTGCCGACAGTATACATAATTGAGCAATGATGGCAATGAGAACATATAGGGAAATCGGATCAGTTGTTGAATTGTTGAGAGTATTATGGAATATTACATGAGAGTTGGAGATTATGGGGTTGTTGGAATTTGCATTGCTCTTATTATTGGAAAGTGTTTGGATAGTTTTTGTATGTTTTTTAATAAACACACCGTTGGTCGCACTTTGTTTCAAGAGTGTTTCTTGTCAAGTTGCCTCCTGACCACTTGCAACTGACAAGCGTGTTCCACAAAAAGACACTTCATTTGGGTTAGTGCTTTTGGGTTGCACTTGTATTTTCTGGAAATGTTAATTATTATACTATGAATCATATCTCAACTCTGTACCACTACTGACAGTGAACCCATCTTTATGAGAGAGACTAACAATGCACAGTAAATAGGCAGGACATCCTACCTTCCACACTGTCAGAGCAAGTGCCAATACCAGTGTCACCACTGTCAGACACGGCGCTGTGTCGACGCCCACCACAAATACTGTCCCCAGGGCCAGGAGGGTTGCTGTGACAGGTTGACTCATGGCCAAGAAGACATCCTGGAGAGCCATTGCCACAGGGACCTAAAACAACAACAATAAAAGACAAGAAGTTACAAAATAAAACATAGACTAAAGGATATGTTTAGTTTGTGCAGGAATGTGCAAAGTATTTGGCAGGTAACATGCAATGGTTCACAGATCACTTCAAATTTGCAAGATACTTAACAAAATGTAGTAGTCCAAAGGGTGATAAATACAATGTAAATGGTAAACGGACTGTACTTGAACTGAGAAAAATTTCCCATAAAGAATGAATGGGGAGGCCCGAAAAAAATTTTTTAAACATTTTAAACAATGAACTGCTCTGGCATACTTTCACAGAGAGACTTCATTTAAACTTTAAAACGGAGGTATAAACTATCAAGGCTCAAAGTTCAGCAGGTTTTTAGTCAAATTTCTGGGTTTATAATGGGTGTGTATGTGGTTTCCTAGAGTGATGACATCATCAGCTAGAGTGAGGAGCAGGGAGAAAAATCACTAAAAAAATAAAACGTATTTCACTACTGTGCCCTCAAATGCCCCACTACAGACACGATGTATACATAGAAGCGTAGGAAAATTCGAGGTATTAGCACTGATACCACTGTTGTAGCTGTCGCTTGTATAGTTTTGGGTCCCTACACGTTGATTGATCGACTACTCCCATCCACAGCCTCATTCACTCCCATGGTTTTTGAGGCAGAGAATTTACCGGAAGGAGCAGAGCGCACCTGTGCTTGCTCTGACTCTTGAGGCCAAAGTTTATACAATTTTCACCTGAAACATGGCACAGACATTATACACAAGACGAGCATTCTTCTGGTCATTTCAGATTTTGGTTTGAGGCATATCTTATAGGGTTTTTTTGGCCCTCTTTGAGGGGGATCATTCAGACATATACTGTGCATTTCAGTGAGACAGACAGGCTGCATGGAGCACCTGTGACTAATGAATCTGACCTGCAGCTCACCCAGGTTGCTTGGCAACCTCCGCCTGCTTGAGGAGGAGAGGGGGGAGGGGCCAGCAGACAAGCCGAGCGGCAAGCATTTTTGTAGTTTTTGGCACTTCATTTGAACTCGTCTGTGTAAAATGTGCGCACGCGCACACACACACACACACACACACACACACACACACACACACACACACACACACACACACACACACACACACAGACAGTAACACACACACAGACACATACACACAGACACACTTTTAGGCTGTAAAGACATGCTATTTGCAAACATTAGCGACCAATGCTAAAATTAATGCTAATTAACATTAGCCACTAGGAATTAAATACATGTTGATTACTAACATGCTAATGCTAACATGCTAATGCTAACTGCTAGCGCATCAGTGTTAACATGCGCATGCTAACATGCTAATGCTAACATGCTAATGTTAACTGCTAGCGCATCAGTGTTAACATGCTAATGTTAACAGAACCCCAGCAACAGCCCACTCGTCACTTTCAAAATTTCTTTTCTAGTACTGAATTTGCTGAGCAGTGTCAGTAATAATGCATGGGGGCGACAGGGCCAGAGTCAGGCACACTCAAAATTTCTTTAGAAATGTTCTAGTTGGTGTGGGTGCCTGAAGGGCGCCCACACTATTGTTATCCTACATCTTTATTATTGGTGTGGGTGCCTAAAGGGCTCCCACACTATTGTTATCCTACATCTTTATTATTATTATTATTGGTGTGGGTGCCTGAAGGGCTCCCACACTATTGTTATCCTACATCTTTATTATTATTGGTGTGGGTGCCTGAAGGGCTCCCACACTATTGTTATCCTACATCTTTATTAGGGCCCCAGCACGGTAACGGTGCGAAGCCCTATTGTTTTTCTAATGCTTATTATTATTAGGGCCCGAGCACGGAAACCGTGCGAAGACCTATTGTATTTCGAATGTTTATTATTTTTATTATTATTATTATTATTATTAGGGCCCGAGCACGGAAACCGTGCGAAGCCCTATTGTTTTTCAAATGTTTATTTATTTATTTATTTTTTTTTATTCTTCAGTTTCCTAAATGAATCGCATTTTCGACAGCCCATATCCCCCCAAAAACTCACGAAAATTTGCCTACCCCCCCAATGTCAGGTGTAAAATTACGTATTTTGGGGGTCTCACACATGGACGTACGCATGTGCCTCCACAGCGCCACCTAGGTGCGCGTTTTTGGAGGTGCCCCTCGCCACGGTTTGGCCCACGTGTACGGGACTTGGTGGGAGTATGTAACATGCCCAGACGCACAAAAAAGTCTCTTGGTGTCCCAGGCTACAGTGAACCGTAAGGCGTCCAATTTTCCCCAAATTTGGACTTTTCAGGGTTTTTCGCTCATTTCCAGGGGTCGCATTTGAACGAACTCCTCCTAGGGATTTCATCCGATGTGCTTGAAACTTGGCACATGGGTTCATGAGGCTTTGACGATGAAAAGTTATCAAAATCATAACTTTTTGATGTACTATGTCAGAGGGGCGGGGCCACGAAATTCTCCATTTTGCCATAACATTTCAAAGTGCTATAACTTTGTGAAAAATTCTCCAATCTTCACCAAACTTTGAATATATAATGGCAGTCTGGCCTAAAATACATTTCCACAAAAATATTCGGTGATTTTTATAGCGCCTCCTAGTGACGACAAAAAAGACCACTTTTACGAGATGGCGTGCAGCTCGGACAATATTGATCATATCCACCTCAAACTAGGTGTGGATGTTGTCAAGGCCTTGGACTTGACATCTGAGAAATAATTTCAACTTTTTATCAGAGGGCGTGGCCGTGACGGTGCGTCAAAGTGGACGCTGCCTTTTTTTCCCTCGAAAAACCAAACTCCCTTTACTTTTTGGCTGATTTTCAGGCAAAACTGTTCGGCTATCATATACTTTGTCAGAGCTGTCTGAAACTTCTTGGGGTTGTTAAGACCAATGTTACGCAAAATTCGGCTGCATAATTAATGAGGGGGCGGGGCAAAAGCGCTCTATAGCGCCCCCTTGAATTTTTCTTTCGAACAGCCCCGCCACAGTTTTGGACACAGAATTATGAAACCCAGCCGAATTGTAGAACATGACAAGACCTACAAAAAAGCTTGGAGCAATAAGCCACAATGAACAGAAAGCGAGATATTTAATAATGAAAATCGCCATTTCCGGTGTTTCGACCTGGTTGACAAGGGGTCATGTTTGAACGAACTCCTCCTAGGAATTGTGTCCAATTCACTTCAAACTTGGTAAGTGTGTTCACATAGACTTCCTGAGTAAAAGTTATCAAAACGATGAATTTTGGGGAATCGCTGTGGGCGTGGCGCTCTATGAAAATTGTCATTTTTGCTGTTTCGGCCTGGTTGACAAGGGGTCATGTTTGAACGAACTCCTCCTAGGGATTGTGTCCAATTCACTTCAAACTTGGTAAGTGTGTTCACATAGACTTCCTGAGTAAAAGTTATCAAAACGATGAATTTTGGGGAATCGCTGTGGGCGTGGCGCTCTATGAAAATCGTCATTTTGCTGTTCTGCGCTGGTTGACAAGGGGTCATGTTTGAACGAACTCCTCCTAGGGATTGTGTCCAATTCACTTCAAACTTGGTAAGTGTGTTCACATAGACTTCCTGAGTAAAAGTTATCAAAACGATGAATTTTGGGGAATCGCTGTGGGCGTGGCGCTCTAAGAAAATCGGCATTTTTGCTGTTCTGGGCTGGTTGACAAGGGGTTATGTTTGAACGAACTCCTCCTAGGGATTGTATCCAATTCACTTCAAACTTGGTAGGTCTGTTCAAATAGACTTCCTGAGTAAAAGTTATCAAAATTATGAATTTTGGGGAATCGCTGTGGGCGGGGCGCTCTATGAAAATCGTCATTTTTGCTGTTTCGGCCTGGTTGACAAGGGGTCATGTTTGAACAAACTCCTCCTAGGGATTGTGTCCAATTCACTTCAAACTTGGTAAGTGTGTTCACATAGACTTCCTGAGTAAAAGTTATCAAAATGATGAATTTTGGGGAATCGCTGTGGGGCGTGGCGCTCTATGAAAATCGTCATTTTTGCTGTTTCGGCCTGGTTGACAAGGGGTCATGTTTGAACGAACTCCTCCTAGGGATTGTGTCCAATTCACTTCAAACTTGGTAAGTGTGTTCACATAGACTTCCTGAGTAAAAGTTATCAAAATGATGAATTTTGGAGAATCGCTGTGGGCGTGGCACTTAATGAAAATCGTCATTTTTGCTGTTCTGTGCTGGTTGACAAGGGGTCATGTTTGAACGAACTCCTCCTAGGGATTGTGTCCAATTCACTTCAAACTTGGTAATTGTGTTCACATAGACTTCCTGAGTAAAAGTTATCAAAATGATGAATTTTGGGGAATCGCTGTGGGCGTGGCGCTCTATGAAAATCGTCATTTTGCTGTTCTGCGCTGGTTGACAAGGGGTTATGTTTGAACAAACTCCTCCTAGGGATTGTGTCCAATTCACTTCAAACTTGGTAAGTGTGTTCACATAGACTACCTGAGTAAAAGTTATCAAATTGATGAATTTTGGGGAACGGTGGGCGTGGCGATGCAAAAAATATTGAAAGAAGTAATCGGCAGGAAGCACATTCACAGAGCTGTCTGAAACTTCTTGCGGTTATGAAGGTTATGTCATGCACGTTTCAATGTGCGCACATTCGACGTACGCGCATGTGCGAGGGCCCGACCATCGCTGCTTGCAGCTTTAATTAGGGCCCGAGAACGGAAACCGTGCGAAGCCCTATTGTATTTCGAATGTTTATTATTTATTATTTTTTTTTTTTTTAATTTTTTTTTTTTTATTATTATTCAGCCAAATGAATTGCCTTTTTCAAGGCTTTAATATCCCCCAAAACTCGTGCGTACCCCCCCAAAGTCCAGGGGTCGTATTTGAACGAACCCCTCCTAGGGCTTTCGTCCGATCCTTTTGAAACTTGGCGTGTGTGTTCATGAGGCTTTGACGATGAAAAGTTATCAAAATCATAACTTTTTGATGTACTATGTCAGAGGGGCGGGGCCACGAAATTCTCCATTTTGCCATAAAATTTCAAAGTGCTATAACTTTGTGAAAAATTCTCCAATCTTCACCAAACTTTGAATATATAATGGCAGTCTGGCCTAAAATACATTTCCACAAAAATATTCACTGATTTTCATAGCGCCTCCTAGTGACGACAAAAAACACCACTTTTACGAGATGGCGTGCAGCTCGAACAATATTCATCATATCCACCTCAAACTCGGTGTGGATGTTGTCAAGGCCTTGGACTTGACATCTGAGAAATAATTTCAACTTTTCATAAAAGGGCGTGGCCGTGACGGCGCGTCAAAGTGGACGCTGCCTTTTTTTTCACCGAAAAACCAGACTCCATTGACTTTTTGGCTGATTTTCAGGCAAAACTGTTCGGCTATCATATACTTTGTCACAGCTGTCTGAAACTTGTTGGGGTTGTTAAGACCAATGTGATGCACAATTCGGCTGCATAATTAATGAGGGGGCGGGGCAAAGCGCTCTATAGCGCCCCCTTGAATATTTTTCTTTGGGACAGCCCCGCCACAGTTTTGAACACAGAGTTATGAAACTCAGCTGAGTTATGGGGCATCACAAGACCTACAAAAAAGTCTCTTGGAGCAATTTGTAAAATTAACAGGAAGTGAGATATTTAAGCATGAAAATCAACATTTTTTGTGTTTCGAACTGTTGAGAAGGGGGCGTATTTGAACGAACTCCTCCTAGGGCTTTCGTCCAATCCTTTTAAAACTTGGCACATGGGTTCATGAGGCTTTGACGATGAAAAGTTATCAAAATCATAACTTTTTGATGTACTATGTCAGAGGGGCGGGGCCACGAAATTCTCCATTTTGCCATAAAATTTCAAAGTGCTATAACTTTGGGAAAAATTCTCCAATCTTCACCAAACTTTGAATATATAATAGCAGTCTGGCCTAAAATACATTTCCACAAAAATATTCTGTGATTTTCATAGCGCCTCCTAGTGGAGACAAAAAGACCACTTTTACGAGATGGCGTGCAGCTCGGACAATATTGATCATATCCATCCACCTCAACTTGGTGTGGATGTTGTCAAGGCCTTGGACTTGGGGCAAATTTGCTCTATAGCGCCCCCTTGAATTTTTCAGTGGAACAGCCCCACCCGAGTTTTGCCCACAGACTCACGAAACTCAGCTGAATTGTAGAACAGGCAGTACCTACAAAAAACTACTTGGACCAATAAGCACAAAAAAGCTCTATAGCGCCCCATGGCGCATGTTGGGGCGCTGCAATTAGAAAAAATGTTGTGTAAAATAAAGCAAAATCTCAAAGCAGTACCAAAACAAGACTGCGTATGTAATGAGGCGGCTGGACAAAAAAGCTCTATATGCGCCCCATGACGCCTGTTGGGGGCGCTGCAATTGGAAAAAATGTGTAAAATAAAGCAAAACTCAAAGTACATTGTCGCACATGTTGACTGTCGCCATGCTGCAATGTGTTCTCAAACAGCATAATGTAGACAGAATATGACATGTAATAGTAACTGTACATTATATCAGTGAAATAAAGTTGTACATTGTCGCACATGACTCCTGAAGGCCAGATCTGAGTCTATGAGAGCTGTCTGAAACTTCTTGTGGTTATTAAGACCGATGTTATAAAGAACGATATTATGCACATTTCGACGTGCGCACATTTCGACGTGCGCACATATGCGAGGGCCCGACCATCGCTGCTTGCAGCTTTAATTATTATTATTTTATTTTTTTTTTCCACCCAATGAATTGCCTTTTTCAAGGCTTTAATCCCCAAAAACTCATGAAAATGTGCGTACCCCCCCAAAGTCGGGCGTAAAATTTCGTATTTTGGGGGTCTCGCGCACGAGCGTACAGAAATGGCTCTACGGCGCCACCTAGGTTTCGGTTGTCGGAGGAGCCCCCGGACACGGTTTCATCCACGCGGATGGGATTTGGAGGGTGTATGAAACATATCGAGACGCACCAAAAAGTCTCTTGGTGACCCGGGTTTCGGTAAAGGGTACGGCGGCCATTTTGGGTCAAAGTTCACGTTTTTGTGATTTTTTGGTCATTTCCAGGGGTCGTATTTGAACGAACTCCTCCTAGGGCTTTCGTCCGATCCTTTTGAAACTTGGCGTGTGTGTTCATGAGGCTTTGACGATGAAAAGTTATCAAAATCATAACTTTTTGATGTACTATGTCAGAGGGGCGGGGCCACGAAATTCTCCATTTTGCCATAAAATTTCAAAGTGCTATAACTTTGTGAAAAATTCTCCAATCTTCACCAAACTTTGAATATATAATGGCAGTCTGGCCTAAAATACATTTCCACAAAAATATTCGGTGATTTTCATAGCGCCTCCTAGTGACGACAAAAAACACCACTTTTACGAGATGGCGTGCAGCTCGAACAATATTCATCATATCCACCTCAAACTAGGTGTGGATGTTGTCAAGGCCTTGGACTTGACATCTGAGAAATAATTTCAACTTTTCATAAAAGGGCGTGGCCGTGACGGCGCGTCAAAGTGGACGCTGCCTTTTTTTTCACCGAAAAACCAGACTCCATTGACTTTTTGGCTGATTTTCAGGCAAAACTGTTCGGCTATCATATACTTTGTCACAGCTGTCTGAAACTTGTTGGGGTTGTTAAGACCAATGTGATGCACAATTCGGCTGCATAATTAATGAGGGGGCGGGGCAAAGCGCTCTATAGCGCCCCCTTGAATTTTTCTTTGGGACAGCCCCGCCACAGTTTTGAACACAGAGTTATGAAACTCAGCTGAGTTATGGGGCATCACAAGACCTACAAAAAAGTCTCTTGGAGCAATTTGTAAAATTAACAGGAAGTGAGATATTTAAGCATGAAAATCACCATTTTTTGTGTTTCGAACTGTTGAGAAGGGGGCGTATTTGAACGAACTCCTCCTAGGGCTTTCGTCCGATCCTTTTGAAACTTGGCACATGGGTTCATGAGGCTTTGACGATGAAAAGTTATCAAAATCATAACTTTTTGATTTGCTATGTCAGAGGGGCGGGGCCACGAAATTCTCCATTTTGCCATAAAACTCAAAGTGCTATAACTTTGTGAAAAATTCTCCAATCTTCACCAAACTTTGAATATATAATAGCAGTCTGGCCTAAATACATTTCCACAAAAATATTCGTGATTTGCATAGCGCCTCCTAGTGGAGACAAAAAACCACTTTTACGAGATGGCGTGCAGCTCGGACAATATTGATCATATCCACCTCAAACTTGGTGTGGATGTTGTCAAGGCCTTGGACTTGGGGCAAATTTGCTCTATAGCGCCCCCTTGAATTTTTCAGTGGAACAGCCCCACCACAGTTTTGCCCACAGACTCACGAAACTCAGCTGAATTGTAGAACAGGGCAGTACCTACAAAAAACTATCTTGGACCAATAAGCACAAAAAAGCTCTATAGCGCCCCATGGCGCATGTTGGGGGCGCTGCAATTAGAAAAAATGTTGTGTAAATAAAGCAAAACTCAAAGCAGTACCAAAACAAGACTGCAGTATGTAATGAGGCGGCTGGACAAAAAAGCTCTATAGCGCCCCATGGCGCCTGTTGGGGGCGCTGCAATTGGAAAAAATGTGTAAAATAAAGCAAAACTCAAAGTACATTGTCGCACATGTTGACTGTCGCCATGCTGCAATGTGTTCTCAAACAGCATAATGTAGACAGAATATGACATGTAATAGTAACTGTACATTATATCAGTGAAATAAAGTTGTACATTGTCGCACATGTTGACTGTAGCCATGCTGCAATGTGTTCTCAAACAGCATAATGTGGACAGAATATGACATGTAATAGTAACTGTACATTATATCAGTGAAATAAAGTTGTACATTGTCGCACATGACTCCTGAAGGCCAGATCTGAGTCTATGAGAGCTGTCTGAAACTTCTTGTGGTTATTAAGACCGATGTTATAAAGAACGATATTATGCACATTTCGACGTGCGCGCACATGTGCGAGGGCCCGACCATCGCTGCTTGCAGCTTTAATTAGGGCCCGAGCACGGAAACCGTGCGAAGCCCTATTGTATTTCAAATGTTTATTATTTTTTTTTTTTTATTATTATTTTTTTTTTTCCACCCAATGAATTGCCTTTTTCAAGGCTTTAATATCCCCAAAAACTCATGAAAATTGCGTACCCCCCCAAAGTTGGGCGTAAAATTTCGTATTTTGGGGGTCTCGCGCACGAGCGTACAGAAATGGCTCTACGGCGCCACCTAGGTTTCGGTTGTCGGAGGAGCCCCCGGACACGTTTCATCCACGCGGATGGGATTTGGAGGGTGTATGAAACATATCGAGACGCACCAAAAAGTCTCTTGGTGACCCGGGTTTCGGTAAAGGGTACGGCGGCCATTTTGGGTCAAAGTTCACGTTTTTGTGATTTTTTGGTCATTTCCAGGGGTCGTATTTGAACGAACTCCTCCTAGGGCTTTCGTCCGATCCTTTTGAAACTTGGCGTGTGTGTTCATGAGGCTTTGACGATAAAAGTTATCAAAATCATAACTTTTTGATGTACTATGTCAGAGGGGCGGGGCCACGAAATTCTCCATTTTGCCATAAAATTTCAAAGTGCTATAACTTTGTGAAAAATTCTCCAATCTTCACCAAACTTTGAATATATAATGGCAGTCTGGCCTAAAATACATTTCCACAAAAATATTCGGTGATTTTCATAGCGCCTCCTAGTGACGACAAAAAACCACTTTTACGAGATGGCGTGCAGCTCGAACAATATTCATCATATCCACCTCAAACTAGGTGTGGATGTTGTCAAGGCCTTGGACTTGACATCTGAGAAATAATTTCAACTTTTCATAAAAGGGCGTGGCCGTGACGGCGCGTCAAAGTGGACGCTGCCTTTTTTTTCACCGAAAAACCAGACTCCATTGACTTTTTGGTGATTTTCAGGCAAAACTGTTCGGCTATCATATACTTTGTCACAGCTGTCTGAAACTTGTTGGGGTTGTTAAGACCAATGTGATGCACAATTCGGCTGCATAATTAATGAGGGGGCGGGGCAAAGCGCTCTATAGCGCCCCCTTGAATTTTTCTTTGGGACAGCCCCGCCACAGTTTTGAACACAGAGTTATGAAACTCAGCTGAGTTATGGGGCATCACAAGACCTACAAAAAAGTCTCTTGGAGCAATTTGTAAAATTAACAGGAAGTGAGATATTTAAGCATGAAAATCACCATTTTTTGTGTTTCGAACTGTTGAGAAGGGGTCGTATTTGAACGAACTCCGATCCTTTTGAAACTTGGCACATGGTTTCATGAGGCTTTGACAATGAAAAGTTATCAAAATCATAACTTTTTGATGTACTATGTCAGAGGGGCGGGGCCACGAAATTCTCCATTTTGCCATAAAATCAAAGTGCTATAACTTTGTGAAAAATTCTCCAATCTTCACCAAACTTTGAATATATAATGGCAGTCTGGCCTAAAATACATTTCCACAAAAATATTCGTGATTTATAGCGCCTCCTAGTGGACAAAAAAACCACTTTTACGAGATGGCGTGCAGCTCGGACAATATTGATCATATCCACCTCAAACTTGGTGTGGATGTTGTCAAGGCCTTGGACTTGACATCTGAGAAATAATTTCAACTTTTTATCAAAGGGCGTGGCCGTGACGGCGCGTCAAAGTGGACGCTGCCTTTTTTTTTCACCGAAAAACCAGACTCCATTGACTTTTTGGCTGATTTTCAGGCAAAACTGTTCGGCTATCATATACTTTGTCAAGCTGTCTGAAACTTCTTGGGGTTGTTAAGACCAATGTTACGCAAATTCGGCTGCATAATTAATGAGGGGGCGGGGCAAAGCGCTCTATAGCGCCCCCTTGAATTTTTCTTTCGACAGCCCCGCCACAGTTTTGGACACAGAGTTATGAAACTCAGCCGAATTGTAGAACATGACAAGACCTACAAAAAAGTC